>OZ038372.1:45493736-46093736 GCA_964036015.1 Leptarthrus brevirostris
CGAGGACCGGCATTGGAAATTAGGGTACAAATAAGAGGCAGAATCTCAAATCTTTTCACACTTATCTGATATGATCACATTTATACGTGATATTGTCATTCCTGTTTAGTTTTTTAAGATAAAAATAGTGTATAGAGAATGAAACAACCTTGAAAAACACAATTTTTTTAATAACTTAGTAGAGAGGGGATGGGGAAGCAAGAAGGATACAAAGCTTCATGAGGGTTCCTGAAATAGAGATAGGCTTAACTCATATAATCATATAATGTTCAGAAAAAATAGAAACCGATAAAATTCTTAGGCCCTAATACTTACAGAATTAAAACAAATTGAATCTTATTACAAATAGATCTTCTACAATACATCCAATAACGCCAAGAGATTTGTAAATTAAAAAATCACACCAGTCTCGCTAGAGATCTTAAAAGCAGAATTCATCTTGACATAGCAAATTGTATATGAATTAGGCAAATAGCGGGGAATTTAATCATTAAAGCAAATGTAAACAAACAGAAAAGTAACCTATACAGTTATCATTTGAATACTATAAATTATAAATAGCAAGTGCAAGGCAGACAGAGATGATGGAATTGCGTAAATGTACTGAACAAAACAAATTTTTTTAATCCAATTCGTCCGATCTGTTATGTTTACTACCCTACCTATAGACACTACACACGAGGTTGTGTTACATTAACGTCCCCCAATATAAATTGTTATGCGTTTATGTACCGCGACGTTTATGTATATTGGCTGGACTGATAGCATAACAACCTAGAAAAACGATTCGTATAGCAAAATAAGAAATAAAGCGAGAGTTGTACGTAGTTTTTAACCGACTTCCCAAAAACACAGAGGTTCTAAGTTCGACGCGTATTTATTTTTTTTTTTATTTATTTATTTTTTTTTTATGTCTGACCGGGCATAACTTCGTAACGCGTCGACCGATTTTGATGATTCTTTTTTTGTTGGGTAGAGTATGTTCACCGATTGATACCTAACTTTGTAACGCGTGGTCCGATTTCGATGGTTCTTTTTCTGTTGTATAGAGTATGATCCCCCATTGCTAATAGGAGAATAATTTGGTCCTATGGTGAAAGGTGTGGGTGGGGGGGGGGAGGGGTTGTCTAACGCGTGGACCGATTTGGATAATTCTTTTTCTATTGTGTAGAATATGATGCTTGGTTGATACTAAGAGAAAACAAATGTTGCTGGTGTGGGGTGGAGGGGGAGGGTGGAACCTAACGTTGTAACACGCGGACCGATTTGGATGGTTCCTTTGCTGTTGTATAGAGTGTGATCCCCCAATGCTAATAGGAGAATAATATGGTCCTATGGTGGTGGGGGGGGAGGGGGAGGGGTAGTAACTTCGTAACGCATGGACCGATTTCGATGATTCCTTTTCAGTTCGGTAGAGTATGTTCCTTGATTGATACCATGAGAAAAAAAGTTTAGTGGAATAAGGGTGGGGTAGGGGGTTAAAACTAACTTTTAACGCGTGGACCGATTTGGATGGTTCTTTTCGTTGTATAGGGTCGAAGACACTAAAAAGTGAAAAATAAAATAGTTTTTAAAAAAAAAGTTGAACCGAATTTACAAATAGCGCTAAAAAGCATAAAATAATTTTTAATTTTATATCTATTACCACATTTTGAAGTCGGTGCAAATTGAAAAAATAAAACAACTACAGAACCACAATTGAAAATTTATGTAATTCTACCTGAACGTTTCAGCTCACGAGATCAAAAGGAAGGACGATTAAATATTTTTGTTGTAGTTGTTTGGTTTGTTTAATTTGCACCGACTTCAAAATGTCGTAATAGATATAAAATTAAAAATTATTTTATGCTTCTTAGCGCTTTTTGTGAAGTCGGTTCAACTTTTTTTTTTTAAAACTATTTTATTATTTTTGTTATTAGTATTTCTTCAAGCCTTCCAAATATAAATTAAAGTTACGCTAAAAGGAAATTATTTTTCAGTACTCGCAATTTCCTGAAAAAAGTTTTTTAAAACCGGCGACGTATAACAAAACTAAAGTTACATAGATTGAACCAATGTTTGGATTATTTCTCAGACAAATCCTTCTCGAAGTAGGTATTTCGCCATGAAACCACTAAACTAAAATGGAATAAAATATGACGATGTAGCTACCTCGGTGTGCGCTTTTCTTGCCGTCAGGGCAGGACACTCGCAAAGCACAGGTGGAATTGATTCAATTTCCTCAGCTCCTTATAGCTCATGCAGAAATCATTTGCCTCTCTACTCAGCCTTCTGGCATAGTTACCTATGTTGCAATGTCTCGTTAAAATACGTACTAGTTACCATTAGGTGGTACTTTAATTCGCTACTTTGTTTGATCAGGCCACAATTGTCTGGCAATGCAACATGTTTTCCGGTTTGTCCTTCGATAATATAGCCTTTTGGTAGGTTTTTCTGGCAATGTCTAGCTACAGACGTTAACGGCCGAATCAATAGTTATTAGCGATACTAGGAATTAAACTTTTAAATTGCTCTTAGGTCATTTATTCTATTGTAAGCAACATCGTTTGGTGTCGAAATGGTGAATTTGGTGATATCCTGTATACTAAAAACGTGTCCCACATATGCGATATTGATGTATAGTAATAAAATTCTCCGCATAAACCATAAGATAAGATTAAGCGCGGATTTCATTATAAGGATTCTTTCTCTTCCACCCTCTCTCTCCCCTTCCTATTACTCTCCTGCCATCATCCACAACATTCTTCTTCTTCCCTCTACACTCTTCCTTTATTTCCCCATCTCCACTTCTCTGCCTTTGTCCCTCTCTTTGAGAACAACAAAATATAGATTTCCTTCTCCCCTTTCTCCCGCACACTCTCCCCTTTAACCTCTTTCTTCCATCTCTCCCGCTCTCTTACTATTTTATACTGTCTGTCAAAATTTCGAACAATGAAGAAATGAAGGTACAGCCAGACACTAAACTTTTTTTATATGTTATGAATGATATATTGTTGAACATCCAAACAAAAAATTATGAAAACAAAAATATTAACATAAACTATGTAATTTATTTCTTTTGTAGATATCAACAAAAAATAAAATGTAAAACATAATTCAGTAGCAAAAAGGGGCAATTATTTAAATACTATAAAAAGTTAAAATAAGTTTTTTAAGGCGTAAAAATAAATAATTTCCATTCATATTAGCAGAGTTCAATGTCGGATATATAAAAACCACATATTGCATATATGTGAAACGCGGTCGTGAACGTATTAAGAGTGCTGATTGGAATTTTCGCGTAGGTGATCGCGTCTCAGCTATCCATTTTAGCACTATTTGTCTCCAATTCATTCCCTTTATCATTGCCTGAGATATCAAATCTGTGCTGCTGTTGTACAATTGCACTACTCTCGATTTTACCACCATGCATGACCCCCTAATTATCAGTATATATATATATATATACCGATTGTAATGTGACCGTCTGGCCAGCAAGTCCTATGCCCCTGAGATTGCGGCATCCTTCTCACTACCCAAATTAGACTCCACGCACAAGATTGTCGGAGGTTATTCCAAAGTTGAGTGGAGCAGCGCACTTGACGCCAGGTTCTTTGGGGAACAACACTTAATTCCCGCAGACAATCTGAGGCGGTACTCGCCTTGGAACCGAAGTTAAAAATTGTAACGCGCGACAGCACTCATTCCCACCTTTCCATTACCTCCTTTTTAGCTGCTAAGCTCGTCGGTGTGTGGGCGAGGGCGGAAGGTGAGAACGTCCGGTACCGGTTGTCTGAGTTTAGATACAATTTGGGAAAACAGCGGAAGAAGAAATTATCAAGGAATTAATTCACTTCACTTTATGAGTCGATAAGTGGTAAGAAACGAAACCATAACAAAACAGTTCGATGTGACCTTGAGCTAAAATATATAAACAAAAGGAATGTAAGCCAATCAACATGTTTTTAGTATCACCGCAACCCGAAGCCGTGTCTCTATCATCAATGACCAATACAGCTGTGTTTACAATGAAGCAAGGTCGGCAAAGCTAGTTGTTATTTTTTTTTTTAAATAAATAAATAGAATTAACCCTTCTAACTCAGAAGGCGCACTTCGCAGGCAGAGGCCTGGAATCAATTGACCTATTCACCAGAATATAACAAATATTGAGGTGAATGAGGCTCCCATAACCCATGCAATAAAGTATTAGTAAACAAAAAAAGATAAAACACTCCCAAACACTACAAAATCACGAATTGGTTATGATTTCCCAGAGAATAATTATCGACAGCGACCCAATTCATTATAAAAAAAATTTATATCCTCAAAATTAAAGAAAAACCATCGCTACATCTGCCTGTACTCGAACTCGAACCCCGAAGCATTATGGACAACAGCACTCCGACTAAATCCGCCTTCTGACACAGTGGCTCAGCTAGTAACTTAAACACTTCGCGCCATCTCCCATACTCAAAATTCATTGGAGCAACCCCGACACCCAACCGGATTGCAACTACTGACCTTGGATTTCAAAGCCCTAGTGACGCACACCCTAATTTGACGACAACGACGTACCAGGAAACCGGCAACTTTAATAAACTTATTTATACATGTTAACATTCAATATTTCAATCCACCGAATGATTATAATAATTATATGAATAATAATTTAAAAATCCTTAATGATTACGAGATACGACTTACTTGACTAACTTAATTGGATATTTCAAAATGTCACTGTAAATGTCAATGTCAGTGTAAATTTTATTCAATAATTTGCAAAATTTGTCTTAAACTTTTTATGGAAAGCAACTCTACTAATATATATGAGCTATTTTGTTAATCCAATGCTTCTGAAAGGGACTTATTAACGATCTCCTTAAAAGTCCGTGACAACAATTCTACTCTTTAAACAAAAGTTTAATTTTTTTTTCTTGAAAATAAATGTCAATTTATAAGCTAATTTGATTGCTTCAAATGATTCGTAACTTACTGAAATTTCTAATTCATTATAGAAATTCAATACTAAAAAAAAACTAGTGGGGTGGGTCCAGATTCTAGGTGTCGCATCATTGGTGTTACCCTTGAGGTCCACACGAACAACTTCCCAGTTAATAATAATTTTTAATTGTTATTAACAATATTCAATTATTATTAACAATATTTAATTGTTAATAGCGATAAATTTCATGATCATAGTACAAACGAGTAAGTGAAAACTCAATAAAATTCATATTATTCGATTTATCGTTTTATTTATCATTAATATCAACTATTTATGGTTTTTTTTACCATTTTTTTAACGTTACAAAAAATATCTGTTTTTTTTAAAGTGTCGAGTTGTATCAGAACCAATTAGATCAGATGAATCCTTTTCAACAAAAAAAACTTTCGCCCACTTTTATGTCATTTAAAAATACTTAAAAAATTGATATTTTAAATTTATAAATAAATAAATAAATGAATTTAATTTATCATGATTATTTCGTTGTAATTAGATGTAAAATTTTTTTAAAAAAATTAATCCGTTATAGCACTATTTTTTAATGAAAACCAAATAAATGCACTCTGTTTGGAATTCATTTGTTATTAATAATTTTGAATGGTTATAAACAATTTATAATTGATATAAACAATTCTTAATTGTTATAGACCATTTTCAATTGATATAAACAAAGTTTATTCATAAAAAAAATTTTTTGTGGTAAAAAAAGTTTCAATTGTTTATAAGAATTTTTCAGTGTTTATAATAATTTTCATTTGCTATGAACAATCTTCAATTTTGTATTCAATTTCCAATTTTCATAATCAATTTTCAACTGGGTAAAACCATTTTTTTTATAAATTTATTATTGCTATAAACAATTATTTATTGTTATAAACAATTTTCCATCATTATAAACAATTTCTGTTCATAATAAATTGTTATTATCCGACTTTTTGATGTCCCCATCGTCATCAGAACAAATTATATCGAAGAAATCCTTTTCAAGAAAGTCTAAAATCAACTTTTTTTCAGTTTTTTTGTTTAAACAAAAAAACGGCTGAACCGAAATTTCTTTCAGCTCTTATTGACAATAATACGCTTCGAATGGCACCATAGCGAAGTCGTTATCATTTTTTGTTCGCGAGATTTCGTTGTCGAAAAAGTGGGTCCGAACGTACGTACACACACGCACTCACCAACACACACACAAACACACACACACACACACACACACACACACACACACACACAAACATGCGTAAAACACTGGTGACTTTGAAATGTAAAAAAAATTTATAACTAAAAATTTTGAAAATCGGGCCCATTACAATAACTTCCCTATATGTGGGAAGTCAACAATTATATTCAAGGCAATCTTGTTAATAATCAAATAAAATGTTTTTTCTTTCAATATGATTAAATTAAACTACTCACCCGGACCTCCAATTGCAATTGGGTATGTGATGAGGATGTGCAGCATTTTCACTATTAGTTTTAGATCCCATTTGAATTACTCGACAAACGCTAACCTCGTCTAGCCTGCAGTTAATAACATTTTTGCCGAAGCGATGATGTTCCCATTCCAGGCGACATTTAGTTTTACCGCTCAACAATTTAATATTTTCACTAAAGAGAAGGTAGACAATTGGTTATACCGCACTTTTTTTGTAAGGAAATTAACCTACCCGTTTGGTTCTTTAATGGGACTTGGATTCGCATTTGAAGAGGCCAGAAAAATTTTTGTTTGAGCCAGAGCCAACCACTGGCTGGACCAATCTAAACTGCGCTCTGTTGCTTCCTTCGTGGGCATTAATAATTACAACGATGCAATTTCTTAAATTTGTTTCTTTTTAGGTTATTATTATTAAAGGTAATTCCATTAATTTTACCCCTAATCTTGGCGGATACTAATGTGGAGAGGCCACGAGGTTTGAAAATTTGAATCCCTCGTTAATACTCCCATCACTCTTTTCGCCTTTTCTCTGGAAGCTTTAATTAGCTTGTTTGCCTGGTTAGTCGATGTTTTAACTCTGCTTTCCAGTTAATTCTAACTTGAATTTCAGAATTTATTCTCAAAGGCACTGCACCATGTTTTCACTTCTTGCACTAGGACACATTACCCCAATTCTACAATTACAATTACCCACTTCTACTTCAATCACGATCACTGCCTCACTGATTTCCTCCTACAAGTCTAAGTCTAACGAGGCCAATATGGTACGTTTTAAGTTAATCGGGAACTACTAATTCGAATTAACAATACTCTTTTGCTTCCGTCCGCTAGGGGTCCGTAATTACCTCAGTATAATTTCCAATTTAATTTCCTTAATATATTAAATTTTCCCCATATCCGGAAATAGTAGAAACGATATTATAATTTCATTTAAATTTTCAAACTTCAAGGGCACTGAAAATACAATTAACTTCTCACGGCGAATTTCTGGTTAGGTCAGTTCGGTGTTGGATTGTGTCCTGGATAAATGCAACTTAGCAGTGAGTAAAACATTTGTACGGCATGGTAATAATAATAACCATTAATTCCACACGTTCAATTTGTGATAAATTTTTCAATATTTATTTTAGAAGGGCTAGCAGATGATGGCAGCAATATCGATTTGCTTAATTCAGAGTGATCTTATTTATTTTCTTTCGCATGGTTAGAAAAAAAAGGTGCAAAATTATTTGCAATTTCGACGGTGGGCTGTACTTTTCCGAAATAATGCCACTAATGGAAGTAAGTGCGACCGAATAATTGAATTTTTACACGATGTCCGTATTGAACCCTATACGCCTAGATACTAGCAGCATTGCTTATTAAATCATAGCTATATCCGGTCGAAAGACACTGCATTTGTTATTACATTTGTGCAAATACCATTTGGCGGAGCATATTTTTGCTCCTGTACCTGCACTCGTTTTAGATCCATTCATATGTATGGAGATGTCTGAAGCTTCCACCACTTAATTCATGTCATATTTCTCTCTAGCTTGCCATCTAGTAACTAGTAGTAGTTACTATTGAAGGTTATATCAGGGAGCCAGTAGTTCCTGTTTATTCTTTCTTCGATGCAGTCTAACATCCAAAGGATGCCACAATGCTCGTTCATCTTCTCTTTCCAGCAACACATAGCCTACAGCAAGACAATCTTATCCAGCGCTGGCCACAAGACTGGTAGTTCGTAGTCAAGAATTGTTACGCGTTTTCTCTGTAACGCGTAATTGTTGCGCCGGCTAGCGATGGTGAATGGGTGTGGGGCAATTATGTTGAGGGCGCCACGTGGTTTTGGCAAGTCCACGAACTTCCAGGGTTACCTATAAATTCATTAATCCCCAAAACAGTTCCGAATGATATAAAATTCCATTTATTCACTTAACAAATATACCAACAATATCAATTTCACCAATATTTTATAGAAACGAGAATTTATAATGCTCGCAAGGCAGTGCAGCAACTTTATAATTTATAATTAAAAGAAATTTTATATTATATGTAGAACGAGAGTAGTATAAATATGTATGTTCTGGCGCAAATGAGCAGGAGCACCTAAAAATTGGTTAAAGTGTGAGGGAAATCGAGGTCTGACGTCAGATTTTTGCTCATTTTTCATGCGGCAGAAACCCCATAGCAATTTTTGGAGGAGCAGTTTCGGTCTTGTAGGCTACAATTGAGAGATAAGGAAAAGAGATAAGGATTTTCGGTCTTATAGGCTACAATTGAGAGATAAGGAAGAGAGATAAGGATTGTCGGCCATCTTGGATTTTGGGTTTTCGGTCTTATTGGCTACAATTGAGAGATAAGGATTGTCGGCCATCTTGGATCTTGGGTTTTCGGTCTTATAGGCTACAATTGAGAGATAAGGAAGAGAGATAAGGATTGTCGGCCATCTTGGATTTTTGGTTTTCGGTCCTGTAGGCTACAATTGGTCTTCTTCTTCTTCTTCTTCTTTGGTTTGCATCTAGACTTAGATCTAAACCTTGGATCTGAACCTAGATTGTTTAGTAAGATAAGGCACCTGTCGGCCATCTTGGATATTGGGTATTCAGTCTTGGAGGCTACAATTGATGTTGAAGATAAGAGTTTGTTGTTTTGAGTCTTTAATTTCGAAGTACCGCTTTATCAGCTAAATGAAATAACATGAGGCGAATTTAATTGGATTTAAGATAAGAGTTTGTTGTTTTGAGTCTTTAATTACGAAGTACAGCTTTATCAGCTAAATGAAATAACATGATGCGAATTTAATTGGAAAACAGAATATTGAGTTCTTGTATAAATATCAAGCGTTCTTAGGTAGTCTTTTAGTATTCATAGTGAAGTCAACCAGTGAAATTCTTATACTTAAAATTCAGGTTCTAAGACAGATTGAAATAATAAAAAATTTAAAATGTATCAGCAACCGATCAACGAAGCAGTCATCGAAGACTTCGGAGTATTGGAGGAGTTAAATTCTGCAAATTTTAAGCCTGCACTCGCTGTTAAAGATATGGAAGAGTCTCAGAATTTCAAAATCATAAGCTGCAGAAGAACAACAACAAAATATGGACCCAGGATCCTTTTAGAACTGGAGAAGTACCATGTTTTTTTGCCGCCTAGGTTCGACGCTAAAATTTCTGATCATACAATTGAGAAAATGAACGATGGAGGCTTCTTTGTTGAAAGAAAAGCAGCAGGTGGCAGCTATTTTAATTTAATGTTTTCTAAGATAGCACCTAGCACTGGCTATTATTTAAATTTATAAATAAATAAATAAAAGTACTTTTATTAAATATATGTTTTTGTTTCATTTTACCTCCTCCAATTCTCTAGCTAAAATTAAAAAAGTCCAACAATTTTGCTTGATTGAGATTTGAATCTGCAAAAAAAATACTTTAACAAGTCGCCAGCGGTCTAATAATTTCCTAATCTAGCTGCTGAACCGCGGGGTCAGTGGAGTACTTTTAAAAGCCACAATTCTTAAGAGATTTTGAATGGATGCTATAAATACCTGTATCTTCATAAAAAAAACGTCAGTCTAGAAAAGATGTTTTGGTCTGAAACAGTAAAGGCAGACAGTAAATTTTGTGTCTGCGAAGGAGGGTGGAACAATTTTAGAATTGTTAATGTAAGTGTGGATCCTAATGATGTTTTAGAAGTATACATGACTCCAGAAGATGGAAACAGGAGTCTAATATTACGCTTGAGATCTGGCGAGCCAATTACTTCCACATTTCATTTTGATTTTAATTTTACGCCCTGGCAGCATGTAAAGTTAGAAGTCTACGGTAATTGAATTGATATAGAATCAAGCAAATATCTCTCCTTATATTGATTTTAGGAGGTGACATTGTATTGGTTGGTGAATCACAAGATCGCACAGTTAGATATAAAGCTACAAATCATTTCCCCAGGAACTGTCCCTTTGGTGATGAGGATGATTGGAATTGGAATCATCCTATGAAAATTAAAATGGAAAATAAAAAAATTGAGGGAGATGCTATAAATATATCAACATCATAAAATTCATTTAGTTCTTGAGTTCAAGTCAACATATTAACATTAAAAATGGCTAGACGTTCAACAAGTCTTTTGCTTTTATCACTATGCATCTTACACATCAATAGCTTACAGATCCCGTTAAGTGTAAACCTAATGGATCAAAGTAGTAGCAATTTAGATTTTGCACGAACTCTACCCAATAACGATACTATACAAATTGGCTTATCTTTTAAATTGATGACTTACAGTAACGCTAGCAATCCCAAAGAAGATGTAGTTTCTACTTCAAAAGAAAGTAATGACGAGCAAATTCCTACTACCACATCAAGGATCACTACGAATGATAATCCTAAAAAGAAATTTGTGTCTATTGACGAGGCCATCGAAGGTTTCAGGCAAGAACTATTAAAGAAAGAATTGGATATTGCAGGAATTATTGAGAGCAAAGATATCTTTTATAGGCACTTTAAACTTGAATTCGATGACGAAACTATGCTAACCATTCGTTGTACATATGACAGTAATTACGTAACTCGCTCACTGAAGATATCATGCTATGAATATCGCGAGTTTGAAACTGAAAGAATTCTAAGTAGTGGTGAAGTAGAGATGGTGAAACAAGTTGATGCTAATTATAAAAGCGATGTGGAATTAGTGAATTTGAGAGGAATGAAACAAACATATCAAATGAATATTTCAAAATAAGCAGCTATAAAAGGAAGTGTAATTAATTTTTAAGACAGTTCAAAATGGAGCACATTCATACAAAAATAATTTGGGATAATATTTGCAAATTAATCGAATTAACAGATTATAATAAACTTATTGCTGAATATAAAAAGCGAGATTTATTGACTCCTGCTATCAAAGAGGTTATAAATGTAAAGCCAACATCATTTTTCATTTATTTATATATATTATAATTATTTTTTTGATAGAACGAACTTTTGTTTGACGATTATCAAAAGCATGGGAGGTTCTTTCTTAAGATTTCTAAATCTGATTCAGCAGCATATAAAGAATTCAAGGATATTTGTAGGAGTTTGGACCTTCAAGATGTTTTGCTTTTGCTACAAAAAGAAGAAGAGAAGGCCAAAGTAGTTGGAGAAAAAGTAGTTCAATTCAATATCATCCCAAAGATACATTTCGTTCCAATATACGATCGCAAGGGTCCCTGGCAAACATTTGCGTTGGACAGATTTCGATTTCAAGAGCGAATTCGAAATATGAAGGATATTTTGGATCCCATTTTATTCATCTCGCATAGAAATAAAATTTATAGGTTAAGATTTAAAAATTTTAAATAAAGTAATAAAATAAGAACTCAAGTACTTTTAATATAAAATATATATTTGTATAACAATATTATAATACATTATCTTTCTTAATCCAAGAGTTGTGTTTTGATGAAAATCCGAGCCATTTAACATAAACTTTATCTGCGGTTCTCTTCAATATTTTTTCTACGAGGTAAACATCAGGATTCTTCGTCTTTTGGAGCTCCATTTCATAAAAACTACCCTTTATTGCGGTTCCTTCATGATCTTCCAAGAGATATGTTACAGGATTCGTTATCTGAATTTTTGCGATCTTGAAGATCTCTGTAGTCCAGTTTGGTGTATACCCCTTTTCAAATACATGTTTATATTTACTAATGCGAACAAAGTCTCCCATCTTAAATTTTGGCAAATGAAACGTCTTTAAATGATTGTAAACTGTTGATAGCAATTTCTTCTCATTCTGCTTTGTTACATCACGTGGTCTCATTTTTATTGTTCGATGATTACTTGAGTTATATTTTACGAGTAATTTCTTAACCATATCTATCCATCGGTATGAGCCCTGCATACTAAACTCTTTCCACATCATGCTTTTTAATGTTCGATTAAATCGTTCAACTATAGATGCTTTTAAAGGGCTGTATGTAGAAAAATGATTAATGCAGGAGTTTTTCATTAAGTTTTGAAATGAGCTATTGAAAAACTCTTTTCCATCATCAGTTTGTAAATTTGTGGGAGTCCGACCTTCTTTTAGTATGGATTTCATAGCTTGAGTAACTTCGACACCAGTCTTTCTTTTAATAGGAATTGCCCATGCATATTTAGAAAACCCATCTATTACAGTTAATAAAAAATTATGTCCATTATTGCTTGAAGTATAAGCACCCATTTCAACTAAGTCGGCTTGCCATAGATCATCTATTCCCTTAATTATAACACGTCTTCTTATGAAATTTTTTCTGGCTGGTTTATGAAGCTCATTAACTACTTGTGTTTTATTCATTTTGAAATTGTCAGAGATTCTACATTAATTAACGCCTTTAAAGTGTCTTTCATTTCTTGTATATTTAGATCTATATATTTCATCAACTTCTCATTAACGTCAACAATTGCTTCATTTGCATATAATTCGGCTGCTCTCTTCAATCGCTCTTGCAGATTCGTAATTGTTTCATTCGTATACAATTGACTAGTGTTTTTATCTTTTTCACTTGTTATATTGATTATGTTGTATAACTCCTTTAATTCTCTTTGTAGTACAGCACTTTCCTTATGTATTTGCTCAGTTAGATTGTTGCTGACTAACTGGATTTTTTCATTAACGTAGGAATTACTTAAATGTATGATCTTGTCAGCTACATCGTCAACATATGTTTTATTGGTTGCATCATCCCTTTCTATGGGGCTCTTAAGGCATTTCAAATTTTTAAAACTTAGATTGAAATCTCCACTTTCAGTGAGCTTAAAGCCCACGCCACTTAGACCTTGTATTCCTTGTTCTCCTTGAGGACCAGTTTCGCCTGGTAAGCCTCTAGGACCACGCTTGCCAGTAGATCCTAACTTTACCTTTTTAGAATATCTCCCAAACTTGTCGACACTCATTATTACATTAAAACTGAATATGATTAAAGATGTTATTTATACTATAATGCCGCCTTCTTTTAACTCTTCAATAATTGATATAATTTCATTGTTGTGATTAGTATGCCCAGCACTTTGTGATGCTATTAAGAGACGAAGTCTATCCACAAGTTCATTAGGATCATTCCAATAAACATAATCAATATTATTCTTGGGTATATGCATCAAACCCTTGCCTTCATGAGAAACCAGTTTACTTATAATTTCTAAGTACTTTAAAGCTCTACTTCCTTTTATTTGACCAGCCGCTTTATGGTCTCTTTTATAGGCGTTAGTTTCTTTTAAGATAGCTTGATAATTTTCCAAGTCATCCTTACTATACAAAGTTTTTGCAGGTTGTTTCATAAAAAGCAATTCACATAGACCTAGCGTTATTTTATACGATTTTCCGTTAATAAAGAAAAAATCTTCCTCAATTGCAATCTTGGAATTTCCAATTTTCCATTCGTTATCATCATCTAAATAAACTCCATAAGTGTTGTCAATTATCGGGCTTTTTTTAAGGTATAGATCTAAATATTTATCAACTATACCGCTTGATAAATTAAGAGGAGAATCTCTCTTTTCCATCAAAGTTCTAGAATGTGTAGGTGTTGCAAAGTTATCATCTTCCGACATTAAGGAATAATCTGAACGTTTTATAGGTGTACTGGTCGGCTCCATTTTCGGAAGTTTCATTTTAGGAGTAAGCTTTATATTACCATAATCATCATCATCATCATCTCCATATTCTTCTTTAATTTTAGTCTCATGCTTTGCTTTTGTTATGAACTCATGAAGTGGTTTTGTTATGGGCTTAAATGTCTCCTCAAGACGAGTTTCAGTTTCAACTCGTCCAGTTTTCACAGCGCGAAATTTCTTCTTAATAGCATTTCTAGTTTTGATAAGATTTTTTAATAGTTCGTCTCTCTTTTTAACCATCTTTGTAATAAGATTTGAACTGGTCTGTGAACTGGGTTATACTGATCTAAATGGGTCTATGGATGGCTCTTATCAGGTCTGTGAACAGCTTTTGACAGCTCCGTACCAGCTCTATAAAACAGCTCAAACGGGTTTATGAACAGCTTTACCAGGTCTATGAACAGCTTTACCAGGTGTATGAACAGCTATATCAGGTCTTCTACCAGCTTTAACAGATCTATTACCAGCTTTAGCAGGTCTATGAACAGCTTTAACTGATTTTCTTTACTAGATCTTCTAAAATTATAGCGAAATGTATGTATCGATTCCTTTTCGATAACGTCCTTTGTTCAACAAACTATCTTTATCGATTACTAAAAAGCCATAATTGTCTCTCCAACAAACACCGCAAATACTACGAAATTTTTCGAAGGTCATGTCTGTGTTAACATGATCATTATATATATGTCTAAGATTCATATCATCTTGTTTAAATAAAATAAGAAAGTTAGCGTTGTCACGTATTAAGTGCTTCGGTATATGGGTATAAGTCTGACAGAGATAGAAACTATCAATATTATTATGTCTACCCATGCAAAAATAATCACGTATGTTATTTTGTTTCCCACATGCTACATCATCGAAAATAAAAATTGAATTCTGTTTAGCTTCCTCAGGAGATATAACTTCGCAATTATCAGAAAACGTGTAGTAGCCCAGACCAACAATAGGACTTATCAACTGTTCTAGATACTGATATTTGGGTTGATGTAGTGATTTTGAGTAGATGTAAATATTCTCGAACTTGAGTCCATTTGGATGTTCTATAAGACCAATCATAAGATTGGTTTTACCGCAGTTTGAAGGTCCCACAAGAATACCTCTTATATTATTAGGTATAAGCGAGCTATGTCTTTTGAATTCATTTGTAGATTTAATATCAAGATTTTTTATTGATAAAGAGTCCTTCTGCTTCACGAACTTCATTATTAGAACTGAAATATTTATTACACAACACTGAACTTTTATATCAGTCATCAACTCAATGTGCTGTTGTGAGGACGTCTAAAAGGTTTATCTTATCAGTTGAATGATTAATCATTCAAAGAATCAAAATCGTTCTCGCCAACGTAAATGTCGAAGAGGAGCCGGTTTGTTAAATACAGCAATTAGCAATTTACCATTTGAATTTCATTTGCCTGGATATCAATATTGCGGTCCTGGTACTAAACTACAAAAAAGATTAGCAAGGGGTGATCCTGGAATTAATCCTCTTGACGCAGCTTGTAGAGATCACGATATCGCATATTCTCAACATAAAAATATCGAAGATCGTCATATTGCTGATCGTATATTATCCGGTAAAGCTTGGGAACGAGTGACATCTTCAAACGCATCCCTTGGTGAACGTAGCAACGCCTGGCTTGTAACAAACGCTATGAAGGCGAAAGTAAAATTTGGAATGGGGTTAAGAAAAAAACCTAAAATTCACTCTAGAAAGCTAAAAAGAAAATTAACTCTACAAAAAGGAGTTCATGAAGCAAGAAATATTTTAAAGTTAAAAAAGCCTGATTCCTTAAAAGAAGCTATAGGTCTTGCACTTGCTGCTACTAAAAGTGTATTTAAGCGAAAGAAGAAGGATGTAAGACCCCCTCGAATTATTCCGATTCCAAAGGCTGGAGGAGTGCTACCTCTAATTCCTATTTTTGCTGGTCTTTCAGCACTAGGTGCTTTAGTGGGAGGAGTATCAGGTGTCGCAAAGGCTGTTAATGCTGCAACAAATGCTAAAAAACAGCTAAAGGAGAGCAATCGACATAATAATACGATGGAAGCTATTGCATTAGGAAAAAAGGGAAGCGGCTTATATTTGAAGCCATACAGAAAAGGACTTGGTCTATTCTTAAATCCGCCTCCAAAAAACGTCTAAAACTGCTACCTAATCGAGCATTAAATGAAATCGATTTATATAAATATGCGAATAATTTACCACATTTTAGAGGTGTTTTAAGCCTGATGCTCTCCCCAAAAAGCCTAAAAAATATGAGTGTGGAATAGTAAATTTGGACTCTATATCAGGTCCTGGTAGTCATTGGGTAGCATATTACAAAAGTGAATCCAAAAAAGAATACTTTGACAGCTTTGGAAACTTGCAACCGCCAAAGGAAATATTAAGCTATTTAGGAAAAAACATTGTTTACAATTATAAGTCTTACCAAAATTATAATATGATAAATTGCGGTCATTTATGTTTAGAATTTTTATATAATCATTACAATAATAATAAGTAACTATAAATTTAATAGTATAATTATACATTGTAAGATAACAACTATAAATAAACTTTACATAAAATAACATCTGCATTTCACTTTGAGCTACTATGTCATTAACACTGACTTTGACTGGGGATTCATCTGTGCTTACAGTTGAATACTTTCCTCCGTTGGACTTAAGTTCAGAATACGTTTGCGGACTTATTGATTTACAGACATATAATTCAATTCCTAATGTGGACAATAGAAATAACTTACTTCATCTGGATGATGATGATGAAATAAAAATTCCAGAAGGCTCCTATGAAATTGATGATATTGCAGGATTTATCAAAAAGGAGCTAACAAAGACGAAAACTAAACCTATAGTACAAATAACAGCTAATAATAACACCTTGAAAACAGAAATCAAAAGTTCTACCCGAGTATTTTTGAATAAAAATAACTCTATTGGATCATTATTAGGATTTAGTAAACGCGTTCTAGAACCTAATATTTCATATCAATCTGATTTACCAGTAAATATAATAAAAGTTAATGTGATTCGAGTTGAATGTAATATAGTATCAGGCTCTTTTATAAATAATCAACAAGTGCATACATTACACGAGTTCTCTCCTACGGTAGGTCCGGGATATAAAATAATTGAAGTTCCCAAGAAGTGTAGCTGATGAAGAAAAACTATCGCTGCTTAAGTTAATCGATACTGGACGACCAATACAAATGAGCTTTCGTAGCTGGGATATATACGAATATCCTATATTACCTACAACTGTCGATCATAATTGGACAATTAAAACATCTACTCAGTTAGAAAAACCTCGATATGTAATTTTAGCACTTCAAACGGATCGAAAAAACGAGAAGAGTAAAGATGCAAGCAAGTTTGATCATTGCGAACTTTCAGATGTGAAGCTTCACTTAAATTCTGAAACATTTCCATATGAAGACTTAAACATTAAATTTGATCGTGAGAGATATGCTTTATTGTATGATATGTATACGAAATTCCAACAATCGTATTATGGGCGGATGCATCAACCGCTGCTTACCCGAGAGAAGTTCAAGGAAAGCGCTCCAATTGTTGTTATCGATTGCTCACATCAAAACGAGGTGATCAAATCAGGACCAGTCGATATTCGTATACAGTTTAAAACACTTAGTAATATTCCCGCAAACACAACAGCTTTTTGTTTACTTTTGCATGACAGAATAGTCGAATATAGTTCATTGACAAGTGAAGTTAGAAAAATAATTTAAGGCAACAAATGACTGCAATTGTGGATATTCAAGGATTTAAAGACGATCATAACAAGTTTATTGTGAAGGAATTGGCAATTTTGACAAACGGAAACCAAATACAGCACTTTATTTTTCAACCTCCATTCAGATTTAAGGATTTAACACCTGCAAAGAGAAGAGAAGCGAAATGGCTGCATGATAATTATCATGGATTCAGATGGACCGATGGATATATTCCCTATCATCAATTACGTGCTATAGTGATGCCTTTAATAAGAAACAAAATACTGTATGTGAAAGGTTGTGAAAAGGCTTGCTGGATCAAAAATACATTTGGTGAAGGTGTAATAGTATATAATATGGAAGAAGAATTGCAGTGTCCAAAATTATCCTCTCTTAAAAATTGTTATAAAGTACCATGCTGTTTAACTCATCAGGGACAATGCGCTCAAGAAAATGTTTATCTTTTAAGAAATTTTCTAGAAAAATAATAAAATTTAGAAATAAGAAATAAATGTCTTATAATTTTATACTAATAAAAGTCTTTCTGTTAATGTTAAAATAGCATTTTATTAATTTACTCATTTATTTTCCTTCTACATACATTTATTCATAATTCTTATTTTAACAATTTTTAGATAATCTATAGTGTCCCCAAGCGTATGTTTGAATACCATCTTCTCTTATAAATCTTTTATCGTCAAATGGACTCAACGCTACTTTATTAATATATTCCGTATATATTGTATGAAATTTACTTCTAAATCCTAACATGTTGACATAAAATAATTTTTTCTTATATAAACAATCTCTGTAATTATCTAGAGTTAAAGTATTTACAGCTGTTTTTTTAATACCTTTAGCTTTCTTTATTTCGGGTTTTTCTTCAATACTTAAAGAGTATAGCTTAGATCGTAAACCTATAAACTCAGTCATAATTCTTCCTTTATTCTCATCTTTCATTAAACCTAAAACCTTTTTATTTACTAACGGTATATTATAAGGATTGTCGTGGGGATATTCTGATGTATCGAATCTTTCATTAATATCTAAAATAATATCATTATAAAAATCGTTAGCAGAAATAGAATATATAAAAGAATCTGTGTCCATATAGTTTAAGGAGACCATATCTTTGTATTTAGGTTTCATATATTCATAATGAAAGTTATACATTTTTAGCTTTGATAGCTCTAAGACTGTAAAGCCTAAGTAAATTGGTTTATTATAAATTGTGTAAACTCTTTTTAATTGAACTGCAGTCATATTTGATGTAAAATGAGAAAGACTATGAAAATTAGGTTTCGCTATAAGAGCACGCAAACCCTGATGTCTACCACGGCTTTCCCACTCTGTTGCAATTTTTACATCTTTCCTTTTATCTACATTTTCCATAGTCTTTCCATACACCGAATTATTTAATAATTTAAAAAAGTCTTTTTCAAAATTATTTTTTGCGGCAGTTCGATGGAAATTATTTAAATCAATGTAACTCTTTAACCAATTTGATTGTTTAAACATTAAAACTCGATGAATACGCTGCAGTTCTAATCCGTGCTTCACACACTGTTGTAAATTTCTATAGTGTATAACATAATTATATTTATTTTCTAAATCAGCAATCAACTTTTTAATCTTGGCTTGAGGAGGTAATTTATTTTCAGGACAAAAGGGAAGATCATTATGATCGTCATGAGATAAATCTGGATAAATTAAATCAACTTCTAAAATATATCCTACTTCTGAATTTTCAGGAATTTTCATGAAATCTATATTATCAAAGTTATCTAGCCAAACAAAACCTGCATATGGAAGTGATTCCGACATAGCCCATCCATATAAATTGTTAGCATCAAGATAAACCAAGTATTTTGAATCGATTGCAGGATTAAACTTTTTCATATATTTATTATTAGCTAGAGAATGCCTTAAAGAACATTGTGTTAAACCTCCTCGAATACCTCTTTTCATGAAATTATACATATTTATATCTGTCAACAATTCTAATTTAATTTGAGTATGTTTTAACATCGCATCCCACGACAATCCTGGTGCTGTGTAATAATGGCATGGGTCCAACTCATAGATATTTATGCATACTCTTCTAAAATTCTCAAAAATGTCTGCTAGCAACAAAACATCACACTTTAAATATAAAAGTAAATATTGGGAAATATCTCTACAATTAAATCTGTTCCATACGTTAACAGCATGTTGATATTCTCCTTCTGTGCATTCATTGTTTGTAAGTTTATTAAAAAATTGTTCGCGAGGAGGTAGACATGTTTCATTTAATTTATCAAAAGAATTTAAGTAATCATATGGAAAAACCCCCTTTCTCCTTATTAAATTAAAATATTCATCATCTTTAAATTCATTACGGATTATTCTAAAGTCTTCATCAGGCAGATTTTTTGCTAAAGTATCTAAACTCGCAGGCATAAAACGAATGGAATCTAAAAACCGTAATTCAATCGTTTTATACTCAAAGAAAATTTTCTTTGACATTGATATATATACCTCTGTATTTAAGGGAATAACGTTAATAGAACCTTCAATTTCATTTAATGATTTAATAAATAAATGACTGTCATAACCAGAAAAATTGTGTAAAAAAACTGGGAAAAATGTTGGAACTCTATACCTTAGATTGCATTTATTATGAGCTGGACCCCTATACTTTCCGGTAAGATGACAATGATCAATAACCCTATCATTCGCTAATAATTGCTTACAAATATGACAGTATTGCTCTTCTCGTTGCATCCTTATTTCATTTGATGACATGGGAACAAGCGGCTTACACTTTGAAACATGATTTTTATAGATGTCTTTCACGTCGTCTGCTAATAAATGTACAAATCGACTAACAGCATCTTCACCTTGATAAATCCTGAACTTGCTTAAAGCGTCATCATAAAGGCAATGGATAAAATAAGAGAAAGCACAGGGTATGTGCTCTTGAGTGTTGGTTGTTGAAGACAGCATAGGATTAGGTATGCACGTTTTAATTTCCTTTAGCACGCATTCAAAGTCAGCATAAATAACAAATGGCACACTTAACTTGCGTTCATACTTCTCAAATTCCAAAAAAGCTTTTTCCGAGGTAGGCATAGAAGTCACTATTTTACAGCATTCATTTTTATGTTTAGCAAAAGATTCTACATTAGAACAATGTTGAAAACACGAATTACAAAAGTAAATTTGTCTTTTATGCTGTGTTAGTTGCTCGTTAAGCAATCTTGAAATATTCTTAATCCAGACATAATGATTTAGAGTTTCATCTTGAAGAAGCAACAAATTTATGTGATTTTCTTTCTCATTTGATGTACAATAAAAAGGTCCCACAATTTGACAACTACCTTGTATAAAATCGTAGCCGAAAACATTCACGCTTATATTTGGATTGATCTCTTCGAATACTTTTATATCACGCAAAGTCATGGGGAATTCCAACCCAGTAAAATCTAATTTCACTCCATTTATAAGCTCTATTTCGCTATCTGATATATTAGAAACTGAATATGAAGATGTTCTATCAGAATCGCCAGTTGGTTGGTGTAGAGCTGATATAACAGCCCACTTAAAACAGTAAATATCATTATTTTTCACATTAACGCATGCTTTCTTGTCCATTATAACCTTTGGTAAAGGTATGTAGGAAGAACCTCTTAACGGGTGATATTGGTTAATGTTGATTTCTAAATGAATTATTCGAATCAACGACCATCCACTCTTTCTCTTGAAATTCTTCTGATTTGGTGTTAATGCAGTTAATCATATTCTTACATAAAGTTGATAAATCGCTGTTGTTGAATATGACAGTCATTTTGGATTGAAATGATTTTATTGAAGAAATAATTTCATTTTCGTCTTCTGAGTTTACAACTTTGATATATTCTGCAAAAAGCTCAATATTGAACTTATAAGAAATATGCTTTTCTAACGACATATTTAACACTTCCAAAAGTTGTTGTTTAGATTCTTGTAAGAATTTATTTATATCGAGTAATCCTTCATCTCCATTTTCAAGAATAAATGTTTCAATTCGTCCCCCGAAATTTTCCTTAACACACCTAAGATGTTCCTTTATAGGTATAGACGCTTTCTTTTTATGAACATTGGTGCGTAAATGATACGTCCAATCTTTTACTTTAATTTGTGAATTACATGCCTGACAAAACATATGTGTTAAAGCGTCCGTTAATGATGTTTTTAATGATGATGTTGATGGTGAAACTGATACCGATATAGATGTAGACATATCCTTAGTATCTTCTTTTGGACGATGCGATCTTGTATCCAATGTGCTGCTGTGTATACTTTTTATATGCCTCTGTAGGTTGAAACCCCTTTTAAAAGGTCTTCCCACACACTTCACACAAAAAGCACTTCATTTCTATTATATTTCACTTCTTGTACAATTATAAAGAGGTCTTAAGTAGTCTTTTAGTATTAATACACACTTTAAAAGTTTAAAATAAAGTTTTCTTATTCTTTAGAAAACACAGTCTTAAAAACATTTAATAAACCCCGCTTGATTTAGTTTACAAAACTCAGATATGTTGCAAGAAATCAAAGTATAGAAATACGATATTTAGATTTATATAGATTTATGTCCAACTCTCATCTAATTAGAAATAGAACTAGAGTGAAATGTCAGCAGCACGCGTCTTTTATTAGGCGAATTTATCACATTCAATTATAATTTAGGAAACCGCAATATTCTGTTTTCCAATTAAATTCGCATCATGTTATTTCATTTAGCTGATAAAGCTGTACTGCGTAATTAAAAACTCAAAACAACAACCTCTTATCTTCAGCACGAGGTCAGGTTCATCTACAAAACCTTATCACCCAACGACCTTAACATTGTCGCCAAATTATTAATTTCTACGCAGTCACCAGCTCGCTTATCAATCACAGCTCGACCAGAAAAACATGTTAAAACTTGCTTGAAAACAAATGATATCATAGAAATAAGAATTTGCAAAAGAAATTAAAAAATAATCTTCATCTATTTACTCAAAGTGGTGAAATCTTTTATTACGCAATATTCTGTTTTCCAACTAAATTCGCATCATGTTATTTCATTTAGCTGATAAAGCTGTACTTCGTAATTAAAGACTCAAAACAGCAAACTCTTATCTTCAATCCAATTAAATTCGCCTCATGTTATTTCATTTAGCTGATAAAGCTGTACTTCGTAATTAAAGACTCAAAACAACAAACTCTTATCTTCAACATCAATTGTAGCCTCCAAGACTGAATACCCAATATCCAAGATGGCTGACAGGTGCCTTATCTTACTAAACAATCTAGGTTCAGATCCAAGGTTTAGATCTAAGTCCAGATGCAAACCAAAGAAGAAGAAGACCAATTGTAGCCTCCAAGACCAAAAACCGAAAATCCAAGATGGCCGACAATCCTTATCTCTTTTCCTTATCTCTCAATTGTAGCCTATAAGACCGAAAACCCAAGATCCAAGATGGCCGACATCCTTATCTCTCAATTGTAGCCTATAACACCCAAAATCCAAGATGGCCGACATCCTTATCTCTCAATTGTAGCCTATAACACCGAAAACCCAAAATCCAAGATGGCCGACAATCCTTATCTCTCTTCCTTATCTCTCAATTGTAGCCTATAAGACCGAAAATCCTTATCTCTTTTCCTTATCTCTCAATTGTAGCCTACAAGACCGAAACTGCTCCTCCAAAAATTGCTATGGGGTTTCTGCCGCATGAAAAATGAGCAAAAATCTGACGTCAGACCTCTATTTCCCTCACAATTTAACCAATTTTTAGGTGCTCCTGCTCATTTGCGCCATAACATACATATTTATACTACTAACGAGCTATAAATAAGAAAATACAGCAAGGCAGTACTTATCTTTATCTTTCGTGATTTCTCCCAACTTCCTTTCTATCTTCCACTTTTCCTTCCTGGCGAGATTTTTCTTCCTCCGACCCTTTGGCTATTACGTATTCGTTCTATTTTCTCCTGGTGTTTCTTCTTTTCCTTTTGAACTGGCTGCTTTCCTTTCTTTAAATTTGTTTTCCGCTGGCACTTTTCACCCTTTTTTTTTGACTTTGACTCACTTTATTTTCTAAACTCTGACTCACTTATCATGTAAGCTTCGGGGCTGAACTCGGAAAAAGACCCTTCACATACCAAGGCAGTCGGCTTTATAACAAAATGCCCCCTATTGGAAAAATTGTTCCAATTTTTGGAAAGTTTTCCATATCGGTTTATACCGATTTCAATCGGTTTAAAATATTTAATATTTTATTCGAAATTTCTGTACTAACATATTCTTTGCAATTTTAGCTTTCCGCTGATATATGACAAGTAGTCGAATAAATTCGTTTTCAGGTTGAAATCTTCAAATAAAGATTTTTTTGACAGACCTATTTCACGTGCTCCAAACTTTTAATAAATTATCTTTTCGTGTTCCTTTAATCAACCGACCATCGCCTTGGGTTGGGAATAATCCGATTATGTATCTTTTATATCCGGGAACATAAAGTACACATGTAATTTTTATCTTTTGTGAAGTGCGAGGTTATGTGTCAATATTTGGGACTTCGGAAGCAAAATCCAGCACAGGTAAGTAATATTTCTTAAGTGTTAATATTTTTTTTTCTGTCTTCTTATTTTTTCCAGTTGATAACTACTGCAAAACTATTAATGGCTTTAGTGGAAATTAGTTTTGAACGCGAGTTTTCTGCACAGCCCTGGTTGCTTACAACATCTTGACAAGGTAATTTCAAATTTCTTACGTAATCAAAACAAGTTATAAACTATCTTAATCCTAGATATGCTTTCGTAACTTAATGCTAATTCGTGTTGCTTCCAAGGACGATTTCTAATTGAGGTTGCGAATCCAACTTACGCAGATACCAGAGCCGGTCAGGGATCCAAGGCATATCCGGCTTCTGAAATGTTGGCTCAATGACTTCTGGTGCCACATTTACTGAGGAGTGAATGACTTAATTGGCCAGACGAATAAGGGAAGTATTTATTTAATCCACCTGTAAGAATAATAAGAAAAACGTTTGCAGCATCATTTCATAAGGCATGAACAAGTTCTATGGACACAGGACAACGACAGGTAAGTTATTTTTAATAAATAAATTTCCTATATCCTAATTCATTTCTTTTTAGGTCAACGCATCTTTATTCGGAACGTAACAGAATCGGCTTGCCTATTTCGTTATACAAGTAATGTGCCACCTTGGGTTTTAGTCCCTATTTGACGCCAAAGGTTTCCTTACGTGCATAGAAGACCACATTTGCTTTCGGTATTCGATCTTCTATAATCTTCATCCAGTTAACTTTAGAGGCTAACATTAACCCTAGGTGGTTGGCTTCACCAAAAAGAGTGAGACCTTTTTCCCCCGGCATTAGGAGCCTTAATTTCTTCTTTCTTGTGAAAAGCACAAGCCCCGTCTTTAAGGGGTTACCGCTCAATCCACTGTCCTAGTTATATTGCCGGATACCAATATCGACAGGACATCCGCATATGTAGAAACTTCCTCCTCCAGTACTGATAGAACCCCCCCCCCCCCTCCCCCGCCTCCACCCCTCTACGGGATTCTCCAACATACTACTCCTCGCACAATTAAGTCGCCCATGCACAAGCTAACGTTTCTAACAAGGAGCATTTAATCGATCCAGCCAAATAGGTCATTTTACGTTACTGAAGGCAACTTTTTCGGATATTTTGGGTATGAAATGCGTTTTGGGAAGATTTGTTCCTAAATTGTTGAATTTCGATAATGGAAATGTTTATTCGCGCATTTGTAGCCAAAACAACATCCTTATAATGCTGCAGCCTACGTATTCGTCAGACATCTTACCGGCGGCGTTTTCATATTTCCAAAAATTATAACAAAATCAACAAGCAAGGTTTGCTAATATTGAGAATTATTAAAGTAGTAAACAAGATACGAATAACTCTGCCCAAGTGAGCATATATAATACGTCGTACTTCAGTGAATGGTAGGTTTTTTTCCCTTAAATTACTGATGTTTAAAGTCGACTCCACTTCTATAATATTTTTAAGGAATATATAGTTCTCATAGTGAAACTTATTTATACGGCAAATAATGTAAAAGTACGCAAAATATATACATTTGTAAGTGACAATATAAACTAGTAGAAACAATATTTTCTACATTTGCCTTACCGTATTACTGAAAAGTAAAGGAAGACGTACAAAACTTAGTCTCATAATTAGACTTTATATCGATATGCTATTTTGTTAAAATTGTCATAAATTTTTCTGTGAAAGGAAAAGTTTTGTTTTATAGAATATTTTTTTATATTTCTTATAAATCTTTCAGCAATAAATTAAATTGCTTTATTTGGCAGTGGATTCAATGGATGTAGTCAAGTTGTTGGATCACATCTTGAAGATCTTCTTCGCTAAAACTAAGAGATTCTTTTTCAGCTTCCTTATTGTAGTCTAAGTTTTCATTTTTCAAACTGTTTTGAAGACAATCACGGATCTTACTAAAAACGTCCTGAGCTGACTTTTCAGTCTCTTTTACTATCTTCTCAATATCGGCTTTTGTTTCTAAGACAAGTTTACGTATTTCAACAAATGCAATTTTTGTTGCTTTGGTGGCATTTGATAGAATGTTAGTTACTGATTTTTGAATATGTTTTACCTTTAAATATATAAATAAATTTTTTGTAGAGCAATTTACTTAACAGTTCACTTACATTATCCAAAATACACCTAAACGTATAAATTGGGTTAGCTGGCCGCACACACTTACTGAAAATCTTTTGTAGTTTTCTAATTTCAGATAAAATGGGTTCTACGTGTTGCTGCAGACTTTTTACAATTGTGTAGATTTTTCCAGTTGTATTAGATAAAATGTTCTGAACTTCCTTCCTTGTTTTTTCGAGAAGCTGAATAAGCTGTGGACGATATTTGTCTAGACATTCTACAGCATTGATGTTAGCCGCCCCTATTTTCGTTAATCCATCGTCAATTTGTTCTTCCAGTTGGGATAACATCTTTTTGCTGAATTCCTTGATTTCAGTAATAAATGTTTCAGCAACATTTATAAGCTTTTTTCGAAATTCATTAACACTTTCTTCTGCCTGCTTTTGCAGATATTCAACAATTCTCTTCAGAAAGTCCAAAATTTTTTCTTGTTGTTTCTGGTCAGCATTTTCAAAATACTTGAAAAATACTTTAATTAATATCTGCATTTAAACATTTTTATTTTCTTACCTGAATATCAATGTTATCTAAGTCACTTAAATCTTTCTCAAGTTCAGCATGTGTCTATAGTTACGTTGGGAGAAAATTAATTTAATTTTAATAAAATTGTCTGAAATTTTCTTACCATCAAAGCACAAAGCCCGATAAGTAAAAGTAGGAAAAATTTCATTTTTAAGTTAATCGGTTCTTGTAACAAGAAAAACTGTTCCATTCGAACCGCGAGTGGCAGTTTTATAGTTAATTCAGTAGCACATTTTTTATCTTAAAAGCCTAACAAAGAAAATCTAATCGACATTTGGTAATCTACTGCCTTTGATTTCATAATAAAAATAATCTGAATCATCAAAGAAAAAACACATTGAGATACCGGTTATCTTCGTTCATCCGAAGCGACGTAGTAACTCTTAAAATAATTTTGTCTGGAATTTCATTTCCGATTCTTAAAATATTGTTATGGCGCAGTCTTATCTGATTACACAACATTTTTAATCTATATTTTGCTTTATATTTAGACATTACCTTGGAGGATTTCCTTAGAAATAAACTGCGCTGTTTCTATTGGTCTTAAGTATAGTACTTTTCAGGGGCAACCTTAAACAATTAAGTTCAATAAAATTATGACAAAAGAATATAGTCAAGCATTAGCTCTCACCGAAAGCGAAAAAGGAGGAGAGTCTTAAATAAATTGTGGTTAATGGTAGCGAAAATTATACCCAAATGGAAATACAAGCGCTTTGACTGTCCAATCACCTGTTCTACATGTTATTTTTTCCACAAATCAACTTAAACATATATAACTTATATTATAATTTTTTTTAAAACATTCACAATTTCAATACCGATCGGAAGACTTTATTATTGTTAGGGATCAAAAGAAATAAGACACAGAAACTGCGTTAAACTCACAGCCCGCAGATTGTGTTTGTAGACTGAAAATATCGGGTGGTACCTGGTAACTTTATCATCAAGTCGAACATTATATTTTAGTTAGAAATCAACACAGAAAGATAAACTTAGTCATATCAAAATTATTCATCATCGCGCGCTTTTACATATTCACACTTGGGAGGGCTTCAATATTCTTGCAAAACTCGACGTGGACTAATGGAATTTCGACCAGTTGCACCTTTTTCTTGGCAAATTTTTCCGTCTGCATTAAAAATCGCTCATTTTCTACCAATATCGAAGGGCTAGCAACTGCTACAGTCTACTACAGACCAACTGCACATTCTTCGATCCCATTTAAGGTTTTTGCATCACTTATTTACTCTTAGTTGATATCACATCTGAAAATTAACGTAAAGTGAGTTACGCACTGAACTGGTGGTGCTATGATTTCGTGCATTCCATAGCCCAGAAATCCCCCTTACACGCAGTGCTGCCAAATCGGTGATCTAGTCACCAAATCTGGTGTTTTCGAATACATACCTTGTGACAAAATTTTTCCCTGCGTCATGGCGAAAACCTGGTGATTTTTAATCTCCATCGCCCTTTTCTGGTGACAGCCTCCTAAAATAAATATCCTACGATTTTTTAACCATTAACATCGGCATTTCTCGTTCTTTTTTGACTATTTCCCCACTTAACACAACCGGTGTTCTACCTCATTCAAGCGGTCTCAGTGGACTTTACATACGAGAATTCTTGCAGCAGTATTCAATCAGGTACTCTGGGGAAGAGGTATAAGAAGTAAAAAGCTAGGGGAAGGGGGGGGGAGTTAGGGGAAAATATCCATCAAAATTCAAACCAATTTCACACATTCGATAAGGCTCCTAAGGGTGACATTAAGACGCCAATATTGGCTCAAACAACATCGATCTGGAACATGTACTGGAAAATTTTGCGAACGGAAATAGAAACGCAACTTCTCATCGGTCGATCCACGTTTACACATTAAAAAGGCGATATCAAATCCCTTGCTTCTCCAAACGGCAGAATGCTATTTCCAAAATACACGGAGGCGAATATTTTGAAATTTTATATAAAAATTTCGGTAAAAATTACGGTTCTCAACTGAATTAACCCTTCTAACTCAGAAGGCGCACTTTACAGCCATAAGCCAGGAATCAATTAACCTACCCACCAGAATTTACAAAATATTGAGATGAATGAGGCTCCCACACCAACATGCAAAAAAAAAAACATTAGTAAACCAAAAACCAGAACACTCCCAAACACAACAATCAGGGGTGCACAGGCAACAGAGAACGCTTATGCCAAGTTAATACAGAAACATATACAAACCAACATACAAGAACACTACAAAAACGAGTGAGTACAACAGGAAGGTTAAAAGTTGTAGAGGCTCCTCCTTAAAGTTACCTTGTCCACGTTAGTGCTGAAAACATCACCAACATCATAAACAAACCTATACGAACATACCGTAACTAGTGCGCGAGAAAGCTATGTGTAAGCTTGAATGGTTTCAAAGGGAATAGGGCAGTTCTCTAGGTAATATTTTGGAAGAAAGATCCGCACTGTCAATCTTTCCCTGCAGAAGCTGGGGTAGAAAAATTATATCAGCAACCCAGCGACGCTTCTTGAGGGTAGCAAGTTGTAGCAGTTTCAACCGCTCATCATATGGAGGCAGAATAAGAGGGTCACTCCAAAGCAGGGCACGAAGGGCCGATCTCACAAATCTAGGCTGTACGGATTCAATACGTAAAATGGAGACCAAACCGGAATAGCATACTCCAGCGGAGGATGAAGTTAAGTTGTCTATCAATGTACACACCCAAGTCCTTCACTCCTTCCACCCGTTGAATACAAGTACCTTCAAAGTTGTACTGAAAAGTACGGTAGTTGCGGGACGTCGAGAACCTGATATTTCCCAATATTTAATTTAGGATTATTATTGCCACACCAGCTATAAAAAATGTGTAGGTCCGACTGCAAGATCTCACAATCCACATTGGGAGAAAAATCTTGATACCGTCCGCATAAATTAGTATTTTACTTCTTTGAAGCAAATAAGTAATATCATCAATAGATAAAATGAATAACAAAGGACCGAGATGACTACCCTGGGGAACGCCAGAAGGAGCCACAAAAGCATCAGAGAGCACGCCACGAAAGCGCACTCTATAAGTCCTATTGGATAAATACGACTTAATCCATGGTGGGGGAAACCCAACCAGGCCAATTGGAAAACGATAATTGAGTGAGACAGTTTGTCAATGTAATCGTTTTGCAATTGTCAGCTGCAACCTGCTGGTGTGACAGTGTTCGTGATCATAATATGATACAGCTGTCTAGATCGGTGTTTAATTTAATTTAAATAGTTATCGATTTGTTGCAAAGGCATCCAGCAGCTAAAGAAAAAAAAATTTTATATATAAGTATGCATAACATTTTAATATTTCTCTCTCTACTCAAGTTGTGAACAAGTGTTGTTTTGAATTTTTTAGAAAACTAGTATTTATCTTCGGTTTATTGCAGGGAACAATACATTTACCCGAATTACTGCAGTTGTGAATATGTCTATCCCACGACTTGTTTCACATTCCTTGTCACCAAGGTTTGTATGACATAAAGAAGCCTATTATGCCGATGTTTCGGGTACTCAGCGAACACTTTGTTTACCTTAGTTTGAATTTCTCCAGATTGAAGAACCAACTCAACCTTTGCGTAGCTAATGTTCATCCCTCAACTTTAGTTTAATTTAATCTTGTTGTAGCAATCAGTATTGACAAATCTTTTTTGAATAAATAAATAGTAAATTTGCGGTCAAACCTAGCAACCTTTGATACAATACAAGATAAATTTTTTACATAGGAAGAATCACTTCTGTCTTCTTCCTCTTACCTTACCCTTCACCAACCTACAAGGATTTTGCAAATATCAGAAGGAATTTGAGGAAAATTCCCAATGGAATTAATAGAAAACATCGTATTTTAAATAGAAGTGAAGTAAACATCCAAAGGATTGCAATGAAACCAATCTACGAAAATATTCTATTGCTAATTTCGTGAAAGCATTTCCTAATAAATATTCGTATGTTCTAATGGAATTTGTTAGCAACCGAAGCAAATAGCTGCAAGTCAGTGGTAAGCAGGTAATGTCCTCACTTAAGTACGAAAGTTCAAATCTGTGTTTAAGTTTTATCATCGAATTGCTTGTTTGCAAATACTTCAAAGCAGTCTGTTAGTCCTCGTTCACTTTACCGAAAATGGCCCCAAAAAGTTTGTATTTATATAGCCGGAAGTACAGGTCCTTGTATAAAAGTTTGAAGATTTGTTGCTGTGCAACTTCATGAAGTTTCGAGAATTTTCACAAAACATATGCAAAAGTGAGTTTCCATGTGTATTCCAACGACTAATTAACAGGTATTCTTAAGCAAAACTTGAAACAAACTTAAGCAGAAATAACGAACGTGGAACTTTTATTAAAAAAGATTATTAATTGCTTGTAGATACTTCTGCTCAGTTAATATTGGGTTTGACTGCGAAGTCATGGAGTTGTGGTCCAAAGATAATTCGTGTATTGCTGAGGGTTGCCTGGAAGTTTGCCCAACTAGAGAGCTTGCACAACTCCCAAAATCATATTTCCTTTGCTGACAAGTTCTTTCTGCTGGATGAATCAGGTAACTCAGGCATACTGCAGTGAATGTAATACAATATTTACGTATGAACCACATTCGGTCTTCCTGACATATTATGCCCCCATCAAAACTTGCAACGTTTTCCCAAAGGAACGCTCATTACCGTAGGTTTTTGTAAGGTTAACTCCTGAGAATGGGTTTCACGGGTTGCATGTGTCAGACAGCCATGGAAATACCTGTGCCTTCATTATTCCGGATTAGGGACGTACGAGGTGCTTATTTTGTGAATTCACAATTGTACGTAAAAGATGTGAGAATGCAGGATGTTAAAACCTGGCAATTTCTTTTTGTGGACGGATAAATAATTTTTTAAATATTTTATGAAAGCAAAAAAAGCAAAGTAAAATTTGTTTCATTAAAATAGTAAGTGCTAGTTGATTCTCGACATTAGTGAATTTAAAAAAAAATCGCAATATAGATTGCTCTTTGCAATGAGTGCTATGTTCATGAGGTAGTAATAGTGAATAATAGTTAGAACTAGTTAGTAGTTGGTAGTTTGCGAGTATTACTTAATATTAACAAGTTCCAAATAGGATTGACTAACTTTAGTACATATTTGGTAATAGTGAGTACCATGTAAAATTAGTTCAAGACAGATTAACATTAACGTGAGGAAGAAGAAGAAAATTATTGCAAAAGAACAAAATTGTTTTTGCTAAGTTAAGCACTCCCCGCATAAATAAGTAAAAAATACTTTGGTAGTTGCTTATAATTTCAAATGTAGACTGCAATTAGCATTTAAATTAGCAAAGAAAAAATTGAACAACATGAAATGAAAAAGAAAGAAATAAGTGACAAAAAAAGGCGGCATAAGAACTTCATCCGATACCAGACAACGATTGCAAGTGGACCTACAATTTAAAGTGGATTCCGAACCACTGATATTTTCTCTGCAACCCTATGTCCTTTTTATCACGATCTGTTGTCAACAGAAAATACTCATGTTTCGCCGCCGGGAATCGAACCTAGGACCTCCGCAGACGTTATCACTTACTCCACCGAAGACAACGTTATTAAAGTTTAATTAAGTAGATATATTTTGGAATGGAGTTGCTAACACAGCCGATAATTTGTAGGTACCTACATGTAAGTTAATAAAAAAGTGTTGTACTTTAGTCCTGTAACGTATTTATTTATAAAATAAGACTTTGAAATTCTGTTAACAAGTTCAGTCTCATAATGCAATTGATGAAAAATATTAACTTTTTATGTATTATAAATTTTGATTAAAAAACAAACAAGTTAAACTTAAATTAGGTAGAACATTGCCGCTTGGTTTGAAGGTGGTAGATTTCATGTGCTTATGTTAGTTAGTCCGATTTTATTCCTTAATTTATTATATTTTACTATAACAAAGGAAAAAATAACAGTGAATTAATAATGATAAAGATAAAGTAAAACTTTATGGTTGAAACATGTTTTAGGAAATTAAAGAAAATTATAGTTTGCTAACTTTTCGATTTACCTTTTCTCTGTATTCCTACATTTGCAACCTTTAAATGTTCCTGAAAGAATTTGCTGAAACTTAAAAATTTTTTTGGCAGCTTTTTGTCGTGTCCACTCCACCTTTTCCCATAAAACAGAAAAACAATTTCAAAAACTATAAATTCATGGTATATTCTACTCTAAAAGGCGAAGGTGTATGGGGCCGGTGGGGGGGGGGGTTACCCGTTTCAAGAAGAAAGCCCCATTTAACAATTAAAAATAATGTATTCAAAGGAAATTCAATAAAATCCTAAAGTTAATATAACAGTCAATTGAAATAATATTTCAATATAATAATTTTTTATGTAAATTGGCTCTTTAATATTGGTTTATCGTTACAAATGTAAAAATCACAATCATTCAAATCACAAAAAATATTTAACGCTATTCAAAAAAGGACACAAAATACTAAAATTTACTAAGTTACAAAACGGTTAAAAAAGGTGATGAATATTAAAATATTTACATAACAATATATGGAAGAAATTTGGAAATGCCTCCATATGAGTGTCAGCTCTAAAAATAGTTCCCAATACAATTTTTAAAAAGAAAAAGAAATGTGAAACTAAACCAAGAGATAAACCTAATCGAATGAACAAAATTAACCAAAACCATGAGAAAATATTAAACTGGAACATTATTGCCTTAGTGCTCCCAGAGCGTAGATGCAGCACCGGACGAACCCTGCTCCCAAGCATATGCCATCTCCATAGAGCTGTTAGCCACTTTTCTAGTCTTCCCGGAGCATTAATCCAACAATGTTCTAAACGAACGCACAAAAATTTCGAACCGATTAGAGTCAAATAATAAAATAAGAAATAAATTCAATAAATATAGAAATTCAAAATCCCAACAGTCAAAATCAGTAAAACAATTAAAAAAATAATTCAGGCTCCAGACTTTCTTGTTTCTTGTAAGATAAAAAAAGCAGTATTAGTTTCAAGTGGAATTATTCATACCACAGATAAAAACACAATTAATTTTATGCTTGGGAAGTAGGATACAGAGGCTTTTGTGATGGCTTTCTAATTAAACTATGAAATAGGAAATTGGAACAAAATTATTCTTCCGTTGATGATATGCGATACAGAATTAAACTGCTCCTGGGGTTAGGTGTGAACAGATTATTCTCTGAACGAGGCCATATTGAAAGACTCTCTGGTTTTTATAGTTCCAGATTAGCCGGTTCTGACTCTCACTATTCATAACTTCGCTTGCCTGCTAGTACTTTTTATCTTCTTCTTTTTTTTTTGCAATTTTCAATGCCATTCGAATAGTACGAGAGCTAGCAACGAAAATATACGCTTGTCTTACACAATCTACCCCTCTTCTTCCACGTAAAAACTACTCCTCATCCCCCGTATGGTACGACAAAGAATTACGCTCTCTTCGCAACAGGAGAAATAAACGTTGGCAAACTTTTCTGCTAACCCAGACTGAGTCTGACTATTCTTCCTATCTACCTGCTTATACCTCTTTTTCTGAACGTTGTGATACCGTCTACCATGAGTACCTCCGATGGATGGAAACTAGCCTCATATCCGACCACAAGCGTTTTTATAGCTTTATTAATTCTAAGAAGAAATCCAGTGGTTACCCCTCCATCCTAAAGCTGGAGAATACCTCTTCATCTGTTTCTAAGGTTTTCGCTAACCTCTTTGCACACTTCGTTAGTAAATCTTTCAGCGACAATTCTCTACAACCCGACCTTAACTATTTTGCATTCATGGACAAATGCACTCAAACGTCGTTTACATCTTTTGACCCTGATCCTGAACTAATCGCCTCCAGTATTAATGGGCTTGAGGACGACTTTCACCCAGTTCCAGATGGCATTTCGACCATCGTTCTGAAAAAGTGTGCCATACATCTAGTTCAACCCCTTACTTTGCTTTTTCGTCTCTCGGTCACTCAAGGTGTTTTCCCTCAATTATGGAAAAATTCGTATATTATTCCCATCTTCAAAAAAGGCTGAAAGAACGATGTGTCCAACTACAGACCCATTGCTAAATTATCATCCATACCTAAACTATTCGAAAAATTGGTCTATGATTCCATGTTCTTCCACTGTAAGTCTATCTTCTCACTCTCCCAGCATGGCTTCCTCAAAGGTAGATCTACAACCACCAACCTTACTGACTTCGTCTATAAAACACTATGTGCTCTGGAAAACGGTAAAGATGTTGATGTTATCGCCACCGATTTTAGTAAAGCCTTCGACCAGATCTCCCATAACGTTATCTTGTTCAAACTTGATCACCTAGGCTTCCGCCCCAAATTCATCTCCTGGATTCGATCCTAACTCAACAACCGTCAGTACAATATTCTTTTCAGTTCATCCATTTCTAACCCTATTGTCGCTCGTTCCGGCGTTCCTCAGGGCAGCCACCTAGGCCCATTGACTTTTATCCTCACAATAAATGATGTTGAATGTGTCATCAAACACTCAGAGTTGTCGATTTATGCCGACGACATGAAAATAATCAAACATATCTCCTCCACAACCGACTCTCTTCTCCTGCAAAAAGACCTCGATTCATTCATCACATGGTGCATCAAAAACTTTCTAGAGCTCTTATTCCCGCAAGCGTCTTACCACCACCCCGAGAGTCTATATGTTAACCGACGTACCAGTCGCTATCGTTACCTCTTTGTGTGACTTAGGAATAATCTGTGATAGAGAACTCAATTTCCGTTCCCACATTGACAGCATTATTAACAGAGCTAACTCCGCGCTAGGGTTTGTGAAGCGCTGGTCTAGAGAGTTCTCCAATCCTTATGTTTCCAAATCTCTCTACGTCTCCTTTGTTAGACCTCTCCTTGAATATGCCAGCCAGGTATGGTCACCCACACAAACAACTCACATTAATAGGATTGAATCTGTCCAGCGTAGGTTTATTCGCTTCGCTCTACGTGATCTTCCGTGGGTTGACAGATTCAAACTTCCACCCTATGAAAACCGTCGGAAACTGATCGACTTACAACATGATCTTTCCGACATTCTCTTCATTTATCAATTCTCAACTGGTGCCATAGACTGCCCTTCAATCCTGCAATCTTTACCCATCTATACCAATTCCCGTAACCTTAGGTCCACTCCCCTTTTCCGACTCGACCGCCATCGCACAAAGCGAGCCAATTACCAGGATGTTACGAAAAGTCAACGACCTTTCCTCTTTTGACTTCCATCTAAATAAATCACCCCTCCACAAAGCCTTATCTCTTGACCCCGCCCATCTTGATCCTGATCGCCTACATTAATTCTTCTTCCTTACGCCTTCTGCCAGTAATCAATATATATAGCTCATACTTTTTATTTATTTATTATTAATTATCATTTATTATAGTCTGTAGAATCAGTATTGAGTTATAGCTTGTATTTTGTATTTTTATGTAATAGCTTGTATTTAGCTTAAATAAATAAAGAAACATCGTCAAAACAGGTATTCCAGGTAGGCTGGTTTTTTAATGCCGACGCAATTATAAAATAATATAATTTAATTTAATTTGGGTGTGATTGTCAACGTATTTAACACTAGGTTTACGGGACCCGTCAATTTGACGGATTTCAAATTTTGAAATGCAATACCCAAAAGACCAGAGCATTAATCTTAACTATTTTGCATCGTAAATTTATAATTTCATTAAAAGAATTTATGCACGCAATTATTATTCTCCTAAGCTTCCTAAATTTTGAAATTTTTAGGTAGTATACCTATCTTTACGAAACCCGTCAAATCGACGGGTTAGCTGATTTCATAAACAATCCTTATATATTTGCTTCGTTCGTAAAATCATTCATCCAATAATAAATATAAGAATGAAAGAAAAGTTTTTACTAAGATGCCCCCAATTCGTAATCTCTCTTTGAATGTTCTGAATACACTGAAAGTGGAGAAATGGAAGGATCTTGGGATAGTGAAGAGAAAAACTTCTTGAAAGTGCCTCGTAACAAGAAAAGGATGTGAATTATTTCAAGTTCTGACTCCGAGGATTAGAGGACGAGTATTCCAAGCACATCATATCTAAAAACCAGTCTACCTGAAATTCTCTGTCAAAAACGTTGGCGGCTCTTATACCAAAAATGTGGAAATGTAAGGCCCGAATTACAATTCCGACTGATCAGTTGACTGCAACTGAGATTTCAGTCGAAGTGTTATGTGAGCATCAAGTCGAGGCTCCTAACGCCGGAAGTTCTGTAACAAAAAACATCTCAAGAAAGAATTAGGAATCCAGCGATCATCGCGCCGCTGGTCCGATATCTAGCAAACTAAAACGAGAAATAGACATAAAAAGTGGAACGGCTGGGGTGTGGGCCGACAACAAGAAAAAGAGAGGTTAAGCCGGCATAAGTCAGTTTTGAGGATGGTTGAGGACAGTGTAGGTGGGTTTTCGGAAGTGTTGCTTGTATAGCGGAGAGAAGAAATAAAGCAGAAAAGCGACTAAGAGGACAAATAAAAAGGAAAAAAAGGAAGGAGGACTTTTGAAGGTGGCAAGGAAAAAAAAGGGAAAAAAAGGTGCCGAGCGAAACCCCTAAAGAGGTGATGAGGTAGCGGATTGCCGTGATTTTTCGGGATTTGGAAGGATAGCACGTGCTAAAAGAAGGGTAAGCCGCGGAGAATTCCGGAAAGGAGAAAAAAACAGGTGGGAATAACCAAACAAGTATAAATGGATACAAGGTAATTTAATTATTTTATTTCTTTATTTACATATAAATTTATGGGCATGGAATAAATGGTGTTAGTTTTGAATACGATTCACACATCGGAAATTTTCGCACGTCATAGCGTGGTTTACCTGAATTACTCCAGAATTTTAAAACATAGAGATTATACCCATATAAAATAATATATGGAGAGTGCCAATAGCACAAGTTGTAACTTTTTTTTGCGTGTGAAAGAATCCCCTTTGCGAAATGAGATTTCAAGACGGATATCTAAGGTAATTACGGAAATCAAGCCGTGTTGATCAAGACTTCCAAGTCGCATTCTTTTTAGTTTGTAGCATTTAAATAAATATATATACTTTTGAATATAATTAACAATATAAATTTTTACGTGCAATAGCATATTCTACCTGCATTATTCCAGAATTTTAAAACATAGAGATGATACCCATATAAAAAAAAATATATGGAGAGTGCCAATAGCACTAAGTTGTATAGTTTTTGCGTTTGATAAAGTTTCTTTTGCGAAGTGAGATTTCAAGACAGTTGAAATATAATTTAATTACGTGAAATCAAGCTGTGTTGATCAAGACTTTCAGGTCGCATTCTTTTTAATTTGTAGCATTTGATTGGACATAGATATTTTTGAATAAAATTTTACTTTAGTTAGAAAAGTTCTTTCTGCTGAAGATCTTAGTCTTTGAAGGAGATCTATATATTTGGTGTAAATTTTCTCGAAGTTTCTTTCTGCGATCAAAATTGAATTCTGATAGTAGTTACTGATTGATCTTATAACCGTTTAAAGTATCTATGTATTTGTAAGTTTCTCTTTTATTTTTTTTTCTCAAATTGGGTATTGACTGATGTTGACATACACATTATAAAATTTTTTTTTGAGCAAATTGGTGACAATCAGATAGAGATTTTGGTGATTTCATTAAATCAATTCTATTAAATTAGCTTTATATTTCCTTTGGCCATATAGCAATTTGCAATCGTTGTCTTGAACTGGGTGAAGCTATTCTATTTTCGGGAGGGTTAGCCCAATAAGTCTCACACCAGCTGTAGGCTGAGGTTGCTTCTCGTCAGGAGCATAATATCGGTTTTCTTTTTATCCTTTTTTTTATTCCCCTCAGTATCATTGTGCATTCCCTTTTATTTGGTCTTCTGTCTATAAGGGCTTAAGAGTGCCCGCAATAAAGTTCGGGTGAGTGTACCGTAGAGCGTGAGGCAAGAACTCACCCCAATCCGACGAGCTTAGCACGGCTCGCTAGGCGGGCCCCTCACCTCTTCGGTCACCGACCAAGCCTGCACGGCAACTTACACTCACCCCGGTAGTCCCCATAACCTTCCCAATCCCTATTGGTTGTGAGTACTAATAAGTTGTGACCAACAACTTAGTGGAGCTCACAACCCTCAATCCAGTCCATGCCCACCTGCAGCCACCTGTTGGTTGCCTGTGAGCATGGATTCCCAAAACCTTACCCATAACAGAAGTCAACGCCAAATTCAATTGAAATTAAATTGCAACTTCAGCTTCTGTCATTTTCACAGATATTTGCATGAATATTTCAAATGAAGTTGGCCGCAGTCGAGTTTTGTTACTGTGACTTTGCAAAGTCTAAGTTCTCTGAGAAGTCGAAGCTGCAATTTAATCAAGTTACATGCATTTCACATTTGAGCAAAGTCGCAGTCGGCTGATCTGTCGAAATTGTAATTCGGGCCTCAAGTGACGTTCTAATTGACAGGAAGTGAGTTGAGAAAATATTTGCTAAGTTTGCTCCTACAAGATTTTGTATTTTCTTTTTTAAATTTTGAGTTATTTCAGGAGATAAATATTGTTGAAGTGGTATCAGGAAGAAATTGGACAGGATAATTGCACTTCCTGTGCATTATCAGACAAGTATTTTTCAATATGTGTTTAAAAGTTTAGACACTTTGTGTCTGTTTAAATTTTAAATGTAATCAAATGTGGGAAAAAGTAAAAATTGTACGATTTGTATCAAAAATTTTAACTGATTGGACTGAAATTTATACCTCAATTCCGTGTTTACAGCCCCTTTGGAGTAAGGGTACGTTTAGCGATTAGGAGCGATTGGAAGCGAATACAGGGATGAGCGAATGAAATCAAAAATTTTATTTTACTTGAGCGGAATCGCTTGTTTATCAAAAAATAAAGTTTCTTCCTTACCTTAAAGTAACTGATAGCCTCGCTATCAGTCCAATTGGTAATTTTGTATTTCTTTGTAATATAAAGAGTTATAACAAACAAAATATAGTCGAAGGTTCCAGAGTTCATGCGGTAATAATCGTGAAATTTCTGAGGATGTTCTCGTAATTCATTATACAAATGGTAAAACTTTCCGAATGCTGGCTTTCCTTCATTGATGGGGCGCATTTAAAAGTCGCCTTTTTTAATTATTTATACTCGAAGTAACTAGTTTCAAGTAAAAGCATTCGCCTTATCTTTGGTCGCATATTGCACAGTACACACTACATTACACAAACCTTTCAACTGAAATGACAAGCGAATCCGCGTTGTTAAGTGAGCACCAAGAACGCGGATTCGCTTAGCGAGATTTAGCGATTTGGCTCTGCTCCGCACGGAGCGAATCCGCTCTACGATAAACGTAATCTAAGGGTAGCCACCCGAGGAGGGTTGCATTTTTTTTTGTTTTTTGATCCATTCAAACCATATCGGCCAAAAATATCTTAAAATAATTTAAATAATACCCTTAACTCCGCCCCTTATCCGCTAAAAATCCAGTTATACTTTAAACGTTTAGTTGACATTCTCAATTTTCCATATATATACCTCAAACTTGTCTACACGATTTCCGGTTCCCTCTCTAGAGCTCGAGAAAGCTTCAACTTTGAGGCTCCGCCTACAAAGCATTTTCAGTAATTAGAAATAGATTTAATATTTGAGCACGCTAGCCGGTCACCACAGGTGATTTGGTATTACACGACCTGTATGATTAGTTGTTTTAGTTGCAAACTAGTTTTTCGTTGGTTGCTTTACGTTTAATTGTTAATAAAGGATGAGTCCAAAATTTTCTAGTGCACATAATGTACAACATATCGTAACATTAACCAAAGTATCAGTGACACCAAATTAATTGAAACAACACTCGCAAATGCATGCTTAATTCATACCGATTCAAACCTGAGATATCGGCTAGTGTTCAAGTAAGTGCCGGTAACGGCAACGAGATTGAAGCGGCGAGTCACCGGTTCTGCCGTCGTGTTTGCAAATATTCTTTATGCGCTTTTTGAAGCGGATTTCATGATAGAGATGTGCAGGGGAGTGAGTCCAATTACCCTCAGCATAGCACCCGTTTGATACGACCTCATAGCTTTGTTAATCGTTGTTGACCTTAATATCACCAAACCAAGACTTTGTAGGAAGCAATGAGTTTGACAATTTTATTATGTAATCAGAAAATAGTTTTTTAAAAAAAATTTTAACCGACTTCACAAAAAGCGCCAAGAAGCATCAAATAATTTTTAATTTTATATCCATAACGACATTTTTAAGTCGGTGCAAATTAAACAAACCAAACAACAATAACAAAACTATTTAATCGTCCTTCTTTCTGATCCCGTGAGCTGAAACGTTTAGGTAGTTTTATACAGTATCTTCGATTGTGGTTTGGCAGTTCTTTTGTTTGTTTAATTTGCACCGATGTCAAAATGTCGAATTTCAACAGTTATTGAAGTATATTACGAAATTAATCACGGTGTCCCTTTCATACCCCTTCCTTAGTGACAAAATTTTTACGATCGCACTAGTGCCCCACCGTACTCCATACAGCAAGAGAGAATCACCATAGTTAGAGAATCGTCGTAGTCACTCTAGGTACAAAATTTTCATCATTTACCAATCAGGAAGTGTTTTCTGTACAACAGAATCAAAATGATCGAAATCGGTCTACGCCTTACGAAGCGGGGCGCCGTACCTCCTTTCACTTTGACCATAAGCCACATTTTTGCCTTGAGATACATGCATTCAGAATCATCTAAATCAGTCCAGGCGTTACAAAGTTAGACTACTCGCACGACAACCCTTGGTCAACATTTTTCCTTATAGTAGTAATGTATACAACAAAAAAGAATCAACTAAATAGGTCTATGCGTTAAGACGTTGGATACGACCCCTTCCCAACCCACCCCCTAACATATTCTACACATCAAAAGCAGAATCACCCAAATCGGTCTACGCGTTCAGAAGTTGACATCCACCCCCTCGACCACCCCAAACCCCTCCGTTCAGAATTTTGTCGCGGTGCCAATGGGGTAATATACTCTATACATCAGAAAAAGAATAAACCAAATCGGTTCTCGCGTTACGAAGTTAGACTACCATCTACCCCTTCCCCGCCACAAGATTTTTTTGCAATATTAACAATAGGCGATCATATTATGTACAACAAAAAAAGAACCATCAAAATCGGTCCAGGCATTAAAATATTAGGTACCACCCCCACCTGACTAGCAAGAACTTTGACATGGTACCAATCTACCCAACAAAAAAAGGATCATCAAAATCAGTGCACGCGTTAGAAAGTTATACTACTCCTCCCCCTCCCCGCTCCACCCTAGGACCAAACTGTTTTCATTACTATTAATGGGGGATAATACTCTATACCAGAATTGCCAGATTCGTCGATTTCTCGCTGATTGGGCTACTTGAGGTGTAAATTTGGTGACAAAATTTTCCTCTCTGAGTCTAGGCACTTTTTGGGCGATTTCTTAATTCTTGATCAGCGCTTTTGGACTAAATCAGATTGCACGTTAGCCTACAGCAACGATTAGCCAATATCGAACTCACATTACCCGACGTGACAAATCTCTCAAATCCTAATTTTACGCGAATAACTTTTTACTAAACTCCTAACGAGTCCAAACTCACGTTTACCGCAATGGCATTTTTTCGCTTAAACTCAAAGTATGCTCAATGCTGTCGTGTTCTGATATGTGATACAGACGACATCAAAATTGTTTTTCTGTCGTCCCCTATTGCTATCGTGTAATTCAATTCTACCATAAACAAAGAATAAAGATGACGAAATTTAATAAATAAATTTGCGAAAAACATTATAATCCTAAGCAAAAGGGCACAGACGACTTATTCTACGAAGCTATAACGCTTTGCAGTTCCGACCTTAGAATACAGAGGATAGGATATAGAGGATGCGTCCGTGAGACCAGGGGGCTTGTTAAGGGGTTACCTTCAAAAAATCGATTTTCGGTTTTTTCGCTTTTTAGATTCTTTGATCTTTCCTGATCTTTCCTGTATTATATCAAGCGAAATTCGCAATAGTATTTTTTAGAACGAATATAGTACAGGCGCGAGTTACGTCTACGACGTTAACATAATTAGATAAGTAATCCAACACTCATTTACATTTGCTAAAACTCAATTACCCAAGGTTATTTTTCCAAGCTCATACAGCATAAGTAAAATTTACAGACAATAACTGCCGATTAGGCACTTCCCACGATAAATGCTAAATATTGTAATAGTAAACTCATATTAAAGACAATTGTACATACCTTCTGTCTCGGAACCCGACACTCTAGAGATGTTGCGGCAACGTGACCAGAGGTCTGAAATGCAATAGAAAAGTAATTGTGAAGTTAGTATCGTACTTGTAATCAAAGAGGTTAAATCGTTCTGGCTTTATTAATAAATTAATAAATTTCAAGTGGTGTTTTATTTAATTAAATTAACCTAACCAAAACTCGCGCACCTCTTAAACCTTAAATGTAGCTAAACTTCAAGTGGATTTTTTCAGAAGTTATTTTTACAAGCTTGCGTGCAAGGTTTCTTTCCTTTATTATTACACAAATTTTTTTTTCAAAGTAAAAATGGCATAATTTTTTCCATAATTCTTTAAACTGAAATAACTTTTTTCAAAAAATTCAAAAATCAATTTCTAGCTTTTAAAAAGACCTTTCCAATAAAGTTTGTTTTACTTTTTTATGTTGAAGGGTTCATCAGAAATCATGCGCCCAAGTTTTTTACCCCTAAATTCACCCTCTTACTTAACACCCTCCTGCGCCTTGTATTGGAGGAATCTTCTTTAAATAGCATAAAATTATAGGCAAAGACATGAGGAATCCAAATATACCAAAGAAAAAATCCTCAAGTACAAGGGTAATGATGAAAAAAATTAATTAAAAACTCATAAAAAACATGCAATTTTAGGCACTAAAACCTTAATTTGTACGTGTGATTCCCGGCTAAAGCATTCGTAAAGAAGATGTTTTCAGTTTAAGTACAATTTAGTAGTGAATTATTTTTTTTTACGAAATAGACAAAGAACATAATATAAAGTGTTTTAGAAAACTCTTCACAATGAAGTGTTCTGTTTGTGCTGTCACAATAATCGCTGCAATTCTCCAAGAATATAATTTTTTTAAAGAAGATTTTAGTTAACGAATAACTTGTTATAATTGTTTATTGTCTATACCGAAAAAGTGTGAATTCTGAAAAAGAAGTTGTAACAAATAATAGTTTTTGTTGCAATTTCTAGTTTGTTTATATCTGAAATATGTTCACTTTTAATCACACCAATTGCACAAAGGCAGTTCTTGGTTATGTTTTGAAAAGGGGCATGCATGATTCAATAAATAATAACTGTCGTTTTTCTTTATATAAATATAAAATCCTAAAAGATTAAAATGTGCGTAATAAATAGTTGGAAGCAACTGAGTGAATTATTAAATACTTAATTAAGGGTATTTTTTTATTTTTCACGATGCCTCTACCAAAATTTTAAATTTGTGTTACTTGTATCTGTTGCTGTGATTATTGTAATAAATATTACATTAAAGCTCTAAAAACAACAATTTGAAAGACTTAATTGATTATATATAACAAAAGGTGCTTTTTGGGCGATTTCAAATAACGACGCGGCGACTTCAGCGCCACGGTTCGGCGACTTTTGCTCCATACCGTCTGGCATCTCTGCTCTATATAACAGAAAAAGAGTCATCGAAATCGGTCCACGCGTTCCGAAGTTCGGTTTCATCTCCCCCCGCCCCATACAATAATAATATGCGCGGCACTTGATCTTTTAAGATTCAGATTCAGAAAATTCAGATCTCACAATACGTTGGCAATAATTTATGATTTATTATATACTTGGACATAAATAAATATAATTTCAAGAGTACTTAACTTGCTCTTAAGGCGAGCTTCCTTTAATTTTATACAACAGAAAAATAATCATCCAAATCTATCCACGAGTTACGAAGTAGTATTCAACCCCCTCCCCCCTTCCAAATTTTTTTCCATGGTACCAATCGGTGAATATACCCTGTACAAGACAAGAATCATCAAAATCGATCCACGCATTACAAAATTATGCCCGGTCAACCATAAAAAAAAACATTAATAAATAAAACAAAATACGTATCGAACTTAGAACCTCTTTGTTTTTGGGAAGGCGGTTAAAAATCATTTTTATGAGGCCCATAGGGATCGTGTAACCTAGTTAAGGCTGCAGTCTAGGTTATATTTTCAATTACTTCTTCTGTCAATCGAAATGTCCAGTTATTTAACCTCATTGGAGCAAATTAACGTGCCTTGAATCGAAATTAGACCAAGGTCGTCGTAATGGTGTCTTCTGCTGAAAGGCACAATAACAGCCCTGGTAGGGTAATTGTAAGATCTTCATTTGCACACCAGCCAGTAATCATGAGCAGAGCTGATCTAACTATATCATTGAGAGTAGAGTCAAGCTGATTATGATTATCTCATCCTAGAAGAAGGACTTTTCTTTATGAATTTAAGAGGTTCGCGGACAATGGAATCGTATAGAGTCACGAAATGCTGACTGGTGCGCGGTACGTCTGTGTGTAAGTTGGTTGTCCAGACTTATTGGAAAAGAACTCCGTTTTAGGACTTAAAGCACATTGTTGTTGAATAGATTTAACCAATTATTATAATTCTTCTAGCAAATCTATTTCAACAAATTTACGTTTATAGTACATTTTTCAAATGCAAGAAAAAAATATTAATCTCATAACTGATATCTACCTTAATCTCAAATACCTTAAATTGATAAAAATTTACAATTAACTCAACATGAACACGTTTGAAATAGCTCTTTACTTAGAAGTCAATAAATAGCTTCTGTCTAGAACATAATTAATCCGACAAGGGAAAGATAGAAGCCGCTTTAGAAATTTGTACGACAGTGTGAGATATTTTCCATGCACTCTCGACACGACATTGTTCGTAACTTAATTTTAGGATTTACATAGATCCAATTAAGATTACTAAAATTGCCGCAAGGTATGGCAATGTCCTAAGAAGCCTGCAATGCATATTATTCCTTCCAAATCAAGTTATAACGTAAAGTTGGAGACCTCTTGTTTGACATTTTCTGTCGGTAATAGTGGGAAAATCTAAATGTCGAAAACTTTAAACTTGTACGTCGACTGTAATAGGTACATGCATTCAGGATGCTGTGAACTTAATTAGTGTCATTGAATTTTCGAATTGTTCAAGAAGAGAACAGATTTTCTTTACGCAATAAAAGGCAGATAAAATATATTTATATATTATCAAATATAACCATGTCAGTAATAATGAGTTATTCTAATAATGTTCTATTGAATCGGAGCTCAAATTTAGTTGTTCTTGACCTTTTATGATTTTAATACTCCCTGAGAATCAAAAAGGTCAGGTTTTCAAGTGAATAAATTAATGCTCAAAACAAAGAGACAAATAGAAATGTATCGGAAAATTCAGATCAGACAATATGTTGGCAATAATTTATGATTTATATTACAATTGGCACATAAATAAATATAATTTTAAAAGTACTTATCTTCCTTTTAAGGGGCGCTTCCTCTAATTAAGGTAAACGAAAACGATTTTATTATTAGATTTATTATTAAATTTATTGCTTCTTCACATGTGTCAGAAATAATTCAAATTAAATTGTGTTTAGAAATAAAATATTTTTTGGAAATTCAATCCGTCTAGAATTTCCAAAAATAGGCGTTTCCACTTTTCTAAAAAAAATCCTGAAAGATTGTTCTTTTGCGACCTACATTAAAGGCATCCTCCATTAAAGCTCTTGCAGATCCAATTATGCTCCACATAAAAATATTAGTTGAAATGAATTAAGACTGAGGGAAATGGGTTAGGAGGTTGAGTGAAGTAGGTGTCGATGTACGCCCCGTTTGAAAGTTTCGGGCTCATATGAGGAGGGAAAAGCTGCAGATAGTAAACTATCGAAATTAGTGCAATAGAACCGCAGTTAGAGGGGTCTCATGTCTCTCCATTTTTAAATATTGCCTGAATATGAGCAAGTTTCCATGCACTTGGAAACACTTCGGTTCAATATGACTGGCGAAAAACTTTTCGCAGAGGTTTAGCGCAGAAGGAGACGCGCGACATTTTAAAACCAGGGGGCGGGAAACCATCAGGCCCACTAGCTTTGAACACGTCGAGTTTCGAAAGTACCCTAAAAATTTCCCTAGTGCGGCAAGTACGAAGTAGCAACAAAATTATCAGAAAACAGATAAGACTTGTCCAATGAGTTAGTAAAAACATTCCCATTGTAAGTGAGCGCTGGTGTTGACGAACAGGTGAAATTGTACTTTACGGTTTCTAGTAAAACCAGAAGCTCTTACTACCCTTTGAGTAAAAAATACCTTCCGTCTAATGCTCTGTTCGAAATTGAACTTTGCCCTACTAATTTCTGAATTGCAAATATTTTGCATATCTCTCAATAAATACGTCTTAATTCCTCTGAAAGGCACAATTTATATGCCTGCTTGAAGGTTTTTAGTGGCTGCGAGACAGTCATTATTAACCCCAATTTGTGTTAGTTGGTTTGATGTTTTTGAAGCTATGAGGAATAAAGCAATGTATTGGAAACCATAGGATGTTCAAGATATATTCGGTGGTTTTGTTAACGTCACTCAAAGAAAAGCAATCAGACCAATCCAGCTCTTTGAGATATTTATTAAGTCCCGCCCTATCAGCAATTTTATAATGCCACACTTATCTTTTGGTGAAATTTAGGTTAGTGGTTGTCAGAGAGGAGGTGAAGAATTGGGCGGAGATAAGACAATGGTACGAATTGCCGAAGGGTGCAGTTACCGCAACCGAGTACTTATCTGGATGCGATGTTAGTAATAGATCCAAAAGATATGCGTTGTGCCAACAAGCATCAGGAACACGAGTCGGACACTCAACCAGTTGTTGTAAATTAAAGGACTCACTAAATAGCTCAACGGGCTTGTGGTAGAAGAATGCCTGAGCAACTGTGTGTTGTGGACGTTGAAATCGCCAACAAGAACGATTGCAGAAGAGGGGGATATTTCCAAAATCTTATCAATATCGGAAGACAGCTTATTGAAGGAACACAGACACATTCGGATTGAGGTATAAAAAGCAGAAGTGAATGATGTTCCGATAGAGTTTAAATCCATTCCAGACATAATTAAATTCTGGATTAGTAAAAGAGACTTGAGGTAGATGGGAGAATGGCACATCATTTCTAATATAAATCGCGATTCCCTTCTGAGGAGAGAACAGCGGCACTGAGTGATATCCAGGAATGTGATACTGATTAATATCAGAATCGGAAACAACCTTGGTTTCACCAAGTGGTAGTAAACCGAAAAATGGTTACTTTACAAGCCACGAATGTTGCAAAAATTAAATAAAATTGTTGGCATAGTCCCAGTCATAATTTGCCCAAAACCAAAATCAAAACGTACACTGACACGAGGACTAACGAACTTGATCCACAAATGCGAAGCAAAGCCGTCTCTGTGATAACAAAGCCAGCAGCAGTGTTATGCCTGCTGTGCTGAACTTTGATTTCAACGAAGGTTACCAAATGCTCAGCAGTGGAGACCCGTTAAACATATTCAATGAAGCACGATTGTACTACATTGAATGTTGGATGGAAATAAAAGATATAAAATGGAACGGACTCACCAGAATGTGATTTTAAATAGAGCATAAAAGCCCTTCCCTTTGGCGAAGATGGCACTAGCCAGTAGTTTAACTAAAACTCTTGTTGCAACTACGAAAACGTGAGGTAAATGTTTAAACTCAGAAGATAGATGAAACTATTTTGCCACCTCCTGGGTAGTCACGATCATCTTCCTGCCATAATTCTTCTTCCTTTGTAGCAGTTTGATGGGGTGTGGCCAGATAACAACTTTTCTTACTATTATGTTCGGGTTCATTTACCTCGAAAACAGGGAGTGGGGTTGGTTTTGCAGGTGCTCGAATTATTGCGTTTTTGGGCCGAAATCCCGACTCACTAACTGTATTAATATAATCTTCCATAAAGTTAAGAGTCTGCTCTCTGCATTCTAAATTCATTTTTGTTGCAAAATAATAATTGATTCCAGCCAAGAACTGTAATAAATAATTTATTAAATTAAATTAAAAACAATTTAAATTTCATCGTAACATTACCCGCACTTTAATCCACAGAAGATTCATTTCACAATAGCACTTAAACAGTATAGGATCCCTTTAGACTGAGAAATTGAACGAAATAGTGTCCGAGATTTCCGTTCTTGGTAGGAACACATGTGCTTTGCTGTGCGGTATGGCAATAAATATAAAAACACATGTGCTAAAATGTTATCTCCTCTTGGCGCTTGCGCTATCACACATGCGTTTATTGAACGAAAAAGGGCACCGCTTGGATGAGCCTTAAGGAGTCAAAATATGGCATCACTTATAAAGATCGCTCTTGTAAAGACTCATCCAGACCGTGCCCCCATTTATTTATTCGCTTAGCACAGGATAATTGAATTTGGAATCATGGAAACTCAAAAAACTGAGATTTTAATTTACAATTATAGAAGACTTCGCATCAAAACAACTAAGGTCATTCGAGATCATCAAATGCCTTGGTATCAATCAATCTCTTCTTGCGATATTCAGCCTGATGAACTAAACGACTACTTCGTAGAAACTTCTAATCTAGCTGATGTAAATAGTGGAAGTGATGATAATAACACATTTGTTAATGGAATTCGATTTGAGGGCTTTTCGTTTTGTACTGTCACTTCTGCTGATGTTATCTTAGCCATTAAATCAATTAAATCTGATTCAGTTGGCATTGATGAGATTGATCGCCGATTTCTGCGCATAATATGACCCTACATTGTATTGCATTTATATATTTAATACTTGTATTATAACATCTCGATTCCCTGCTAAATTTTCCCATCAATAAGGAACCCAAACCTTAGAAGAAACACGATTATCGTTCAATAACTATTCTTCCTTACTGCTCCCGGATTCTTGAGAGATTACTTTGTAATCAAGTCAAGACCTACGTTGCATCTCTTCCCTATATTACTTACAGCATAAGAAGTAACTTTAATGACCGCTTAGCTTCTTAATTACCTAGTTCTTCTTAACTTCAGCAAAGACTTTGACAGTGTAAATTTTAATCTCTTGTGTAATAAATTGAAAACTAAATTTTACTTAAGCAGTTCAGCAACGAAATTCATATATTCTTATCTATTGGACGGGTATCAGAAAGTTGTGATTTACTCTTCTCATTTGAAATATAGACAGATTTTTTCAGGTGTTCCACAGGGTTCGATTTTGGGCCCACTGTTATTTCTGATGTACTTAAATGATCTAGCTGAGGTATTGAAGAATTCTGGTGTCCAGATGTTGCAGATGATGTTCAACTTTCTTTATCTACCTCGGTCAATGATACATATCTTGGTATTTTGATGTATAGGAATTATATTAATAAATTAAACGAATTGAGCCCTATTTATTTGGGTGATGATATTATTCCTTACTCTGACTTAGTTAACAACTTAGGTATAGTGTTTTGGTCTACTATAACATGGGATATGCATATAGCCAAGGTTATAGGAACGGTATATGGAACTTTGAGAAAACTATGCTTTTATGCCAAATATACTCCATTAGCCATTTGAAGACGTTTGATAGTAATCCTTATTATTTCCATGTTTTTATATGGATGTCAAGTATGGTGTTGTCTGGATAGCGATAGTCGTAGGAAGCTAATTGTAGCATATAATTCATGTGCGCGTTACATTTTTAAGATTGATCATTTCAGTCATATATCGAGGTATGCTTTCAATATCTTGGGATGTACACTGGAAAATTTTTTGAAATACCATGTCGCATTAATAGTTTTCAAAATAATTAGGAATTTAAAGCCAGATTATTTATGCAGACAAATTCAACTATTTCAACCAGTACGCAATGTTCAGCTTTTTATTCCTCGAAGTAAATGTAGGCAAAGTGATAGATCATTTTTTTTTCTATGGTGTTAACATTTGTTTTGAATGTTAGGCGATTAACATCTATCAGTAATTTCAAGACTGTGGCTTTAAACTACTTTTCTTGTCTACAGTAGCATTTTTGTGTGCGCAGAAAAGTGTTTACACGATTTCCTTATTTATTTATTTTTGCTTTATTTTTTATTTTATTAGTTTTCATCTTTATTTTTAATATTATTTCTTGCTTGAATTGTTGTTTAATCTATACTTCCTTTTTATTTCAATTTAATATTATTATCCGTAGCTATTTTTATTATTTTTTTTCCTGCATTGGATGTATACTGCAGTTGTCAGACCGATTCTTTTCTACGGCCCACTAGTCTGGTGGGCAGTTCTGGGTAAGATATGTAACCTTGAGAGGAGAGGAGAGGAGAGCGAGCGACCGGTCTGGGAATAACGGGTTGTCTAAATATCACACTCACAGCGGCTTTTACAGCGGTTACCACATGACACACTGGAAGCTGTGGTGGTGCAATCGAAGTTTGTGCAACTGTGCAAGAACAGCCTAGGAGAGATTTCCAGATGTCTCAGGTGACCTTATGCTATATGCTGATTAATTGGCGAGGGAGGGTTCTGATATACATAGATCTGAAGAGATTATATATGTGAAAGTCCGGACTAGTAGCCTTAAAGTAGATATTGCCAGACAACTGTGACCTGAGTACAATAAGAGGAGCATTAGAATACCTCTTAGTGTTAGTAGAAGTAGGTAGTAGGTAGGGTTTATAACGGCTTACTGGGCAATAGGCAAATATGCCCGAAGAGTGGGCCGGATGTAAATCAGTCGCCATCTACTCTGCGAGTTACCCGTCCTGCCGACAAAAAGATGCAGGCTACTAGGTAGTAACTTCTTCTCGGGGCTTACGAAGCTGCATCACATAGAGCTTAAAGCCGTGCTGAGATTCCTGAGAGAAGCAGAATGACTATAAGACCAAGAAAAATACCCCTAGATACAAAATTGTGTACTGACTGCGACTGCTTGCGTCTCTCTCCTACACCACTTTAATATTTGTTTAAGGGAAATATACAACTTTTTTATTTGGGTTCTTTTTCGTAACTTTGCCGCTCGCCGGTGGGATTGGAATTTGCGACTCACGAATCATCCACATCGGTCCTCGGGTTACGTTATTAGGTTCCATCCCTCTCCATACCTCAACATGGTATAAAGTTTTTCGTAACAATAGTGCAGCATACTTAGATAATTAAAAAATTCAAATCGATCCTCCCTCAAGTATTAATTTTTTTTTTATAAATATAAGTAATAGTTGATTTATTGAAAAAGATTTATTTGACAAAGGTATTAGGAGACTTTATTATTATCAAATTTTTTATAATATCGATTTAAGTACATATGTATTATTGGAACGTGTTGGACTTCCATCCCCAAGATCTCAGGTTCAAGCCCAACTGCCGGCGACCATGGTTGTTTTCTGCTGACAACAGGATATGATAATGCGGTGTAATATAAAAAAAGAGTGACAGAGCAGAATGAATATAAAAAAATTTTCATTAAATATCTCGAAGCTAACTTTTTGGACTCGTATTGTTCTTGAATTCATCGATTCAATTATAGATCTACTTAACCTACTTCATTTTGGTTTAAAATAAACGTTAGCTCACATTTTTATCTATTTTCTTTAGTCTTCTTTACTGATTAACTTGCACCTATATCTCGATTAAAAATAACATTACCTATGTCGACATTTACCTTACTTACAGTGATATTTTTGTATTATTTATCCGTCGGTGATATACAACATAACGTACTGGCTCTTCACTATGAAAGTCGCAAGACCATATCCTGTTGGCAGCATCCATTGGTCGTTTTCTGACAATAGATTTCGCTAAATGGCGTTCGATTGCAGAGTACTCTGAGAGTAGTATCGATGGTTTCGAATCCACGTTGTTCTTCTTACAACCTTTTCAAAATGTTTTCTGATATCCCAATGATATGATGTTTTATGCTTCCAATTTATTTGAAGTAATATTGCATTTAAACAATAAAGCATTGAAATTGAATATAAAATAAATCGTTAGTTCACTTATAATACAGAAAAATTAACAAATAAATTGCGTAGTGTGTAAATGTTATCAAGTCTAAATTACTTGCTACCATCAACGTTGTTTAATAAAAGTCAACTGAATAGGTGCGTTACCCTATAAACGAATACAACTTGGAAAGGAAGATGGTATTATTCTCACTTATTATTACCCTGCCAAGTTACAGAAGTGAAATGTTACCAATAACCCTGTCCTAACGTCGTGCAAACGAAAACTTATCCTTTAACAGCATGCCTCCCTGTCACCACAAATATTAAAGACAATGTTATTTATCCCTCTGCTTATCAGCATGCAAAGGCGTATCGTATTGCGGTTATAAATTTTCGAAAATATCACGGACACCTATTTTAATAACCTCTTGACCAGGTGCTGCGGTTAAAAGTTGTGTGGAACTATTTTACATGCTGATTGAGTCCATACAGATTCGAAGGAAGAGAACGTAAAAGCTCCTTTGTTCTGATGAATGGCGGAGAAAATAAAAATGGAAAAGTAATGGAGCAGAATTATGGCTAACGTAACCAAGGGAAGTTTTACAGTCGAGCAGAGTATTTTAAGAGAAAGGGCGCATTCTGTTATGTTAGTCCTTTTAAGCGCGGTGAGAATTTATCGCTCGTGATATTAAAGTTCACTCCAGTGGCTAACACGAGTACGAGTTGGTCATAAACCAAAAGTGGCGAACAATTGGCTAAAGCTCCACTGAGATTTATAGTTATGTCAGTTCCGGGCCAGAAAGTGTCCGTCCCTTTATTTGTGTAAAGTCAAAAAATATTAGCGGCACAATCGTATTATCTGCAGAGACTGTTATTTTTACCGACGCTATAATTTATAGCAATAATCAGGTACCGGTAGGAAGGAAGAGCATTCGGAACACGTCAGCTTCCGGAAATATCTAGGCTACATGGACACGTTTCTTTCATATTTGGAACGGTATGACGGCTTGGGTCCATTCGAAGCCACTGCAGTGGAAAATTAGAATTTCGTTTGTGTTCCATGCATAAAGATGAGAAGATTTCCACCGCACAGCCCCTTTTTTTTCTTGTGCACTTCAAGATGGAAAATGTCTGAACTGGGTAGATTTAACAAAAGATAGATACATGAATAGAGATTTTTTTGGCTGCACCAACTAGAGGAATAATTCTCTGCCCAATCCGCGATGGGAAATTGCCATTCGAGGCAGACCGTAATGGAATTAAGAACCTGAGCAGAATAATTTCTGGATTCTTCGCAAGCTATTGTTTTCCTTAAAATTATTACATCATTCCGGCCGGAGAGGATATTTTTTCCATGTTATAAGCTGTCGAAAAAGTGCTCTTCCGGGAAAATGTAAGAACAAAGTGTTTTCACCACTTTATCGATTTGCCCTGTAATCTCAGTTCTGGAGCTTTTTGTAGATGTTCTTTTATCGATTTAATATTTCCATTAGGGGTTTATATTCGAAGTAAACTTGTAGATTTGAATTTTGTCGGTAAACAGATCTTGAGATGGATAAAAAACTAGCTGATAACTACTCTGCAAATAATAGTTCTCTCGGCAGATATTTTGAAATTCGATTCATCTCAATTGGTATGCAAATTTATCCTCCAGTTAGTACATATGGCCATCTTTGAAATTTCACTGATTGTGATATAATCGGCCGATGAATGAAGGTAAAAGAAGCGATAACGGTGGAAATTTGTACAAGATTGTCAAGAGATTGACAGAACAGACTTTTGCAAATAAATTAAAAAGAGACGCCGACCCATCCCTACTTGTCAACTGTAGTGGTGGAGATAATATTATCTTGCATCAAATATCATTTATTCTACCATAATCCAGGAATGTTAAGAACGAGATCAATCCCACTGATGTAATTGTGAAGCTTCCTTAAAAAGGCAACCTTATGAATGGTAACATTGGTATAGCATTGTCTTTTTTGTCCGTGTGCAAATAACGCGAACTCTCAGCTGACCTTAGTGACGGTTCTTCCTACACGGAGAGAAAATTCGAAGAAAAAATTACTGCTCCACTTAACATAATTGTGCGGCAAGTGACACATTCTCTCAGAATTCACGCAACCGTACTGTACAACTTACGATCCCTTCAGTAATTTTAAATGTATTCATAGGAAATTTATACGGAACAGCACCGTAAAATTTATTTAAGCTGTAAAATTTACTGGATACCTTAGAAAAATTTACCGCCAAGTACACAATTCTTACCGAAGTAACCTGTTATCACTTGCGTCGTTGTGTAAGAAGTTTTCTATATTTTTGGAATTTGATGTAAATATTAATGATTAATTAACTTTCAATTAATTTCTTAACTATTTCAAGTGTCAATAAATAATAAATTTATATATCCGGACTATGTTTGAAAGTGAATTGTTTAAATGACAGTTGGCTTAGTGGTGAAGATGTTGGAGCGTGACGTTGAGAACAAGGATTGAACCTCAGGCTGGTTAAACTTTTAATTTCGTTTTCTTTTTTTCCTAAAGGTGAATTAATGTGATTAATTTTAAGCCTTTTGAATTCTATGAACGGAATATACCTTAAAACCGAACAGGTTCAGGAATTTCACGGTGCTGCTCCGTAAAAATTAAGGTATTTGACAATTCCAAAACTATTACAGTGTAGAACCGTAATTCCTACCGGAATGTTTGTATAAAGATTCCAGAAAATGTCTTTCCGTGAGTATGATTATAAAATGTCAATATCGAAACGTGCTTGAAGTAGTTGATTTTGGATTATTAAAGAGGTTCCCTCCTTATTTTTTCTTCTTTTCCTTATCCTTTCTTCTTGCAAAGCCACAATTTTTCTAGTAAAAGTTTCCACTGCATCTGACAATCATAGTGGTTTTGCAAGATCAGCTCTGGCTTTCGCGATAAATGGTAAAAACAAAAAAAACCCACTATTTAGAGAGATAACGCCATTTAAGCCAGAAGTAAAAATGTAATTTTATATGATATTATTCTAAGTTTTGTTTCTTAAAAGTAAAGTTTCTCCCAAATATTTTAGGGTAATACATGTCACAAGAACACCATTAGTTTAGTTGCTACGGCCAAAAACAGCTTAAAAAATGCACTCTTTTACAACTTTTCAAAAAATTTTCAACTTTGGAAATCTATAACTTAACCCATTTGTGACAAAGGTTTGATCTTTAAAATTTTTCATTTTTTTCTCATTAGTTTAAATGATATTAGCTTAAATAAAGATAAAAAGAAGATTTTTCTTTTATCTTATGCAGAATGGCGGAGCTATGTGGCGGTTCGCAAACGCACCATTTGTCTATTAAAGAAAAAAACTTGTATCTTCAATTTTTTTTAAACTCTTATTTATTTATAAAGAATGCAAAATAAAACATAACAATTTCTTTCAATTTGACGAAAACAAACAATAATTCTTTGGCGGTCTAATTTATTGATTAACCTTAATTATGTATTTGATAAAAAAAAAAAAGATAAATCATTTTAAATTGTTGTGGAAGGTCTCAAAACAATTAGCATGTAGTGCAATGTTACATGCAGAACATTTATATATTGTGTGTGAATGGCATTGTTTGCACCGTAATCGAGCCTCTCCTTTCACTGCAATGTGGGCCCCTTTTGATAATATGTTTGGTTTTGCCATACTTTTTCCTTTAGATGGTGGTTTTCCATGGCGAATAAGGAGTGCTTTAGCTAACCGGCGCCGAAATTCAAGCTGATCAACGTTGCAACCGTACTGTTTCGCTAAAGTCCAGGCATTAGTTACAGCCAAATCTACCATCCATAATACCGTTGGCATGTACCACTTTTTGCCCCGAATGCTTATACGGTAGTTAGAAATATGACTGTCTAACAAATCCACTCCGCCCATATTTCTGTTGTACATTTTAACAACACATGGCTGAGTTATGTTAGCTCTTTGACCTTGAGAGTGTACATACCTTCGCACTGCTCCTACTGGATCTTCCCCAAATGAGTTCGACAAAAGGGAATTATTTTAGATTAGATGAATAATGATAAATCAATGGACGTACCTTAGCAAAACGATCACTGCTTCCTTTAATTGTGTCATTATCGCAGAAGTGTATATTCATAAATATATCTTCGAACACATTTCGGCGCATCCATCTTGCAACCAACTCATTTCGAACGTCATCTTCTTTTTCCCAGTACATGCGTCGGCGAGGTAATGCGTTGTAACCTGACAAAATTAATACACCACAGAACGCATAGAAGTCTTCAACATCGAAACTAATATTATTGTTTTTCTCTATAGCGGCGTAATTTATCGTATTACAAACAACTTTTTCCACAAATGATTTATTTATAAATAACTGAAAGAAATCAATTGGTTCAGTTTCCTCCCCAAAACTTAGCGGGCAAGTTTTCGTTTCCTTCCATGAAAGCCTGGCGTGTTCGTACATAAATGCTGCTAACGACAAATTATCTTCATTGCCTGGACTCCATTTTTGTGAAAAATTCTGCTGCTGGATTATCTCAGGAATTGTTGCTTCGACCTCATTTATCTGAGGTATTGCAGCTTCGACTTCATTTTCAATCTCGTCTTCATCATTATGAGAAAATCTTACTTCAACTCCAGCCTGTAATTGATTTTTATTGAAGCGGTTAGGATCTGAAATTTCTTCATCGCCGGAATCAGCATCTGTGTCGCTAGTTACATCAGGGGGCTCCAAGTACACATCACTGGGCAGCTGAATATTATCTGGTAAACTATCTATTGCTTCCAATATGTCTGCAATATTCAGACAACTTCTCCTGCAAAAAAAATCAGAAATGCTTTACATGACAAATGGTTCGTATGCGAACCACCTATAAAAGACGCTCCCAAAATCAACAGAAAATATTTGTATCATATTTTATATGTACTTAACCAGAAACCCTAATTTATTGTGAATATAAAACAAAACAAAATGATCAGAAATATAACTGTTTGTAGACTTACCAATATATTTTAGTTGCAGTGCCCATGTTCACAGCACAACAAAATTCATCCAACTAAATCAGTACGCCTTTGCAAACACAATAATTCACAAAAGAATGCAATTTTTGCTCGTTTTACTATCCCATATATCTGCGACCTCTCTGTATGAAGTCAGACAGGAAAGAACATGTGGAATAAATATAACGGGACAAATACCGGTAGCATGTTTGCTGGTTCGCAAATGAACCATTTGTCACAAATGGGTTAAAAGAAATGTGTGGACCTCAAAAAGTTAGGTCTCCTATTTTGTAGAAAATTTAATTACAAAGGTATTAAGTATACTATGTTCAGTATTTTATGTTAAAAAAACGGAACCTATGTAAAAATCAAAATCTTTAAACAATTGGCATTTTATTGAGATTTAAACTGTAAAATCTTTTGATAGTTTATTATTTTTAACATTTATTTTAAAATTTTCAATATATTGTTGAAAATATAAAAATAGTGCATAAATCTTTACACGTTGTATGTTGAGTGGTAACGCAGTTTCGAAGTGTAAGACGTACCACACGTCAAAAAGAAAACTAATTTATTTATTTGCTTATTTAAACATATTCGTCAACGCTGACTACTAAAAATAATTACAACAAATTATAACAAATAGCATTGCTTACAAATTGAACTAGGAATACTTAACTCGAAAAATTAAATTAAAATTAAAGTATACCATTATTGGCACGATGGTTTTTTTTTTATATATGATGGGGCCAAAGCTCAGGGGATGCCCTATGTTGCTTAAGCATAGCCTCGGCAGGAAAGGAATTAAGGATGAGGGAAATGGGTTAGGAGTTTGAATGAAGCAGGTGTCGATGTACGCCCCGTTTGAAAGTTTCGAGCTCATATGAGGAGGGAAAAACAGAAGATGGTAAAATGTTCCACATTCGTGTTGTTCTGCTTAGAAAAGATTCCTGAAATTTTATGGTAGGTCCAACTTTGACCTGGAGAGTAAAGGGATGGGGGCGACTTGTAGCTCTTGTTTCGCGCGTTGTTAGTTGTCTACAAGGAATCAGGCAAACAATTTCGTTAGAACAATGAGCACGGAAATAGCGACATAAGCGTGAGAGACAACCGATATTCCGTCGATGCTCTAGAGAGTCAAGGCACTCAGGGATTGAGGAATCTCCATAAAGTTTAATAGCCTTACGTTGAACTTTGAACTCGACGAACCTCTCATCGAACTTATTGACCTTATATTTAAAAGCAGGGTCATCGACTTCAGTTTGGAAGGATCTAGCATACAAAGTGTCGTCACAAGTTTTACTCCTCAGGGAGGTATCCTTTCTCCACTCTTGTGGAACCTTACTCTGTATGAGAAGCTCATAGACCTAGAGTAGTTGCCGCCTACGCTGATAATATTGAATTGATTAGTTCAGGTAAGCACCCAAACGCACTGACACGCCCTCTCCAGGATCCATCAGATAGCAGTGGATAAGGTTCAAATAATGGCAACACTATTTATAATAGGTGCCCTCATAACCACTCCTCCTAAAGCCCTAAATAATATTCTCCATTTTCTACCGGTGGATCTATTCGGTAAGCAATCCGCATCCTCGGCTGCCATTAGGCTTAATTCAGTTCAGATCTGGAAATGAACTGGCTTCGGTCACTCCAAAATCCTGGACCAAAAAACCGCTACCAATATTAACTATACCACACCAAACCCTTTCAATGGGTAGAGTCAGTGCATCTCTAGACTGGCGGCTCCAAACTGGAATGCAGAGTGGTGGAGGTATCTTTTTGGAACACCGGGGCCTCTTTATTTTATTTCGCTTAGCTCACTACTGCAGCACGTTTCAGACAGAAATCGTGATGTGATGGTACCCACAGACCGTCTGAAACATTAAACGCTGACTAGATAGAGATAGCATCTTTATTTTCTCAGATAGTCAGGCTGCTGTTAAATCTCCCATGGCAGTAAATACAACCTCCAAAACGGTTATAACACGTCGCTCAACTTTAAATGACAATACTGAGCATCTGAAAGTATGGCTCATCTGAGTAGCTGTACACAGTGAAATTCCAGATAACTGCGAAAGCGACGAACTAGCGAGGATTGGCATTACTCGTCCCGACTCGGACATTAACCACCGGTTTGGAAAGCCGCCAGCCATTTTAAACTGAAGATTTAAAGGCATCCCTAAGGATTGCAACTACCAGATGGCAGGAGGAGTAAAATTACCTGAAAACCTGACAGATATGGCCAAAGCTTGACACTAAACGGTCAAGACGGAGACGGAGTTGGATCAATTCGTTGAGCCGCACGACCACCATGCCATGGGTCCGGGGTTCGAGACCAGATGACCCCGTGAGCTTTTATTAAGAAATTAAAATAATCCACTCCGGTTCTGGGCTGTTGTCTAGCTCGCAGCAATGCAAAAAAACAAGACTCAAGTTTCCTCACTTCCCTTACCCCAATTCCCTTCTGGCCAAAACCATGCTAACGCATCAAAGGGTTGTCCTCTAGGATGTGGCCACAACGTATAAAAAAAAAAGAGCTCATCTCACTCGAACGCAAATTAATTAGTGTTATTTTGGCCGTTATTTCAGGCCACTGTATCATAGGCTGACACGTCCATTGGAGTAGGAGTTGCCAAGATGACGAGGAAGCGGAAACCCTATTTTTGAAGAGTTAACTGAAATAGGTTTCACTGCCGTCAGGGACATAGTTCGGTTTATTAGGTGCTGTAAATTTTTCCCGTATACGTCATAAGGATAAACCCTTTCGTCCCCAGTCAATATTGTATAAGAGAGCTAGATTCCATTGGCGACGGGGAACTAGCTCGGTTCACGGAGAGTAATTGGGTAGGCTCTTCTCTTTTCCTAGGGGTTAAATGGGGTCTGAAAATACAGGCTCAACTATGGTATCACAATGAGTCTCTTCGGCCTAAGTGTGCCTTTAAGGCAGCCACTCTAACCTAGCATAACTTAATGGTTGTTCAGTTCGTTCATGGATTGCGTGGTAGTGATAATATTTCATCTTATGTGCCTTCTATTGTTGGTTGCCCACTTAAAACTTCTCTAACCATAAGATTATGTTGCCTTCTAAACAAAATGATTTACAGCGAGAGCCCCGAGTACCGCCGCTCGTTAATCGTCTTTCTTCATTCTCAACGTCGCTGTGATATTCTTTTACCTAGGTTTCAGAACACTTGTTGGTGAACGCTCCTTTTCTGTTCAGGCTATTCGAATCTGGAACTCGCTTCCTTATTACATTCAGAGAATGGCTGGGCTCGGGGTATTCAGCAAGGCTTTATCGGAAAATTTTGATGTTGAGGCATAGAATCAAACACTTTCTCTATTTGTGTAATCTTTATTCTTTATTTTATTTCAGTTTTGCGTATCCTTTCTCTCTTCTCTTTTGATAAATTATTTTATATATTTCTCAATTATAACTTATTTCATTTCATTTTAAATTACTATTTATCTTTAATCCTCTTGTTAAGTAAACTTTCCAAAGATTTCTGTACAATTATAAAAGATGCATACTCTTGTTGTACTGTTGAATACATTTTTGAATTATCTCACCGATTTACTGGAATAGGTTAATTTTTCGTGGCTCCTACCAAGCTGTGGATACGCATTTTATGAAAGTTTTGTGAAACGAGAATTTTAACAATTTCTCTTATGTTGGGTACTCTCCATTAAAGTTTTAATTAAAAGTATTTCAAAAGGAACTATATCCGTCACAAGAATTGCAAGAAATTACTTTATTTTTTACTTTTTAAAAAGCTTGTGTTGGCTTTATAATAGGAACGTCTTTCTTTTAATTAAATGGAATTGGCCCAATTGTACTGGAAGCAGCTACTCAATTTAGAAAATGGAGCCGTTCCAATTATTTTCATCGTATATTCTTTTTCTGACTTTGAGCAACGTTTTGATTGGCACCTTCCTCGTGTTGGATCAAAACAAGCCATCAGATAGTTCTTTTTGAGTCAAAATCCAATTTCAGTAAAAACTTTTGTTACATTTTTTTCATATCTGGAACGTGTCACAAAAACTAAATTGAAAAAGTAAAGAGCTTGGCACAAACCCATGAACCAAACCAGACTCACTATTTGCATACTAATTGGTTTGTCTAATCCCGAACCCTTGACGTAAAGGAATGAGGCCAATAAGGTCGTGGAGCATGGAAGCCACCTTAAAATTTCAAATTTAAACACTTTAAGTGATAGAATCAATTTGAGGACGACTCAGCGGAACTTGCTCCATCGGGTCCCAGCACTCTATTTCTGTTAAGAGTAATTGCAAGCCATTCCTCAGGGTAATAAATGAGCTACCGGATACTATTTCCTTTCAAGTTGATCTTTTTAGCTGGAGCAAATGTGAGAAAAAAAACTTAAAATAAAGATAAATCGTTGGGTATATTGTCTAGCAGATGTCAAATACTCTGCTCCTCGTCTCTATTATCACGCTCGATAAGCTAAATGCATTTTACGATACGGTGACGGCAGTTTATTCCGTGGCATCCCGTTTTATCCATCTTCTCCGGGAATTTCTTGCAGTGAAAATTGTGAATCAACTGACAGCCAGAGACTGATGAATTTCAAATTTCTCGCCCCAACACCCGTTGTCTTTGCATAAAATGGGTTCCAATCGATCGATAAAAACATGCCTCCATTTATGAGACAAAAGTGTTCATTACCGAGGACTTAGATGTGCCGGATTCTGCTCTGGAGCAGATAAACTCCTGTTACTCGCTTCAATTCAGATGGGTTAATTGCAATTTCCTGCCCCATCGATTTTATAACGATGCCCTCTATGCCCCCCTCACATGACATTAGGAAGGCCACGCTGGATATGTAGCTATGCAAATTGCTAGTTGATCGGAATAGAATTTCCACCGAATACCAGCGTCTTGAAATCGCGACTATTATGCATTCAGTTCCAGCTTTCAACGAGTTTCGAGCGTCATCAAATTGCATTTGGTTAGTTTCGATTGTTATGCAAAACCAAGGAAATGCGAGGGAGGTCGAATTGGTTCATAGAGCATAATCTTGGATTATTTCGCAGAACGTTATTCAGGTATTCAGTCCGTTAAGTAGGATGGAATTATGTTTTAGAAGCTTTTTGCTAGGAATTTGGTATTTGCTTAAAAACTTCCTTGAATTGCACATAATGCTGCTTGCGATATAATATGCTGTCTGAAGTAAATCACATTACGCGAGATTACTCTCGATAGACTTTTGTTTGGAAAGTGTAGGAGTAGAAATGGAAAAGCGTAAGTATAGCCTCTATACATAGTAACCATGAAAATTTAAAAAACTCTGCTTTTAGATTTTCACACTTTCTACAAATATCTTATCTCCTCATTTCTATAATATCATATAGATTTAGTGAGCTTATGTTCATTTTCTTTCTAGTTTCCATAACCACTTATGTAGCATGGGGCGATAGAAGAATTTCACCCGATGCAAGACGTCGATTGCAAGACCTGCAATTTAAGAACACACCGACATTACTGTGAAACCTACAACTTTCTGTCATAACCTCTTATGAGCAGAAAACAACTATGGGTCACCACCGGTGAGCGGCCAACCGGGGATCTCCGGCATAGAAGGCCAACACGTTATTACTTACTCCATCGACGACTTTCCCGTCCCTTGCTTTAAATAAAATATTGGATTGTGCTAAACATATAAAACAATTTTTATAAACAAAAATGTTTCTTTTGAACATTATGAAAATCTATTGAAAATCGTATTGAAAGGTTAAAATGAAGCGATGAGCAAAAATTTAATACATATGAACGTCCAAATAAATAAATAAATAGGGGCAATGAAAGATATTAACAGCAGTGCTTTTGGCCATTACTCATGTGGTCAAATTCTGAACAGCTGAGGGGCCGCTACACTTTCGCACCCGGGAAATTTTTAGGCTACTTTCGAAACTCCACGTGTTCTGATAGTTTCTCGCCCCTGCTTCTAAAATGCTGCGCCTCTGCTTTGGCTAAACAGCAAACTTGTTCACCTATTATATTCAACAGGAGTGTTTCAATTTGCATGGAATTTCAATTTCAATTTGCTCATGTTCAGCTGGTATCTAAAAAAGAAAGGCGTACGACCCCTCTAACTACATATCAATTGCATTCACTTTGGTTTTATCTAAGGTTTTTGAAACACTCATAGACTCTCAGTTGATGAAATATTTAGAAAGTAACCATCTTATCAACGCTGTAAGCTCAACCGGCGACTTATCCACGGCTCTGACGGAGCATTGGAATCACTGTCTTCATCATTTTATAGAGTCGGAAATCATAGCTCTTCTTACTTCAAGGCTTTTGATAGTCACTCATGCTGCCCTTTTCGCCAAAATTCAAGCATTTGGTCGGTACCAATAGTTAGATGGATAGAGAATTTTTTATCACGCGTAATAATAGGCGGAGCTACATCTGATCCCTAAGAAATAAGTGCCGGTTTACCTCATGGCTGAGTTCTTTAAGCAACCTTATTTCTTTTTTTTTTATTAATGAGCTTTTATTTCTTACTCATAATCCTATTCATAGTTTCGTCGATGACAGCACCCTTGATTTCACATACACATAATTGGGAACTCCAGAAATCAACCGAGAGCGCATGTTTGGATTATTAACCGACGGCATTTCTAGGATTTTCGCTTGGGACATGTAAAATTCAATTCTGTTTAATGTCCCTGAAAGAACGCCCAGTGCATCCTCAACCTATTTCAGTCGTCGGAGTGAATATACCCAATTCGCTTTTGTAAACATCTTGGGTATTGAGATATTCATTAATCTTAGCTGGACTGATAATATATTTGTAATCGCTAAAACTGAGATCAAATGCTTGGGTTTTCTACAGACATGTAAGAAATATTTCACTCCACCTGACACTTCCTATACACCTCATTTCCAGCCCCCTTGTTTTACTTCCTGTCAATTCTGTGCTTTAGCATCCTAGGCATCCACAGAGTTTTGAGAATATCATATAAAAAAAGAGAGCGGGCGAGGAAAAATTGTACCACTTAAATTTCTCGGCTGTGTCAAAATGTAGGGTTTAGAGTATCAAAATATTTTTTATTTGATAGTACAACTCTTCAAGAGTATCCAGTTCAAATTAGCATTTGTAAAGTCGGTGCATATAGCATTTGTAAAGTCGGTGGACACTGTAGCTCACAATCTACTTCACCGATCCTCTCCAAATTTGGCAGACTCTTTTAATACATAAAATATGAGGTAATGACGTCGAGATTTTTTTTTGCATTATAATTAGTTTTACATTGACAAATATACTGATTTTTGCCTCTTTTTTTATGAACAATTCGTTGTTTTGAATTCTAAGTGATGCTTAAAAGTAAAAAATCATCAAAAAAAAAAATCTCGACGTCAGACCTCGAGAAACACATAAACTTACCAAATACTTTCGATTTTTTGATTTCAGATGATGCAGTGATGAGTTACGATGTCCACCGCAATGTTTATTTTTTTCTGAGGAGTATGCGAAGATTTGCTCTCAGAAGATTGTTTTTCAATATTTTACGCTAAAACTTTTACTGGATATTCTTGAAATGATACTTTATTATGTGTTCAATTTATAAATTAATTCAATTTACTGTATGGTCAAAAAAATTATCACAAATATGCTTAAAATATAGCTAATTAACCCTACCGCCTCCTTAACAACCCCTCGTACGCTAAACGTGACGTCATTCTACATCTAATATGGCGGACGCTTTAAAATTTTTAAGTAAGGTCAGCGCAATGACTATACAACTAAAAAATGGTGGCCACGATGTGGCCAAATCCTAGGTTAGCATGGTTTTGGTCGGAAGGGAATTTAGGGTAAGGGAAGTGAGGAAACTTGAAAGTCTTGTTCTTGCTTTGCTGCGAGCTAGACAGCAGCGCAGAGACAGAGTGGATTATCTTAATTTCTTAATAAAAGCTCAAGGGGAGATCTGGTCTCGAACCCGGGACCCATGGCATGGTGGTCGTGCGGCTCAACGAATTGATCCAACTCCGTTTATAAAAAACAAGCTTTTATTTGTTATTACTTTGAAAAACTAAAGAGTTAAAATAAATTTCTTGATTTACAAGTACTACTTAGCTAAATATTACTCACAATAATAAACTATTCTCTTAGTTTTACTTACAGCTGACCTAAATTTATTAGAAATGTGTTGCGCTCTTTCTCTCAAATTGTATGCGTATGCGCAATATGCTTTTAATAAATTTAAGTCAGTTGTAAATAAAGCTAAGAGATTAGTTTATTATTGTGAGGAATAATCAGATAAGTAGTACTTGTAAATCGAGAAATTTACTTTAAGATTTAGTTTTTCAACGTTACAACGAATAAGGGCTTGTTTTTAAAAAAAAAACTTTTTTTACTTTATTTTATTATCTTTGTTTTATATGCAAGATGGATTATTATAACTTTCGTTCAATGTACATCTTATGCAGAATATACTCCTAATGCAGAACATTCTAAAAAAATCGAATTTTTAGTTGCAATTTTAAAGGTTGGGTGATAATAATTATTAATATTATTATAATCACAATCGGGTTTTAGTTGCAGGGTGATTCATAAATTTGCACTTTTCATGGTATCACTATTTTATTTTTAGCTTTCGATCTACTCAACACAGCAATATCGAATAAAGCCAGAAAGCTGCTATACCAATGACCTTTCCTAAATTGTCAAGAATGGTGATCTAGCTGCTATCAAGGCAGGGACAGTAACCTCCCAAATTAAAAAAAACTTATTGCGAATTTCTAAAATTCAGAATTTTTCCAAATTTTCTTCAAAATTCATGTAATTAATACACCTGTTTTTATTTATTTTTGTCATCGTCTATCTTAACAGTTTTCGAGAAAAGAACAACATATTCACGGAGAGAAAGGATGTAGCTTATAAGTAGAAAACCTTTTGAGGAATTTGAGAAATCTGCAATTTAAAGAAATTAACCTTAAAATGCTTTTTGTTGAATTCGAAACTTATTACAATAAATTTTAGTATGTTACAAAATCTGTTCGAAACATACTCCGCCACTTACAATGAATGAATTTCTTTAGGTGTCGCTGATTCCAGCTCAAACATTAGCTTAAAATTTGGGCTGCAAGGAGGTTCCATTGTCCTATGTGGGTTAGTATCCGACCAGGTAAGGAGGTTGTGAAAGTTTTTGATACCAATCCGGGCGAATTGTGATTCATCGGATTACAGAATTCGGCCCGGAAACGTCCCGTTCTCCATGTCATACTCCAGAAACAAAATTCAAAATTTTAATCTTCTCTCTTAATCTCCTATCAGTAGTCTTTGGACTATAATATGATCGCTATTCCGTACTGTTTGAAGTTGCACTTTCGATGTCTTTTAACCCTTGGAAAGGACACAAAAATACCCTTCTTTGGGGTGCACATCGATTAGGAAATCTATTTTGATATTGCAGCACAGCCGCTTTTTCGTTTCAGTCCACGCCACAATAAACTAAATTATTTCCGCATATTCCTAAGAAGTAAATTCTGCAAGTTTTTAATAAGCTAACTCAAGAACACCAAATTTTTATCAAATATTAGTACAGGATTAATATGAAAATACTGCAGTGTGAACTATGGCTAACTCAGTCAATATCGGCAATAAAACAAAATTAATCATTTTTATAACTGCCAAAATTTTTGGTGATGTGGGGGTGAAACCTAACTTAATAGTAGTCTAAATAGTAAGGCGTGGACCGATATCATGTCAAAAATCGTGTTGGTGGGGTTGGAGCCTAAGTTTTTAATGTGCGGACCGATTTGGAGGGTTATTTTTTGAAAGGAAACTTTCTGGTTCTGTTTTGTTGTATAGAATATGATCGATTGTTAATAATGGAAAAAAATCGTCTGTGGTGGGGTGGGGAAGGGGAATATGGTAGTCCAACTTCGTAACGCGTGGATCGATTTGGTTGATTCTTTTTCTGATGCATAGTGTACGTTACCCCATTGCCACCGCGACAAAGTTTTGCACGGTGGAGTTAGGGTGGAGGAGGGGGCAATGCCACCTTCTTAACGGGTAAACCGATTTGGATGATTTCTCTTTTGATGTGTAGAATATTTTGCCCCATTGGTACAACTATAAAAATATATGAGGTTGGGTAGAGTGGGTGGTCGTTATCCAATTTCCTATCGAATATGTAGACCTATTTGGATGATTCTTGATTGTTGTTTACATTGCAACTATATGGCAAAATGTTGATGTAGATGTAGTCAAACTTTGCGTGGACTGATTTAGATGATTTTGAAAGCATAGAGTATCTATTTGTGTCACGACAAAATATGTGGCTTATATTGAGCGGTGAAGGAGGAGCGCGGCGTCTAGCTTCGTAAGGCGTTGACCGATTTCGATGATTTTGATTCTGTTGTACAGAATACGCCTCCTACGATGATACTTTCTTGGTGTACAGAGTACGGTGGCTAGTGCGCCATAGTAAAAAATGTTTATCTAAGGGAAGGGTATGAAAGGGTGACCTTGACTAACTTCGTAATATGATGCGTTTCTATAGAGTGCACTGCCTCTGCAACTGTTGATATTGTTTCGAATGACACTAAAAAAAGGCACCAAGAACTGAAAAATAAAATAGTTTTTAAAAAAAATGTTGAGCCGACTTCAGGAAAAGCGCTAAATAGCTCACGGGATCAAAGGAAGGAGTATTAAATACTTTTATTGTAATTGTTTTTTCCTTCTTTAATTTGCACGGACTTTAAAATGTCGTAATCGATATAAAATGAAAAATTATTTGATACCTTTTAGCGCTTTTTGTGGAGTCGGTTCAACTTTTTTTTTAAAAACCCTATTTTCTCTGATGCTTTCTCTACCTTTGAACTATTTTGGAAAGCTAATAAGATGGGTAATTTAGTAAAACTAAAGAAAACAGATGTATTAATTACATGAGTTTTGGAATGAATTTGCGAAAATACTGTATTTTAGTTAACTGTAAAGCTTTTCTTTACATTTGGAATTGAATGTATCTGCAATGGTAATGGATAGTAAATTTTTGGCGTTTGTTTGTTGTCGCTGCTGCATAGATCAAAAGATAAAAATTAAATAGTGATATCTGTAAGCCATGTAAATTGCAAATTTATGAGTCATCCTGTAATTCCCAAACGGTTGATAGTACCTAAGGTCTATTACCCCACTTATTTTGGCATAGCACTCCAGAGTAAGACACCATATATATATATATATATATATATATATAATATTTTAAAACATGTCTCTAGTGGCTTAGGCTGCGCGTTGTATGTCAGTCAGTCAGTCAGTTCATCGAGAAGGGTTCATCCAATCTAATCTTTCCTTGAATTTTTGTGAATTGAAACAAAACGATTTCAGTATGATCACGAATTTATTGAAATGATATAAATTGGAGTTCATTATTTTGGCAATAATTTGTTGGTGGTTTTAATGCGTTCGTCGCAACGCTTGGTGATGAACGATATTTTTTGTCTTTCCGTCCGGAAAGAAAACGAATAGCGCGGATAGTTTACCGACTCTCGAGCATGCCACGTACAACTGCTCTTGGGAAAAACACGGCTTATTCCATACACTTCCAACGATTGGCCTTGCGATTTATTAATCGTCATTGCGAATGCAAGGCCAAAAAGAAACTTTACACGCTTAAATTGTAACGGCAATCATTGATATTTTTGGAATCAGAACATTCTCGCCTTTGAAATTTCCTATGTTTATCATTGCTTCAATCACGTTGTTCATCAGCTTCTTAACAGCGAGTCTTGTTCCATTGCATAGTTTCCTTTAGTTCAGATTGCGTAACATGAATATCACCGAGCCGACCTTGAGCTGCAAATTATGTGGCGGAATTTTTGGCAAATGCAATGAATTCAGGAGTTCAATTAAATAATTGAAAACTTCATCTAGATCGGTAATGGAATCAATCGACTTAAATGAATGCAATTTGCCAGCGATTTGACTTTGAATTTTTTTTTTCAAATCGTTGACGCCCTTATTTTTCGTTGCCAAAATGGTTCGCTCGCTCAATGAAACATGGTGTTTGTAATTCGCGCTAATATTCGGGAACACTTTCGTCTGCAATTCTTTTTTTGACGTTGTGAATTGACGAAAATTAGGTGGAAACGAAATGAGGCCAGTGGAAATGTCATCCGAAATTGTTCTGGAAAACCCTTCCGCCGATTCATCATTTTGTAGCGCGACTCGCATATTCGTTATTAACTTGAGAGTTTTCACGTATCTCAAATTCGATCAAATGCACCTCACCGGTTTGGAAATAATTTGAAAACTTCTGCTTCTGATTTTGAAAGGGTCAACATTCGCTAAATTGGTTCCAAGGGGCAAAGAAATTATGTCGAGTCAATTGATATCACCTGTCCCTTACATTTCGAGAAAATTTGCCAGAAAGCCGAGGAGCCTGGATGATATTTCAAGATGGCAGACAGATGAATTCCGTCAATTTATGTATATTGCACACTACGGATGATGTCGATGATGATTGCTATTACCATTTTCCTCTGTCGTGCTTACCGATTGTTGTCCTGTCCGCGAAATTATATAGCGAATTTGGATGTAGCAAAAGCTTCTATTAATCATTTCTTTAAAGTCATATACTCATGTGTACAATTTGTTGCATCTCCCACAAAGCGAATAAGAAATTTACTTCCTGCACGATTTCAGTGCATATAAATTTGATAATTATATTAAGCATTTAAAAGGACTTGTAAAAAACCGACAAAAATATTGCAGCAGCTCAACAATAAAATACACTTCCAAAATGTGATTCAAGAATCAGAATCCTTTGGATTGAAATAAGAAACAACTACAACAAAAGTACTTGATCGTCCTTCTTTATGATCCCGTGAGGTGAAACGTTCAGGTAGTTTTATGAATTATTTTTAATTATGGTTGGGTAGTTGTTTTGTTTGATTAATTTGCACCGACTTCCAAATGTCGCAATAGATATAAAATTAAAAATTCTTTTAAGCTTTTAAGTGCTTTTTGTGAAGTTGGTTCAATTTTTTTTTCTAAAAACTATTTTATTATTCACCAATGTGGCTTCCCCCTTGAGCAAAATCGTATCGGTAAGTTTTGAATATTTATGTCGCGTTCGTCTCCTGAGTCTTTTTCATCAGCTGGAAAAACTTCTATAGTATATCATAACCGGTAACAGCTGGTTTAAATTTTTTAACCGACTTCCCAAAAACAAAGAGGTTCTAAGTTCGACGTATATATTATATATATATATATATATATATATATATATATATATATATTTTATGTCTGACCGGGCATAACTTAGTAACGCGTTGACCGATTTCGATAATTCTTTTTCGGTTGGGCAGAGTATGTTCACCGATTAGTACCATGTGAAAAAAAATTCGGTGGGGATTTGAATGATTCTTTTTCTATTGTACAGAGTATGATCCCCCATTGCTAATAGGAGAAAAAAAATTCCCTAGGGTGGAGGGAGGAGGGGAGGGTAGTATAACTTTGTAAAGCGTAGACCGATTTGGATAATTCCTTTTCTTTTGGGTAGAATATGTTCCCTGGTTGATACCACGGGAAAAAATTTTTGCTGGGATGGGGGTGGAACATTGTTTTGTAACGCGTGCACCGATTTGGATTGCTAATAGAAGAATAATTTGGTCCTTGGGTCGGGGAGGAGGAGGGGTAGTCTAACTTCGTAACGCGTAGACCGATTTCGGCAATTATTTTTCTGTTGGGTAGAGTGTGTTCCTTGATTGATACCACGAGAAAAAAAATTTTAGTGTTATGGAGGTGGGGATATAAGGTCGAGCCTAACTTTTACCGCGTTAACCGATTTGGATGGTTCTTCTTTCGTTGTATAGACTAGAAGAGACTAAGAAGTGAAAAATAAAATATTTAGAAAAAAAAGGTGAACCGACTTCACAAAAAGCGCTAAAAAGCATAAAATAATTTTAAATTTCATATTTATTATGATATATTGAAGTCGGTGGAAATTAAACAAATAAAACAACTACAGAAACATAATTGAAAATATTAATACTACCTGAACGTTTCTGGTCAAGAAAGGACGATTAATTACTTTTTTTGTAGTTGTTTGGTTTGTTTGATTTGCACCGACTTCAAAATGTCGTAATCGATATAAAATTAAAAATTACTTTATGCTTTTTGAAGCTTTGTGAAGTCGGTTAAATTTTTTTTAAAAACTATTTTTTTCAACAACTCATTCAGAGTTGATATTCTAGAATATAAACTGAAATAAGGATATCTTAACATAACAGCATTGCATTTGCCAAATAGACTACATGTAGTATGTCAACAAATTGACAAAAAAAGTTATATAAATATTGAGTTTTTTAGAAAACTGATATAACGCAAAGTAAGTAGATAATGTGAAGTACGAATACGATTGCATGTGATTGCAAAAGATCTAATAGTGATTTTACAATACTCACCATTTTCGAGACATTTTTGAGAAAAGAAAAAAATTTCAAAAACACTCTTTCACAAATTCAATTTTTGAATAGAACTTCACAGATCTGCCGCAAAATTTCAACCGTACACTTCTGTTTTACTCATGAGCAATCGCAAACACCTGACGGAAATGATAACGGCACCACATCAAAGGAGTGCACTTCAATTTTTCGAGTAGACTACATGTAGTCTACTGGGCATATCTGGGTCCTCTACTCTCGAGGCCTGAAATGGAGCGGTTTTTTTGGGAATAAATTGCGAAGGATCTACTGATTACATTTAAAAAAAAAAATTTTTTATTTCGAAGATACATGTTTTGACTTTTAAATTTTTTTTTAAGACGAAAAAAAATAACTCTTGCGACCTTGAAACGTCATTGATGACATTGATGTTGAAACTGCATGAGTCCCGCTTAAGCAAAGTTGTGGCCAATTGGGTAATCTGTAATCTGAAAATTGATATTCTTTACAATCATAGTTACGTTGGCTATGTTTTTCCGCGACAGATTTTTTTTATTTTGCAATTTGTAAAAGTTATGCAACAATTTGTAAAATTTTCCAATTTTTACGTCATTTTTGACCTATTAGAGGCTGTAAAAATGGAACAAAATAAAATTTGGAAAATCGTACACGGGAAAACATAGCGGTATGTTTTCTGAACAATTGAAAAAAAAATTATTGAAATCGGACCAATACTTTTATGAGAAGTCTTACTCGGCAGCTAAAAAAACACTACTTTCGGGAAAACGCGTTTAATGATAAATTACGGTGTATAACTTGATTGTAGTAACTTACGAGTTAATCTGCTATACCGGGGCCGTAGAGCTCTCCTTCCTCATCACGTTTATGTTGTTGGTTGTCCACATTCTTCTCAAGAACGGACCGGTAAATTCTTTAGGCAATGATTTTTAACTGGACAAGCGCCGTCGTGGCGCGCCGCGCTTAGTTTCTCGGAAACGGCCGGAAGCGGGTACCTTTTTGTTCCCAGAAACATGCAAAGGAATGTGATTTTCACGAAATCCTTTCTGTGGCGTATTCTCAGATACATATAGACTGAAATTAAAAAAAAAATCGATTTTTTGAAACCGCGAGAGTTGAGGAATAAACCAAAATTTGTTCCTGGTCAGCTACGCCGCCGCTGCAATACAGATTTGCATTTCAGAACTCATGAATTTCTCAAGGGTGATTAGAAAACTAAAAAAATCGATTCCTTACTCTCCTCTTGTAGAAGCGCAGGCTGTTGGTGGAGACGGGGACGCTCAAAATTTCAACAATATTCAACAACTGCTTAATACTTTCTAAATACAAATACAAGGTGAGTTTAATGGTCGATCACAAATTTTCCACCCGAAATAAATAAAACGAGCATTTTGTTAGAGTACATAAGCAAAGAGTTTCAAGTTCAAAAGGATTTCCTAACGCAGCAACTCGAACAATTAATTGAACAAAATGCAAGCAATGCCGCTTTTTTGAAACTATTATTGCTTCTGAAATATCGTGATACTTACACCAATGTCTTTCCAATTAATCCTTAGGAAGGGCTACACAAATTTGAGAAATGAAGAAGAATATGTAAGTACGCATTTTATAAAGTTTGTTCAAAACATAACCGAACTTTTAGAATTAAGTGGTAGCACTTCAATTGTCATAATATAATCTTCCGAGGTACCGGCTTTTCTCAAATTGATTACGTCGATGTCCGATTTTCGCGATGTTCGAAGATCAAACCGTCACCCGTCAGTAATTACGCGTTTTGAAAAAGTTGCGCGAAAAAATTCTTACTTTGAAGGAAAAGACCAATAAGGTGTATGTTAAATAAATAAAATTTATGTTATATATATATATGAAATATATATCTTCATACCAACTACTACACAATGTTTTATTAGATAACTTACAATTAATAACATTCTCTAAAAGCAAAATCAAGTAAAATTTTTAACTTAAATCAAATCAGAAAACAAAGAGTTGAAATTAAATACACTAAATATTCAAATGGCGTTTTATTTGTGTTTCAGTCAAGTTTATCCCAATGATCGCTCAAAATACGAGACATAGCATAGAATTAATACCTTTATTTAAAGTGAAGCTAGTGTACAATTAAGCCATATTAAAGAAGTAATTTTTAAGAGGGCGATAAGGAATTTATTCATTTCATAAAATTGCACAGACGTCGCGTCACGCCTCCAGAGTGCTCCATACAATGCACGAAATGCAGATCTAAGACACCTTGATTGTATCGCTTTGCTCTCATTAATAAGAAGTGAATAAAATGGTGAACGAATCGTAAAAGTGTACTATAAATTCGGTCTAAAAACTAACAATACAGAGTCTCTGGACAATAAGATACCTTTGATATAACAATTATCATTTTAATTTTATGACATTTTTATTACATTACTGCACTCTTGTCCATATTCAGAAAAAGAAAACTATCGATACACCAAGAGAAGTCAAAAGTCAGAATTAATCAAAATACAGATAGTCATCAGAGAGTGCTGCGAAATTTTTTCGCATTGTCAAAATAATATTAGATGTTTGCAAAAATTTTATTTGAGGCAAATGCAACTGAAATTCATAAATAGATGTTAAATAATAATGGTATATCCTGTTATACCCTGTGGTACCCCAGACAGATAGGAACCTAACAGAGGAAGTTTCTGTAAAATTGCATCATGATTAATCCCAACAAATGCCTTACAAAAGCCTGTTTAGATACACTCGACTTGTTTATCGATTTTAATAGTAGATCCGTATACATATAAAAAACTCTAATAAATTTTTAGTTGTCGACTTACCTTTAGCCATCCATAAATTCTTTAAAGTGGAAATGCAGACAGGAAAACAAAAATATCGAGGTTAGTTACATCGTTACCATTGCCCTTTTTATAGTGCGAAGAGTTTCCATACCATTCAAATATTTTGTCTTTTTTCGCTATTGGTCGTCATTCTATAAATTCATTCTATTAAACATCGTTATTAAAGAACATCAATAATCGATGTTCAGTCATCGATGTCTAAATCGATGTTTTGTCAACATTGCTGATCCCTAAAACACCCTGAAAAATTTGGAAAGCTTAACGATGCAAAATGGTAAATATAATATTAGAGTGCGTACAATTGCATAAAAAGAAACCATACATGAAATTGTCACAGAAATTCGGCAGATTCTTTATCGACACATTTCCAAGTTACTGTTACTTCGAAGTTAAAAGACTTAATTAAACTAAATGGTAAATTCTATAACAAGTTGGCTAATAATTTATTTAGTCGTCCGTGGAGTACATGAATGAATAATTCTATAAAATAAACAAGACTTGAAAAGAGAAGAAGTTAAACGGTTGCAAATACGCTAGACAGTGCTAGCGCCAATCTCGTCCAAAGTTGTCATAGTGACCTAATATAAAAATGAAATTATTTCATTATTTTTAAAACTCCTAGAGCATCTTGGTGGATGATTTGAAACACCCCTTTTTAATAATTTAAAAACTTGAAACTTCGTTCATTAATTTTTGGGTCAGCACTGGTTTTCTGAGTTCGGTAATAAAACTTAACGAGAAACTTAAAGTTTTATAGCAAGAGCAGCTTGTATCCTGTGACACATCCAAAGAATTGAAAGTAATAAAGGATATTGTTTCATTATTTCCTTGAACTAGGATCACTTTCATGGTTTTACGACTGTATCCACTTACCAACTGAGCTCAAATCTCGACTGAGAACTTCAATAATATTTCAAAAGAATTTTATTACTAAGGACAGTCTTGCCTCGTTGGGTTTCCAATTCATCCCAAAGGAAATCGTTTATGTGATGGATCGAATGAAAGGGGTTTTATTAGATATTTACGAGTTTAAGGAGAAATTTCCATAATAAATTTAAATCCCTGCCAATAAATAATCAAAAATAAATTTTCACATTAAAGAATTTAGTACGTCATATACAAAAACTGCTATTTGAGCATCTCCTTTATGTATTTCGGCTCTTTCAATGGTCGTGGAATTTATTTATATCACGATGGACCTCGCTTTGTTTGAAAAATCGCGACGTGAATTATTATCGTTAATCATTTTATTGAACGGGTGCCATTAAAATCGTTTGTCACTGGAAGCGACATGTGTGCGATAATTTCATATCGAAAATTAATGAAATCTGAAATGGAGGGCAGCCAATTAACTGTCCACATTTTATGATTTCTGGTAAATATTCATTATCTAGAGCAGGATTTTATCGATTTCTACGAACCATTGTCCTTTGCAGTTATTTTCTACTTTGTTTTGTTCACAGTTGGTCAAGTCAGTTCTCAACCAACGCCTATTACATCTGCTTCGTCATATTGACTTTGATACAGATCTGTTCTTTTTGAGAAAGTTACCAACAAGCCAAGTGTCATTAAAATCTGTCCAGAAGATTCCGGGTGATGCGTGCAGGTAGACAGTCAAAAATTATAAAAATTGCTTTTTTGGCCTCCATATTGTACGTACATAGATAAATCTCAATCCTTACTTTGGAAGGCGTTGACTGATTTTTAGGATTTTTCCTCTGTTATAAGTGCACCGCAATCTTTCGCATCCATGGCGGACCACAGTTCCCCCAAAAATCTCGCGGCATACCTCAAGCAAAACTATGTTATGTATCCCTTTATCTAGTCTCCTTCTTCTTCTCTACTTTTCCGCATATTAAATAAAATATTTATTTTTTTTTTAAACGAACCGACTTCACAAAAAGCACTAAAAAGCATAAAATAATTTTTAATTTTATATCTATTACGACATTTTGAAGTCGGTACAAATCAAACAAACCAAACAACTACAACAAAAATATTTAATCGTCATTTCTTATGATCCCGTGAGCTGAAAAGTTCAGGTAGTATTATGTATTATTTTCAATTGTGGTACTGTAGTTGTTTTATTTGATTAATTTGCATCGACTTCAAAATGTCGTAATTGATATAAAATTACAAATTATTTTAGGCAAAAAGCGCTAAAAACTTTTTGTGAAGTCGGTTCAACTTTTTGTTTGAAAAATTATTTTATCTTTCACTTTTTAGTGCCTTCTACACTAGACAACGAAGAAAAACCCATCCAAATCGGTCCACGCGTTAATAACTTAGGTTAAACCCCCTACCCCACCTCCATTGCACTAAAAAAAATTTCTCATGGTATCAATCAAGGAACATACTATACTGAACAGAAAAGGAATCATCGAAATCGGTCCTCGCGTTACGAAGTTACTACCCCTCCCCCTCCCCCACCCTCACCATAGGACCAAATTATTCTCCCCCCACTCCAACCCCACCAAAATTTTTTTCTCGTGGTATCAACCAGGGAGCATATTCTACCCAAAAGAAAAAGAATTATCCAAATCGGTCCACGCGTTACGAAGTTAAACTACTCCTCCCCCTCACCCCCACCCCTCACCAAAGGACCACATTATTCTCGTATTAGCAATGGGGGATCACACTCTATACAACAGAAAAAGAACCATCGAAATCGGTCTACGCATTACAAAGTTAGGGAATTTGGTCATCAATCGGCTAGCCTATTTTCAATTAAAAAAAACTTTTTCGCTGACTTTTTTCATCCGAATTTTATGCTTAGTAGCCAATTTCTAAAATCTGAAGAGGTGTCATAAGCTCGAAAGCTTTAACTTACTTATATAATTTTTTTGCTAACACTACTTTGTAAATATTTTTAGTTCGATATTTCGCATTTATTCCATTCATTTGTCGTGTACTGAAAACCTATTTGGCCGATCGCGGCGAAAATGCCATTAATCGTACGATAATCGAACATAGATGAAAATTATTTGCAAGTTCTAGATCGAAAACCTATTGGTATCGATGTACCCCCGAAAAATTAACTCCCTTTATCTGAGGTAATTTTCAACCGATTTCAAAAATTCTTTCAACCCTCAATTAAGGGTGTTATATAAAATACATTAAGATATTTTTGGCGGGCACAGTGGTTAAAAAAGTACATCTAAACACCATTGAATTTCCAAATTGAAAACTTAATTTGGTTCAGAGCTGTACAATTTTTATTACAATTATGATTATGATTACAATTTCTAAAAGTTTTAAAATCTCGATTACGATTATTATACGTAGTAATCATATTTAAATTTAATTAATTACAATTTCTGGTAATCGTAATTATAATCATGATTTCATCAAAAGTTTCAAATTTTACAGGCAGGTTTTACTGAAGGAACCCACCATTACTTCATGTTTACTTGGCGATTACTTGACGATTAATGTTGAATTAACTACAAATTGAATTAATTAATTTGATTATATTAACACGATAAAATTATTTTATAAATTCATTTTGATAAAACCTTTAGTCAACCCTGTACACTTTGATGAACTTTGTATAAACACTTTGGAAACTGAAATAATTATTTCATCATATACGCATAGTATTGTACTTAATACAACTTAAATTTGAAACAAGGTATCAATGCATTAGTTGTAAAAGCCACTTCAAAGGCCATTCTACATCAAAAGTTCGACTTGGTCGTCGGCTTCACAGCTCAATTCAAAGCTCATATTTGTACATTGGAAAAGGTCATCGTGATTTTGGACAGGAAACATATGATTGAAACGTCATTTGAAGTCACTTCATTTTGTGTTTGAAATTTGTTTATTTGTGAAAGTACAGTAATAATATGGAAAATATAGAAATGATTCTCAATTTTACTTCTTTTACATGAAATATTTGTCAAAACAATTTTCAAGTGAAGGAATTGGTAACACTGATTTGGGTCATTAAGTTGGCTCGCCTGCTTTTTTAGCGTCGGTTTTGAAATTTCTCAAAGCTGGAACTGCCGACCACGCCGACACCCACGACCAAGCCGGGATGTTGAAGAAGGATTCATTTAACACGTAGTCAAAGCCGACGACAAAGTCCAACTTTTGGATGTAGAATGGCCTTTAAGGAGTTTATGAAGTTAGTGAAATGTTTAGGTATAGACAAAAATTTCAGAAGGGGATACTTACGCCACATATCGCGTTCTACTTCTAAGTCATGTAAGCAACGAAACCTATTAATAATAATTATAACATTTAACTTTTTCATAGCTCGAGATCATAAATGCAGGTAGACAGGCAATCGTAAAGTAATCGCCAAGTAATCGAAGTAATCGTGGCTTCCTTCTAAGAAATCATAAGTAATTGTGAAGTAATTACTGATTTCCTTAACAGTTTTTTATGGAATCAGAATTTATCACTTAATCAGAAACACAAGCCAATAATTGCAACAAAACAATTTTAAGTAATGTATTCGTAATCGTGAATTTTTAATTCTCAAGTAATCATAATATTATAGTATTCAATTGCTGAAGCAATATGACTTTATTAAATTTGTTAATAATTTGTTTATTTAAAATGTATCTTATTTTTATAGTAGCAGGGACGTAGTAGGGACGAGAAGGGTTTCTGTTCAGGAGCCTACTTCCTTTTCTCACTAAAATGTGTACTTTCTACAATACTTTTAATAACTATTGAAGAATGCAGTTTCGTTGATATATGTCGATAGAAGAAAATGTATAGATGTTATTTTGAATTACAATTGTTCTTGACTGTTTACCTAAACCTAACTAAATTACTTCATTTTTGGTTGATAAAATGATTTTCACATACGTGTTTGGGTACCATTTTATCGTTTATAAACCTGCAGTAACGCATTTAAATCTTCGTTAATGGTGTTATGGGTTAGTTTTTAAGATATATTGGGTGGATATAAGTACAGTAGACAAGAGATAAAATTATTAAATTATACAAATTTATTTGGTTCATAATGTTGGTTAGAATACGGGAAATCTGCCATTCTTAAATTTGAAAATCCTTTATGTAGACTTTTTCATTGACCCGTAAACAGATACTACCTACAATTTACCCGCCAAAAAAAACTTCTGCAACACATTCGTATTATATTGAAACTTTAACTTATTTCATTGGTATTGACTTTACAGACGAAGGCTGTGTGCACCAGCTAGTACAGAGATATAAAAAAACTGATCAAGTAGGGATAAAGTCAGTCTCACGCACGCACTGAGGGTTCCGTAAAAGTAATTTTCATAAAGAAATAAACACTCTGAGTCTGGCCCTCAATATATTTGAAAGGTTTTGTCAGGTTTATTTCTGAAACGTAACATGGAAATTCTGTAACTTTTATCAATAAGTCAATAAGTTGATAATATACTTCAGAATTTTTTTTTATTTGTATATTCAATATAGATTATTTCGTCAAGCATTATAATTTGTATTAATAAATTATGAGATACTTTTAAAAACTATGAATCTACAACTACAGTTTCATGGTTGCATTCGAGTAGACGTGTGCTGAGTTCGCTCCCGGTTTTGTCTTAATTTCGACATTTTATATGCAATTATTTTTCGGTTTTCGGCGGTGGGCTATATATAAATCTTGTTACCAAAGTTATCAATTTAAGTTTTCCGGGATAATTCACCTGTGAGTGGAAAAATGAGTGGTAAAGGTCGCAATACAGACATTCCAACTAATACTTCGGCGTTGGCATCTGGTGTTTTTACACGCAGTAATAGCAGTAGGAAAACATCTGCAAGTACCTCTGGCTCTGGTCCGGTTGGAACAACGGTTGCTGCGTCATCGAGTCCGTCTATCTCTCTCAACCTAGCAGCCAATGCTGGAGATGAGAGTTTATTTAACAAATTAAATAACATGCTGTTGGCATTTGAGTCCCGACTGCAATCTTCTCTTGCTGAGGTCGAAAATCGGCTAGCGGCTAAAATTGATGACGCAGTGGGTAATTTAACTGCTCGCTTGGATGCATGTGAAGCGAAATTGTCTCAACTTGAAATTAAATGCAATAAGCTGGTCAAAGAAATTGATGACGTACGGCGCACTGGACGGTTGAATGAGGCAATTATAAGGGGCATTCCTGAGTTAGCTAACGAAGTCCCAAGGAATTTGCTAAACGAGCTAGCAGTCATTCTTAACCACGAACTATCGCCTTATATCGATGCCTTTCGCATCGGGAGCAAACATAGCAAAACAGTGACAGCTGATCGACCTGTGATTGTCCGATTCTCTTGTGCTACCGAAAGGAAAGCATTCTTGGCGGCATATCGGTCACGTAAACAAATAAGGTTGCGGGAACTCAGTGGCTTTTCCTCAGATCAAATTGTCTACATCAATGAAAGTCTCACTCATCGCAATCAACATCTCCTGCGTGAGGCTCTCAAATGGCTTAAGCTGAAAAAACTCGCTTCAGTTTATACAAATAATGGCATCGTCCACGTGAAGTATGGGAAAGATGAACCACCGATAAAGCTTTTGGAGTTAGATCAGCTGACTGCCTTGGTCAATTCTGGACAAACTGTGGATGCGGAATCGGTCGATTGATGTTTTGATTTTGAATGGATTTGTTTTTTCTTTCCTTGTTTATTTATTTTTCTCGTATAACTTCTTTTTTCTACAACTACTTTTATTTTAAATTTTTCTTATTTTCTTTTTCTTCTTTTTACTTTTATTATGTCAATTTCATCGCTTATGTTACCGTTGCGTGTGCTAATAATCTGTTAGTCCTTTGCTTCTTATGCTTTTACTGCATGTGTGCTGCGGGTGGCGTTGAAGTGCGTGCTCGACTTGCTCGCGTGGATTTGGTTGAGTATGGATAGTGGCGCTAACCTGGACAGTAAGGTGAGAACTATGATAAACATATTGAGTAATGATATACCGGGTCTCAACATCTGCTATCTCAATGCTAGAAGTATCAGATCGAAAATGGATGAGTTGAGGGAAATGTTCTCGGGTACTGGACTTCACGCGATCCTTATCAGTGAGTCGTGGCTTACACCTAATGTACCTTCTGCATTTGTCGCGATACCTGGTTTCAGGCTATTCCGTTGTGATAGGGAAGCAAGGGCAGGTGGGGGAGTCGCAATTTATGTTCGAGAGTGCTTCAAGTCCAGATTTCTAAGTAGCTCGCGCTCCGGTGCTCTGGAATTTATTTGTATCGAGGTGAATACCGAACTTGAAAAATGCTTGCTGTGCTCTGTATACTGTCCACCTAATCTATTTAGTGTTGATAATGTTGTTGATTTTGAAGTTTCCTTATCCACACTCTCTCATAGGTATTCCAACATTATTGTGGCAGGCGACTTTAATGTCAATATCCTCTCTGACAACAATAAATCAGATGACTTCCTGACTCTGGCTCATTCGCTGCATCTTCAAGTGATTAATGATTCTCCAACATACTTCAACACTGCTTCTCCCTCTCAATTAGATCTTTTACTAACCACTGATGCTTCAAAGGTAATACGTCATTCTCAACTCTCCCCCCCCCCCCCCTGCAATCCTTGATCACGACATACTATTCCTTAAATATAAATTAGCCACACCTACTCAAACTCCTTTTCGAACTATGAAATTTAGGAACTTTGCAGGTATTAACACTGATCTTCTTTTTGATGAGTGCAGCGGCATTAACTGGAGTCTATTTTTCGATTTGAATATAACCTCTTCTTCGCATTCGCTTGACGCAGGTGTAATGGCTTTTAATAACGTCTTGTTGGACCTTATGAATAAATACGCTCCCCTGCAGTGCAGAAATGTAAAAATAAATGGCTGCCCGTGGTTTTCGCCAGAAATCAAGAAGTTAATTGCTGAACGTGACTTCTTATTCCGCCAGCATAAAAGACTTAGATCCTCAAATAGTCGTCTCCTTTTCAGGAAATCCCGGAACCTCGTAAACAAAAGGATTAGAGAGGCAAAGTCAACATATTATGCGTCTAAGCTGAACTGCTATGCTGCACCCAAGAAGCTTTGGGACTCCCTGCGAAGACTGGGTGTCAGTGGAAAAGATTCCTTGGCATGTAATCTAGATGCTAACGAGCTTAATAAGTTCTTTACTTCAAATACTGGCAGTTGCATAAATTCCAACACTGCATCCTCCCCACTGAATTTCTCCGTAGATCACGCTGGATCACAGTTTAGCTTTCGCTGCATTGATGAAGTCGAGGCTGCGAACGCTATTAATTCTATTCGGTCTAATGCAACTGGGCCAGATGACATATCCCCACGCTTTATAAATCTAATTTTACCTTTCATCATTGTAGCTATCACTAAAATTTACAACGGCTGCCTCACATTCAGCGTGTTTCCATCTCCTTGGAAGGAGGCTTTAGTAGTCCCTATAGCTAAGAATTCTCGTCCCAATGCCCCGTCAGATTTTAGACCGATAAGTTTATTATGTTTTTTAGCGAAGGCCTTGGAGAAGATAATGGCAAAACAGATGTCGGAGCATTTAAATTTAACTGGCTCTTTAAGTCGTTGGCAATCTGGATTTCGTCCTAAACATAGTTGCGATACGGCTCTCCTAAAAATCACAACTGATATTAGAACTGCTTTGGATAATGATCGAGTAGTGTTTTTAGTCGTTTTAGACTTCACGAAGGCTTTTGACAGTGTCGATCACGCTAAACTCCTTCTCAAGCTGAAAGACTCTTTTGGATTCGGCTCATCTGCTGTGAAATTACTTAAAAGCTTCCTGACTCAACGCTCACAGCGGGTTAAAATTGACGAAACCATCTCGCCAAAGCTTTTGTTGTATACTGGTGTCCCCCAGGGATCAATATTAGGACCTTTGCTGTTCAGTCTTTTTATTAATGATTTGCCGTCTGTTATTAAAAATTGTTCTATGCACTTATATGCTGATGATGTGCAAATCTATCTAGATCGCCCCATTGGTCTTCTGGAGGATTGTGTCAGTAGAATAAATGAAGATCTTCAGAGTATCTTACAATGGTCAGCAAACAATAATCTCATTCTTAACCCAAAGAAGTCGCAAGCATTAGTGATGGGCAGAGAAAGTTATGACTTAACCTATTTTCCTCCTTTAGAGATGGGCCGGTTTATCATACCCTATGTCTCTAAAGCTAAAAATCTGGGAATTATGCTTAACACTAGTATGAGTTGTTGTGATCACGTTAATATGAAACTGGGTCAAATTTATGGGGTACTACGTCGACTGTGGCTGTATGCTTATGTGCTCTCTACCGACCTTCGCATAAAGTTAGTCAAAACGTTAATATTGCCACATATCACACATGGCTCCATTATTTATCCCAGACTCGACTCACGCTGCAAGCGCAAGCTTGAAATAGCGTACAACGATTCCATTAGGTTTGCATTCAGGTTGAGTAGGTATGATCACATCTCTCCCTTCCGATATAAAATTCTAGATTGCTCATTGGACATATACTTAAAACGCAGAGCACTAATTTTCCTTCATCAAATCCTTTATAATCGAGTTCCGGCATATCTTTACGATCTGGTTAATTTTTTACGCGGTAATAGACGCTACGACCTGCTATTACCTCGCTGTAAACATTCCGTCTTGGATAGTTCTTACCTTGTTCAGGTTGGTCGCATTTGGAACGCACTTCCTGTTCCGATCCAGCGAGCGGGTTCGACTGCTTCCTTCAAACGGTTACTTTGGCGGCATACATCTTAAGGATAATGTTGTTATCATAAAATTTAATTTATACAGAATGATCGCACACGCATTCGGATTGCAGTAGTTTTTCAATTCTTTTTCTTTACTTTTTTTCGCTTTCTTTTTGAATCTTTATCTTTTTTTTCTTGTACTTCATTTTGTTTCTTGCTTTCATAAAATTTTTCATGAAATTTACATAAATAACTTCTTGATAGGTATTATAATAATTACTTTGGTTGAATTTTTATTTAGCAACTTTAGTAGTACTGATTAAAAGACTTTCTTTTTGTCTTATTGTACTCCACTTGTTGAATAAATTTATTATTATTATTATTATAACTATCTACAAACCATAAATATCTGCAAACCATGATGTTTTGAAAACTTACCTGCCATATTGACATCGAAATTGACAAAACATAAACGCTATAAAATAGAAAACGTTCCAAAAGACGTTATATTAGTTTAAAAATAATAAAAAAAATATTTGAACGATTTCACAAAAGGCTCTAAACAGCGTAAAATAATATTTAATTTTATAGTTATTACGACATTTTGAAGTCGGTTTAAATTGAACACATTATGGTGTTTCACCTGCATTCTTGAGATCCTGTTCTAGCGCCTTACTCACTCCATTGGAACTCATATTCAACAAATCTCTTCAGGCCGGAAGATTTCCTGCGTTATGGAAGAGCTCCTCTATAATTCCTGTTTATAAAAAGGGGCATACAAACTTAATAACAAATTATAGGTCAATCGAGAAGCTGAGAAGCTTTTCTGCATACCAAAACTGTTCGAATCTGTTATATATTCACAGCTTGTAGGGCAGTGTAAGTAGTTAATCTCATCTAAATAACATGACTTTCTCATGGTAGACCGACGGCAACTAACCTGTTTGAATTTACATCCCATTTAATCTGTGACTTCGAACAAGGTCTCCAGACCGATTGCGTCTACACCGACCTTAGCAAGGTATTTGGTAAACTCCCTCACTCTGGATCTGCTCTTATTTAAAATATACCGAGTATCTTTCCGTAATACTCTATCTAGAGTCATTAGAACTTAATCTAGTGTACCGCAGGGTAGTCATCTAGGGCCGTTTTTTGTTTATTCTTGCTATTGACGGCATTATCCCACTGATTATACCTTTGCGAAAACTAATACCTGTCGCGTGCAGTCCGTTCCTGACCCTGGTCTGAAGCTTGACCGAAAACTCGATTTCACTCTGCTCATTAACTATATTGTTTCTAAGAGTAATTTAGTTCTCGGTTATGTAAAGCCGTTGTCAAGGAAGTTTTCTGATCGGAAGACCTTAATTTACTTATTATTTTCTTTCATTAGGTCAATTATGAAGTATGCATCTCAGGTTTGGTCTCCCTGCTATACTGTTCATTCTAGACGCATTGAGTCGATGTGGCGGAACTCTGTTATGTTCGCAATTAGAGACCTTCCGTGAAATGGTCCAATCAGGCTTCCCCGTTACATGGATTGCCTCCGGTTGCTTAATATGCACTCGTTGTTATGGTTTCTTATAGGCATACCCCGTATGGCTTAAGGAGATTACCTTTGCTGCATTTTGTTCACTCTCGGTCTAACTATGGTATGTGATGAGCTTATAAATCGCATGTGTAGAGCCGTGAATATGTGTCCTGTTTTTGACCTGACTCTTACTAAGGATTTGCTGATGCGATCTATGTTGGCTGTTCACCCCTGACTGTTGGATGTGGGTGTGTTTTAGTTTTTTGATTACTAATGTGTTTTTGCATGTTTGTGTGGGAGCCTCATTCGCCTCAATATATTGTTATAGTCTGACGAATACGTCAATTGATTCTAGGCTTCTGCCTGAGAAGTGCGCCTTCGGAGTTAGAAGGATTAACTCTATTGATTAGCAATAATAGCAACAAAAGTATGAAATCCTTATTCATTATGAAATCGTAAGCTGAAATGTATAGGTAGTTTCGACTACGGTGAGCTTAGTTATTTTGTTTGCCTTGATTTATTCCAAAATGTTGTAATACATATAAAATTAATTATTATTTTCTGCATTTTAGCGCTTTTAGTGAAGTCGGTGCAACTTTTTTTTTTAAACTATATTATTTAAAATTTTTTTTTGTCCTTAGATATGATGCTCGAAAAATGCTGCTCGTATAACCAGATGAAGTTGCAGTGCTACCGCACTCTACAGAATGGGCAATTTATCATCCGACAACTTTTTCACAGCAATCTTTCCACAACCTAACGATAGATACAAAATTTTTTTAATGGGGCTAGTACTCCAACGTACTGTATTCAGCAAGAGGCACGTTTTACAAAGTAAGAGAACTGCTCCGTCCTCTTATCGTAGTAACTTTAGGTAAAACATATTTTATCATTAACCCGTAAGGAAATGTATTCTGTACAGCAGGTTGAAAGTCTACGCCTTACGAAGCCAGATGTTTGTCATGATACAAAGCTACTCTATTCAGAAATAAACAAATCATAAAAATCGGTCAACGCGTTAGGCTTCTCTCACCCACCACCCCCACTTCACCATCAAGTGAGATGCTAACAATAGGGGATTATACTCTATACAACAAAGAAACCATTCATATCGGTCTAGGCGTTATGTAGGTAAGTCCCGCGCCATGGCGCCAGTATGCCAAAAAAGTACTCTATTCAGCAAGAGAGAGTCGTCAAAATGGGGCAACGAATTACAAAGCGGACTGCTCATCCTCTTCCTGTAGTGACGCCAGATGCAAAATTTTGTATCAAAAATCGGTGTATAACTTTCGAAGCTACGTAACACCCCGCCTCCCACTCATACCCTAAGCCACAATTTCTATCATGATTAAACCACCCGTCACGAACCCCATATATTTTTATCGTGGTACTACTGGGAGATCATACTCTACACATTACAAAAGGAATTATCTAAAAAGATCCACGAGTTAAGACGTAAGGCTACTTCTCCCTATCTATCTACGATCCTTGTGGGACATAGGCCGCCTACTAAACCGATTCGCCATCTGGCTAACGCTTTCAACTGATGATTTCACGATTTGTTGATCTAGGTATCATCCCTCTCCACGGATCTTCTCCATTCGGTGTCTGCGGTCATTCAATCCGGTGCCTGCCTTGGATTCCGCGCGGATTCCAATTTAGTGCCCTCTGTGCGATGTTGTTTGGTTTTGTTTTTAGTGTGTGGCCTATCCGTTGCCACCATCACCTGCGAATAATAGTGTCTATCGCGTATTGGCTTGTAAATCTGTGTAGGCCTTTGTTGTTAATAACCTCAGGCCAATACATGTTAAGGATGCGTCGAAGGCACCGGTTAACAAAGGCTTGTAGCTTACATGTTATTTGACAGGGCTCTTTCCATGTTTAATAGCCGTACAATGGAACAGATTTTACGCTTGTCTCGAAGATCAGGTGTTTTGTGCATCTGGAGATGTTTTAAATGCACCAGATCTCAGCAAAGCAACTCAAGCCTTATTGATGCGAGCTTATACGTCAGCTTCAGCTCTGCCGTCTGCTGTAACTATGCTTCCGAGGTAGTAAAATATATCCAGTTGCTCTATTTGCTGCTCTGCCACATAAATTTCATGTTGTCTTCTGGAGTCAAGTCTCATAAGTTTGGTTTTAGCAGCATTGATGTAAAGCCCTGCTCTGCAACCTTCACTGCTCAGGTCTTCATATATTTCAGCAACATGACATTCATCGTCAGCTACCGTTGACCACCTTACTCACCTGAACTAGGTGCGTAAGGAGGTTAAAAAGTTTCTATCTCATCCCTCGCGATGGGAGGTCGTCTAGGGCGCTGTATAATACGTCATTAATGACGATCAAGAAAAGCACCCATTCAGCACTTGGAAGGGCTCCCATAGTTTTCTCTTGTGTAGGATGTGCCACTGGCTCCTGAGTAGGACTTCTTTATGATGGTGATAACTTTTATTGGGATCCCTCTCCTATGTATGTACATAGATATACTCGCGATCAAAACTGTTAAACGCCTTCTCAAAATCGAGGAACGTTAGATGTAAAGGGGACCTCCATTCGGCGGATTGCTCGATGATAATTTGGAGGGTATTGATATGAAAGCTTCAGGTGAAACGCTCACAAAAGCCTGGCTGTTCATCGTTAGGAGTGCGCTCGATCATTTGCTTGATTCCCATTAAAATGATTTTGTCCATCAATTTGGAGACTTGGGGAATCTTCACAATTACGGCTGTTTGCAAATTTTTTGTTACATTACCAATTTGGGGATCACACACTATACGACAAAAGAAAAACTATCTAAATAGGTCAGCGCGCTACGAAGTTAGCTTTAACCCCCACCCCTCACCGCCTACAATCAAAAAAATTTTGGGCATAATACCAATCGGCGAAAATACTGTACGTGACATAAACAGAATCATCCAAATCGGTTCACGCGTTACGAAGAAAGAAGATGGGGAAAACGTACAATCGTTTTTAAGTGGTACATTCAGATTGCAAACGCTCATCTCAGAAATGCTTCAGTCGTATCTGTTTAATGTACGAACTTTACCTTCCTCTTATCAAGCAAGAAAAATTTTCTTTTCAGTTGAAGGTTGGTGAACCATTTCAGTAGTTGAATTTATAAACAAAACCAGCAAACAAATCGCTAAGCTTTCATATAATCGAAATGTAATGTAAAGTTAAGTTAAAGTAGTTCCGATTCATTCTTTTCCTGGTTTTTTTCTCTCCTATCATTTTAATACCATTGGAAATATATTTAACCAATTATATCAGACTATTTGGTATTGAATAAAGCTTTTAGCGCTAATTTATACAATTTTTGAATAAACTAAATTGAGCTATTTGTGCAATTACCTCGATATCCTTGTACACCTTTTGTAAATTATTTTATTAACCTTTCGTCGTCACTTAATAAACGAAAAACCTCTTGAGAAACTCTGGCGCTCCAGAACCTTCTGCAATAATTTTCTCGCAAGGCCAGCTCTAAAGCAAAACGGTTTTTTTTTAATGAATATTTTAAACAACAACCAAAGTGCGAAAAACAGGAAGACTTTAAATTTTATTTCCAACATTCTTCCTGGCAACAAGCCATGCTCTTGCCAAAAAAAAATTTGGGGTGGCCACAAATTTTCAAATGCTTGCTCTAGAATAGGTCAAAGTGGCTTACAAAGTTATCCGCTTTCGATTTAGGAATTCTTCCTAAGCAAAAGTTCAGGATATAGTTATGCTTCCTTGAATTTCCGCATGCCTAAAACAAAAGGATGCTATGAAAAAAAACCAGCAAATAAGGGAATGTTTTAAGCACCTTTTAAAAAAGAATATTATTTGCCATTTGCAGGATAATATTTTTACAAACTTTAATGGATTTTGCGAAAGACGAAAATAGAGGGCACTGGGCTAGTTATTTTCGAGAAAAGGTGTCTGAATAACCGGGTCAAAGTGGTTAAGAACGGAATTTTCTGGCTTCCTATGTAAAATGTCGAAAGCAATTACTTTCTCCAGCCACTGAGTAAATTTCTGGTAATTTCTTGGTATTTCGGGACATTGAAACTACTCTTGCTGTAAATGCCTCAAACCAGAGTAAGTGGTAACGGCATTCTAATAAATTGTAGGAATCTGGCAGGATTTCAAGATAGGGCGGGGTATTTAATCCAAACGTTAAGGTTTTGTACATTAAGCTTAAAATTGGGATTTTTGGATTGAAAACAATGTGAACATACATTCCGTGAAAATGTTTCAATGCTTTAATTTATGTCAGTACTTATATCTGCCCCGATTTTACAGATTTATGTGATTATAACTAAAAAAAACTTGAATTGCTAGTTGGAGCTTAATTTAAGGAACTGTCAGAAATAGAGCAAACTAAGTACTCGAATTTCTTTATTTATTTAAAAATTAAATTAAAGGCAAATGCAATACAATTCCGCAAAATAATTTGAAAACTCATATTTCGTAATTTAGACGTCCAAACACAAAATTATTTCATTTTAAAAGTCCTATTCAACGGTACCCTATTTGGTAGGATACTCGAAAACATTTTTCCATGTTCGCTTTTTTATGTTTGAGGGGGTACCTACTCAGCAAATTTCTTGGCACGTCTAACTTCTCGAATACTTAAATCAGCCCCCGTATAATTTTATCACAAAAGTTTGTGGGAGGATGGAACTACGAGGTTGTTACACACGGACAAACGGATGGATATTAATGGGCGAATTATATGGGCTCCTAGTTGCAATGGAATATTAAAAGTAGGAGATATAAACAGCTTAATTTTACTAAGCTCAGAAATCGGATTTATGCTTATGGCAATACTACGACATCACTTCTAACAGGTTTCGTCGAGTTGACATTTAAATTCAACGCCAATTAGTGTCGGATCAAAGGAAATAAGTCTTCGCCTTCATAAAGAGGCCTCTTGATGATATTTTACTAAATTCCAGGTGATGGCTTATCGTCAACCGTAAAAAATGCCTTGAAGGTATCTCCTATCACGACACGAAGAATATACAAAGAATGTATGAGCTTTATATTTTTCCCCCGAGAACTTTTTTGAACTCCGTGGTTAAGTGGTAGGCGTTGAAACGAAAAAAGCTGCAAATAGTCGTTTAGCACCTTTGCATCTACAAAGGATATCTTTCATGTTTTTACGTTCGTTCTTTCTTAACCACATATACTACTTTACTGCTTCACTCTCTTAGAAAAACTCTCTTGGAAAACTTATACAACACTTAAATAGCTGTACGGGTAATTTTATTTTATTAATAGCTCCTGTCGTGCTGAGTAGGTACTACAAACCTGAACTTGCTTTCTCTTGATTAATTAAATACGATTAAGATTAATTTAATAAAATATATATAAGGGAGAACATCGCAAGGTCATACAACTATAATAAATAACCAACCGATAATAAACTAACAAATCAGTCAGTCAATTTTGGTTTAGAAGGCAACTAGGAATGCTTATGGAACATACATTCCCTTTTTCTAAAATTATTAGATTTATAACTTGCTTATCTGAAGGCCTGAGACACCAAAAGTAAATGTTAAACTCAAAGATCAGCGCTGGCCTCCACTATAATATTCCTATCCTCATGGTTTGAAAGCAGTTATTGATCTAGAAATCCACCGAGATCTATACCTCATCTTTGGGTTCTTTAACACATTACAGAGGACGTCTCTCCCGCCAACTCCTGTCATTGCTATTCATTGCTATCTACATGTGCAATACATACTTTGATATTATGCTCCTAAGTAGGACTCCAAAATGATGATCATAAATTTTTTGGAAAACCTCTCCTATGTAAGTCTTCTTCTTCCAGCACGATGAAAGCACAGCAATTACCGCTACAAATAGTATCATGACATATACCTGGCCAGCCTTACAATTAACTTTTGGGCCGGCCACATGCAGAACGGTTCCCCCAGTAACAAGACAATCCATAGGAAACCTCATGCGAAAGTGTGTAGTGAGGCCTTGTCCAAAGCATTGGTTACATGAAGTGTTTATATGAAGCATTGTTATCTGTACCACGTTTATACATCTCTCTCCCTAATTCTCGTAACCCCTTATGGGGCATGGGGCGGGAGAAAAAGTGCAACCGATTTGAGACAACGGTTGCTAGTGATCCTACAAATTAAAGTGGATTCCGAACTACTGACATTTTCTCTGCAACCCCCATGACCTTTTTCATCGTGATCTGTTGTCAGCAGAAAACAACGAAGGGAAGCCGTTGGTGGGATTCGAAATTTCCGACTTCCGGATTGGTAGGACACGTTGTCACTTACTCCACCGACGAACATATGTTGCAAAAAAATTGGTGTCAGAATTTTTTAGTCAAAGTTTTATATTTTATTGGATTTTTAAAAACATGGAAATGAATTGTAGAAAACTATAACTATAACTTACGTTTTGAAGGGTTTGATTTGTGGGAGGTACGGTGAGGTATGTGACAAGCAACATAGGGGATGCATTTAAGATGAATGACCACCACTAATAACACCATCGTCCTTTCACACTAAGAATAAAAGGAATAATTGAGAACTTTTGCTTTTTTGTTTTACGAAATAAATTTTGTCCACGTCATAGGGCATTTGTACGATGAAGCTGACTGATGGTTGCTAGGCATTGGCGATACAGTGTCAATATCTTACATTATCGATATTTTTGTTCCAATATATCGATATTTTGTATTGATACTAAAGTTTGCGATATTTGTACATATCGATATTTTTTTTCGATATTATCGGATATCGAAAAATTTTTAAATTGCTTTGTGTCCCTTGCTTCAAAATTCAGCAATAATTTTTTACTATACAAAATGACAGTGTTCTACAATTACAGAAATGTGTGTTTGATCTACTCACAAATAGAAAGAGTGCTGGAATAACAACAGCCTTAAAATTCAATAAAAAAATGTCTTTTATTCAAAAAGAAAAGCTTACATCTTACATCAATTCAGGCACAAAGTTCAATAAATCAATTTAATATAAAATTCAATAATAAATTAATTCAACAAAATAAAAGTTCAAGTAAAAATTCACTAGGTGTCACCTGTAACGAGTAAAGAAAAATTAAAAGGGTGCAGTACAATTACAGTTTCGTGCAAGTATTATTTGTTGTATGTAAAAACGCAGATGATTAAACTCTGATTTGATCGGGCCGATATGATTCAGATTAAACTCTGAATAAATTGAGAGAATAAACTCTGATTTAATGGATAGGAATTTCAGATAAAACTCTAAATAAATCGAAAAGAATTGCAGATAAAATTTTGACTGGATGTTTTCAGAATAAACTAAACTCTTACTATGGCCATTATCTTTAAGCGGGTAACACAATAATACCTTTCTCGACTTCCAACTTAGCCGACTTTTAAGGGACTGGATAAAACACTCGTATAAACTACTTTCTGATGTCGTTCGGGATGCATTAGCTCAAGTTGAAGCAGTTTGTTGGGCGCCAGATTGCTGGACAGAAAGTCATTCCAGAAGAAGTTACCTCGGTGTCACAGTTCACTTTCTAATTGTAGATGAAATGTATTCTGTTGTTTTGGGAATTACTAAATTGACCGATCACACACAGCGGCTTATTTAGGGGGGGGGGGGGGGGGGGGGGGGATTTTTGGAATTCTGCACAAATTGGGGAATCGGGCCTGGCAATCGGGCCTAAGCAAATTTTGGTGATGACAAACAACTCTGTTGTTTCGACCATACATAAAATCTGATCCCGAAATGCGCAATAGGCTACAAAAAGGTCAACAATTAAAAAGTCCCAAATATCCCTGGAATTCCAGAACATCTCAAAAAAGTTACAGATATTGTGACATTTTCACATACGAGCTACAATTTTGCGAATGTGATACGACATATTCAAAAATAAAGAGGAAAAAGTGATGGAACATGCTCGAGATTTCAGAAAGTAGCAACTCGGTGGTGATCAAGTTATGCAATGATAGATCGCTTTCTACAGCTAGCAGAAGTAGTCACCTTGGCTTCGATGAAATTTTGCGAGGTTGACATGCTTTGCGTTGATGAGTTGGCAACGTTATGTTTATTGAAAGAACTACTTTATCCTTCTATCAGGCGACATCGGAAATGTCTGCAGAAAAAAGTAACCACGGCTAGCAAAATTATTCCTGTGGTGTACTTGATCTCAGAGGCAATCAACATATTCATTTATTTAAAATTATTAATTTTGTTATCTAGACAATATTAACATTGATTACAAAATTACAATAAAACAAGTTAATATTTTGTTGTCAATACAATACAATACTTGCACTATTTAAAATTTTTACAGTATAATATAATCCCTTAAATTAGTCTATCTCTTGGTCATACGTACATATTTTAATTATTGTCATAAGATTAAGATTATGTGCTTAACTACAATATCTGTATATTGTTTTTTTGCATATTCTTAGATTTTTTGAAAGGTTTTGCTAACTATCCTGCGTAAGATTTAGAAGGAAATATTAATTATGTATTATATATATTTGATTGCTTATTCTTAGGTGAATTTTTATTGTAGCAGCCAGCTTTGGCGAATCTGTTTACATAAATGATTTATACAGGGTGTAAAACAATAACTACACATATACATAATTAGACACATGTAATATTATTATATTTAAAATTTTCATTCGGTTAAACCACCTTTTCTCTATGCTTAATGCTTAAGGGAATGGTTGAAATCGGTACAGGTGGTACCGATAACATTTTTTTTTAATTTTACTTTAACAAAAACTTCTAAAATATATTAATTTTGATATTTTTAATTGGCTAGTTTCTCTAGCATGTATACCTATGTGCAAAAATCTAGGGGATGTGATGGATTCTGCATTTTAATATAAGGCTCGATATGTTCAAGACTGATCTTGCGACAGTTTGCACAACTTTATTTTATTTGAAGGTCGTTTCTTTCACAAGATTTCGATCCTAGAAATTCGCAAATGGGAAAACATTCTCTGGAAACTAGGGAATTTAAAAACTATTTACATTAAATTCAAAAAACATTAAGTATAGGTATAAACCAACATTTTGAAGCTATTTTCAGGGAGAAAGTTGTGTGATGAAGTTGTTTAATTGTTACAATGAAATACATGGATTTATTTATAAAAATTATGTGCGGCAGTTATTATTTTGCACCCTGTAAATAATTCTTTGGAACTTCAACCGTTGTTTGTTTAAAATTGAAATTTCTTCCATTAAATCGGTCAAAGTGGTTTTTAATTGTTTATAACAAATTAAGTTATTATAACCAACATTCCTTAGTCAAAATATATACATAATCGTATACAATCAAATCTTGGCAATGTTGGAAAGATCTAGTGGAAAGTTATTCCATTGGGTCAATCGAAGATGTTTTTAATTGTTTATTACGAATTTAATTGTTATAAGCAATATTCCTTTGTTAAAATATGTGCATAACCGTCTACAATCATATCTTGGTAATGTTAAAAAAAACTAGGAGGAATTTCTTTGATTAGATCTATTAAAGAGGTTGTCAATTGCTTATAACAAATAAAATTGTTATAAGTAACATTCCTTAGTCAAAAAATATGCCGCATCGTCCCTTATAATATTTTGACAATGTTCAAAAATCAATTGATAATTAATTTTGTTCTACAGTACTTCCATTACTTTAAAAAAAGTAAAAGTTAATGGAAAATGAGTCGATTACTTTTGAAAAAAGTAATGGTCAATGTAAATTTTTTAGATTTCCTTTGAAAAAAGTAATGGTTAATGTAAATTTTTTATATTACTTTTGCAAAAAGGAATGGTTAGTTTAAATTTTTTACATTACTTTTGAAAAAAGTAAATTTCTAGCTCACGTTGACATTTTCGTGAAGATTTTGTGAGAAAAAAGATTTTTTACCGGCATTTGTGGAGTCAGGAAGGTTTCGAATAAAAAAATATCTCAGACGAAAGTTGGATATTTTTCCTCGGAGAATCATAATCCACGATAAAAAAATGGGGATTACCATTAGAAATTTCAAAGCCACACGCACTCCCCGCTAGGGGGTGAGGTGTAGGGGTGCTTTTCAATGAGGTTAATGAGAATTTCTTTTCCTGCGGAACTGGGTACCGCATAGTTTTGGGGTTAATAAAACGAATGGTTATGAAAACAAAAAAATAAATAAATTAATTATGTTATTATTATTAAATATAATGAATTAAACTTAGTTAAATTAATTAAATAATTAATTTGTTAGGTGACGAATATTCCAGATATCTTAATTTTCTTAATTAAATTAATTATTAAATTTAAATAAATAATTATTTATTAATTTATAAAAGTTTTAATTTCATTACTAATTTAAAATTTTAATTCATTTGAATAAATTAATTTAGTTTAATTTGATTATTTAAATTTAATTAATAAATCAAATAATTCAATTAATAATAATATACTAGTCTATTGGATTCTTAAGTTGTTCTTATAATTATTTACTTTAATAATTAGACAAACGGTATAGATTTATAAAGAAGAAAAAGACACACTGCACAACCACACCATTTTGTGTTTATATGTAAAATTGGCAACTGTATGCGGAATTTTTTGTTATTGACATTATTCCTCAATACTGTAACCATGAGAAGTTAAAGAAGAAGAAGTTAAAAAAGGTCCAACAGACCTTGACACACCTTTAAAAAGCTTTTACAATGTCTAAAATAGAGCTAAAAAAGATAAAATATAACCCTTGTTATGTTTTCAATTTTTCTTATTATGTTATAAATAAGAATATTTAAATTAATTCATAATTTAAAACGAACCTCTTGCCCTCTTTAGCACGTTAACCAGATGCAATTTGAATTTATCAATTTATAAAGCCACAGAAGATATAAATTTGAAGGTACTAACAAAACTGAAACCCAATTAAAAAGCACATTCTATAAGAGAGAGAGAGAAGAAAATAAAAAAAATAATTTAAAGTTTTTTTTTTTTAAATTTAGAAACATGAATTTAGAACCACAATAAAGAAAACAACAAAACAACCAATATAACACAAGTCGTATTAATTAATTAAAATTTAAATTTTTAACTCATTAATAATTAGTCTGATTAAGGGCCGTGGTATTGAGTTATGCTGGATGAGTTATGTGGTGGACTGCCGTACCTGCAAATAATAAAACAAAATACACTTGAGTGCAGGTCATCAAGAAACTACGCTTACTATAAAAATTTCTGTAGCTGCCAGTTCTATCACTAAAGATATTTTTTTTTTCAACATTAATTATACTTTGTGAGTCTCTGCGCCACAAAGGGAGAGCCACAAGGCGACGCCAAAGAGTTTATTTTCAAAAAGGGGCGGAGAGGAGCACCATCTCCATAAGACACTAGGAGGAGAGCCATCCATAGTGTCTACCCCGCAATTTCAAGAGGAGAGCCATCCCCAAGACCGTCTTCCCTATCACGACTCACACAGTACATATTCAAAGCACATTAATTAAATTCAATTATTTCGGATCCTGGCAACTACTCCAAAACTTTAATTCCACATTACACTACACTACACTACAAATTAAATAATAATACAATAAGCACTCAGTGAGTTTACTCACTCTTCTTCCAGTTCTTATTATTATTTTTCAAGCACTTTCTTTACTTTAAAACACTAATTTTTTTTATTTATCACAATATCAACCGTCTTCGGCGGACTTCCTCAACTGCCAGATTCTGACTCAACTCAAAATATTCTGGCCAAGTATCCTCTCTAAACTACTAAGCCATCGTATTGGTAATTAAAATTTCATAAAACCAATACAAGACCTTTTTTTGCCTGAATCCTGAAAAACGCACTTCGCACTTAGGTAACAATTTTTTGTCAGGCGCCAACCAATTAGACAATATCAACTCAGACAAGATTTTACTCTACCTCGGCGCCGGTTTTGAACCATCATAAAATTACGTGCGCATAATTTCGTTTTGGTTACTCACAGTCTGTGCTGTTTATTACCCAAAACGCATTTTATGTTTTTTCAGGATCCCTTCATTTTTCCCATTTTCTAAGAAAACTACTGAGGGATGCAAACCTTATCTTAAATTTTTTTCTATTTTCTAAGAAAACTACTGGGGGATGCAAACCTTTTCTTACAATTCACTTCGCAAAGAAAACGGGGTTTAAACTGGGGCTAGGAATTTCTGGATATCACTAATGCAATTGACTTCGATCGATACACCAGTTAGCAAGCTTTTTAAAATACACTTTTTACAATTTTTGAAGAAATTTTGAATTTTGCACTCTTGGCCAGGTTTGTACCACAAATACTCCACTGTGCGACGATTGCAGTGGCAAATTTGTAAATTGGCTACGTGCACCTAAAAACGTTCTTTATAAAGTTGCACAAGGGTCTGTGCACTTTCCTGCGGAGCGGAGGGTCAAGTCGAAGCTTTATGTATGCTTACTATAGTGGGTGGGGGCTAGTGGACAAATTTTACGTAATATTTTCACTTTCGCTGGATATATCCAGTTAATTCTCGATCTATTTGGTTTCTAGAAAAAGTTGTAGTCTTTGGTGATGATATGATAGATAAATCGAGTGAAGTACTTGATGTTTCATATATATATCATAGAAAATCTGAAAGAGGATTGTATCTCTATCTGCAGGATTGAATGATATGGAAGGATTGTATTTCTATATGCAGATACATAAAACTTTATTTAACTTTAGTTTAAAATATTTTTGTTTGTTTTTCTTTACATATTTTACGCTGTTTAATTGTTTGCTGTTTATGTTCCTTTCAACTTTGACAAAGTTGGTAATAAAAACCAATCGCGACTTGAACTTCTTTTTATTTATATCAGACTTATATTTTTTATTTTTATTTAGATATTTTAATAAATAGTTGATTTTGAGAGGGTGGTATTTTTTTTAAAAACTAATTCAGCTTAAAATTCAATATAAAATATTTTCCAGCCGCCCCCCTCCCCCCTCCAACTATTAGTTTAAAAAAAATATTTTCCGGGAATAGATGCGAACAATTGACTTCTATAAATATGCCAAATTTTAAGATAAGATAACGTAGTTACTGAGACAAATGGCTGTGCATACAGGCAGGCAGGCTGAAAATAAAAGTAAACTATAATAAGCAAATGTAGAGTAAGAAAATCACAATACGTAACAAATAAGTAGGGGTGGATCCGGAGGTACTAATGCTAATTCAAGTGGGAGGGCGAAGAATCTATCAAAAAAGTGCTTACATAATTTTTGAATGGCAAATAGTTTTGAACAATTCTAAAAACAACTTGCTGCCAGAAATTTTGCGTAAATTTTCCATAGAATGTACAAATTAGCGCATTAGTTACAGCAATAACTTACGCGAATTTGTTTTCAAGTGTACCGGAAGGCTAAAGCTTATATTTTTCTACTCTATTATCAGTAGAATATAGAGATGAGCGATGTTGACAAAACATCGATATTGACATCGATGTCAAGATCGATGACTCAACATCGATGACTCAACATCGATGACCGATAATAATCGAACTCAAAACATCGATGTTCCTTAATATCGATGTTATATAGAAGAGGTTAAGAGAATGGCGGCCAAGGGCGTAAAAAGACAATATACTTGAATGTTGTTTTTTTCTTTTGTTTGTGATGTAGCGAAAGCCCCGGAAACAACCCTAGATGCGTTTTTAGCATGGTTACGACCAGAAGATAATGAAGTAAATTGAACGTCTTGTTTTGGTATAGCTGCGAGCTAGAGAAATGCCCAGAGATGGAATGGACTTTTTTATGATAGGAAGACTCGTCGTTCAACCTCGTCAGCACAAAGAACTTGGGTGTAAATTTCAACTCGAAGCTTTTTTTTGATGACCACATTTCGTACATTGTTAATAAGACAAATGCAGATTTGGGCTTCATAGAGAGATGGTCTTGTGGCTTTGGCGATTCATCCGTCAGCAAGACTCTTTATTGCTCTTTTGTTAGACCGATTTGATAGTACGTTTTCCCGATCTAGCCATCATTTTACTCAGTTCATAATTATCGGATCGAAGCGATAAAATGTAGGTTTCTTAGATTTGCGCTTTGTAGCCTTCCAAGAAGCAATCCCGTTATATTGCCTCCCTACAACAATAGGTTTACGCTTCTTTCCATGGACACGTTAGAGAAAAACGGCTCTGCGAATCTGTACAACTCATTCCCAAGGGCTACTTAGCTGTTTCAATATTTTATTTCCTTATCGCCCTCCAAGGAATTATGACTTTCTTTATATTCCTTGCTGTCGCACTAACTGCGCTTCTAATGAATTCATTAATTCTTTGCTTTCTTTGAATGATCATTGGTATGAACTTGACTTAAACTAGTCTAAAACTCAAATGAAATAAAATAGGGTGTCTACTCAAATTGCATAGCCAGCTATTGATTTGGTTTTTATATAAAGGTAGGTTTTGTTCTTCTATTGGCAACGAATACTAGTCTTCAATTTCAAAGGAATATTCAAAATTTTGAACTAAGTTCGCTTCAGTTCTTTTCTGCCAACATCGAAGGTCGATGTTTTGATCGTAACATCGATTGTGCGATATTTGACATACTTCAACATCGATGTTGAGACATCGATGTTTATATTCTCAACATCGATGTTTCGTGAACATCGATGAACATCGATCATCCCTAGTAGAATAGTTATAAAAAAAACCTCTACGGTTTCAGAAAATTGTCATACTGAATATTTAAAAAGGGCACAAGTTGAACACTGGGACTTATCAAATAATCCGTTGCAGGGGCCAAATTAGAACACCTTCAAAACTACAGTAGTTCCCCGTAGTACTATAGACCACATATAGCCTTTATGGAAAGAATATATTTTTTTGTGTGATTTATATGCTCGTAGAACACCAAACTGGAAAATCTAGAAATTCAGCTTAAAATAATAAAATTAAAGATTGATTGGGTCTACTTAACGTAGCACATGAATATCCGCCAGAAATTGCTTTAAAATTACTTGGTTCAAATCAATTTATTTCGAAAATTGTATTTGAGATTTGTGGCCTTTACAGAATGGGAACGTACATAACGTATTTGAAATAAATTCTATACATATGAGTATTGCAGATTGAGCTCCATTTTGTAGCAATCGACACAAATAAGCCACCTCTGAAGAGAACGATGAGCATATGTCTTGGAATCTATTCAGGGCAAGTATCGGAAATGGGTTCAATATTTTAAATCCCCATGCAGTCCTGTCTCTATTTTTTTTGTTCAGATTCATATTTTACGAGTAAAAAAATCCGCCCGGAACATCGAGTGCAGTTCCTCACATTTTTCATTCTTTGCCTTGCCATTGTTCGATGTAATCCTGAAGTAATTGTTTGGGACTGACAAAACCCTAAACCTGCTGATATTAATAGCTTTCCTCTTTCAGATGCTTCTCTCAATTTCACATTGTCTAGATCCTTTCGAAGTTATTGACGTAGTTGAGACGCCCTTTCTCAGAATTTATTATGTGTAATTGTATGTAATGCCCCGTCGTTCTCCACCCTCACATAATGGTATCAAGGGTTTCGTCTGGCATGCAGAATTACATGACACAAAAGAGTCTGCTAAATTAAAACATTAAGTAGGTTCGTAAGCTCTTACGCAATTAATAATGTTGTAAACACCTTTGTTCTGTTTTAATCTGTTGCAATCCGTCATAAGAAATTGTTTCTTAAGTGGGACTACGCAGTACTCCAATTTTACTGAAAAGTTCTACAAATGAATGCAATTGTGTGCAATGCTTTCTGCACCGTTGTGAAGTTTAATGCGAATTGCGAACGCTGGATAATTTTTTTTGTAGCGAAGGCTTAAGCTTGGTATTGTGTGGAAATTACTACAGAAAATCTCGCTATTCATCATTGCAATGTTTCTTTAGAAGTGATGTATAAGGATTACGTCATCAAGATATTTATGGGAGTACTAATATATCAATTTGTTCAAAGTGTTTATGAAAACTCAATCTTCGATTCAAACTATCGCTCGTTAATGCAAGGATATGAAAATAATCGGAGGCTGACTTTTTTCACATACCTACACCCATCGTTCATTATAATTTGTATGTATTAGTAGCGGAAGTGGATAATACAATTCATAGAATATAATTTCAATATTAATGCCTCTAGGTTAGGTTCGGTTAAAGTTACTGCCTTAGAAAGGCACACTTAGGCCAAGGAGGCCCATTGTGATACCACGTGGAGGCTACAAACTTTAGCAACCCCCATAAAAATAACCTAAGTAATAGGAGGGTGGACATGTTCCCCCCTGTGCACCGAGCCAGCTCCCTGTCTCCATTGGCACCAGCTCTCGGGAAGCCAAAATAGATTTGCCTAGGTTGGGAAGTGTGTACGGCCCTAACTCGTCGTCGGGAACCATGTTGAGTTTCTGATAAATCGAGCCAGGTCCCTGACACCAGCGGAGCCTAGCTCGGTTAACTCATCAAAGAAGGAGGAGCCCAGAAACTGGTTCCTACGGTTGGCTAGACTCGGACAGTTACCGAGGAGGTGGAGTATGGTTTCCTCTTCCTCTTCGCCATGGCAACTTCTACAGTAGTCGTTTGAAGGCGCGCCCAGTCTATCGGCGTGTCTGCCCATAGGGCAGTGACCTTTGATAACGGCCACGGTACTGCTAATTGTTTTGCGTCCGAGTAAAATGAGCTCCCTTGACCGTTTAGGATCAAGCTTTGGCCATATCTGTCGCGTAATCAGGCAGATGTGTTCCTCCTGCCAATTAGTGTTTGCAATCCTGAGAGACTCCTGTAAGAGTTCCAGTTTGCATGTGGCCAGTGGTTTACCCAGCTGGTGGTAAATGTCCGAGTCAGGACAAGTGGTACCGATTCTTGCTAGTTCGTCGACTCTGCAATTGCCCGGAATATCACTATGTCCAGGCACCCAGATGAGTCGCACTTTCAGATGCTCAGATATGTCATTTAGTGCTGAGCGACATGTTATAACCGTTTTGGAGGTAGTGTATACTCCCTAGAGGGATGTAATAGTGGCCTGACTGTCTGTGAAAATACATATATTATCTGTGGGTAGCGTTAGATGATTTAGGCGGTCTGCAGCTACCTTTATAGCCATGATTTCCGCCTGAAACACGCTGCAGTAGTCAGGCAAGCGGAATGAGACATCGAGGTCCAAATGTTCCGAGAAGATGCCTCCACCCACTTTGCCTTCCATTTTGGAGCCTTCAGTGTAGAGATGCACGGTCTCCCCCCATTGGGGAGGACCTTCTTCCCATTCCGATCTGAAGGGAAAGAAGGAGTCGAATTTAGTTCCAAAGAAAGGCTTGGGCGAGGTATATTCGATATTGCTGGCAGTTCTTTTGTCCAATCCCACAGTAGAAGATGGAGAATAGTGTTCAGGGCTTTAGAAGGTGTGGTTCTAAGGGCACCTGTTATCAGCAGAGTTACCATCCTCTGAACTTTAATGATGCCATTATCGCCTCTGACCTGATATTGTTGAAGGCACCCTCAATATCAGGGACGGCTGCAAGTGAGTATTCTTTTTGTAGTAGCGAAAGCTCTATGATTGTGGTAAGTTTGTGTAGGGCTGTTTCTACGGACTTACCTTTATTATATGCATGTTGCGAAAGAGACAACCTGGAAGGATTAATTGTCTCTTTAATATGTACATCTAAGTGTCTCTCCAAGGTTTGGAGTTGGAAGGAGGAGAGACTTGTGGGCCTAAAATCATTGGGCGTAAAGTTTGAGGCTTTTCCTCCTTTAGGGATAAAGACCACCTTCACCTTCGTCCGTGAGGATGGAATACAGGTGAGGTTAAGCCACGGAAGCAGTATCACGGAAGCTAATTGTAGTTCAGCTGGGATGATGCCATCTAATCCCGGCGATTTATAGGGCTTGCAGCTTCTTATCAGTTTTCTCTCATTAAGTACCTTGTGGACCAGTTCTTGGCCGCTCGAAGTAACCGGCAACTGAACATCACAGGTTGCTGAGCATCCCCGAAAGTGCGTGTTGACAAGTAACTCCAGTGACGCAAGACTGGAGGAAATCCAACTTCCATCACTTTTGGTCAAGAGGGTTGGGGAGATGGGCATTGTTGAGAGGATTTTCCGCGATCGGCTCGCTTCAGAGGAGCTTTCGATTTTATTACAGAAGCCCTCCCACGAGGATAGCTTTGCTTTCCTAATCAATTTCTTCAATTTTTTGAGGCATTCTTTATAAAATGTCTATACATTAGTTCTTTTTGCTTGGTTAAAGAGTTTACGACACTCCTTTCTTAGGGTCATGATATCACTCGACCACCGAGGTTTGGGCTTACCTCTACGGACCCTGTCAGGGCAAGAAATTTGTGTCGTCGCATTACACTTAAGCGTTAAAGTGTCCACCACCTTGTCAAGGATTTGTTTACTTTCAATTACGGGTGGACCTGTAGTAAGCAGGCTATTACTGAGGACCATCCTGTAGAGGTCCCAGTTTGTCCTGTTTTTATAAGGAGGACACATCTGCTTATGAAGTGTTATCCCAAATTCGATATAGGCGTGGCCGGAGAAAGGTGGTTCCTTGGATACCTTCCACTCCGTTATTAAGTGGGCGGATCGTTCCAAGACTAAAGTAATGTCTAAAACTTCCCGCCTAATTGAATTAGTAAAAGTGGGTTCTGCACCCACATTACAAATCTGGAGGTTAGTTCCGAGAATAAAATCAAAAAGTAACTCACCTCTTTCGTTGATGTCCGAGCAGCCCCAGACTATATGATGTGCGTTGGCACATATGATGTGCGTGTACACAACACACAGTTCAATAGTATTGAATTCAGTTTGATTAAGAAGTAAGTTTTATAAACATAAAGCAGTAGTAGTAGTAAAGAGGATTAAATATAAACATGACAGCTGAGGAAATATTTACAAAACAACCATCTTATTAATGATGACCAATATGGCCTTGGCCGATCTATCGGACACTTACTAAGAGCTCTGACGGAGTGTTGGAAACGTTGCCTTCATAACTTTGGTGAGTCCTCAATCATCGCTTTTGATGGAGTGTGGCATGTTGTCCTTCTACCCAAACGTCAAGCATTTGGTCTGCACCCTCTTAAAATTAATAGAAAGCATTTTTTCAGGATTCCTACGTTACAAATGCAAGTTTAATTTAGGGTTCATCCCCTTCATCAACCTAATCCTAAACCGACTTTCCAAAAACGAGGAGGACTTAACTACTTCGCGCGTAGATCTATTCGGATGATTCGTTTTTTTGTATAGAGTATGATCAAGCATTACAACAGAGGAAAATGTTGAACTAGGTTAGGGGTGGGGGTGGTATAGGCTAATTTCGTAAAGTGTTATCTAATATACCGCTTCCACTGACTTCTCCCACTTGACATGGCTTCCGCTAACATCGCTTGAATCCAAGGACCTGGTTTCAACGACACAGCTGTCTGTCGAATCGGCACGACATATTTTCAAGTGCTCCTGACAATGTCCGGGCCTGGTTTTTGAGATTCTTCTTGACGGTCACTCCTGTCCTCCATCATTTGTTTAACCTGTTCCTGTGCTGTTGTCGTTTTCTGAAGCTTTGGAAAGCTTCTGTGATGATCCCTCTTCACAAGAAGGGAGTCAAAGCAGAAATATCCAATTACAGACCCATCGCCAATTTGTCACACGTTGCGAAGGCCATTGAAACCCTGATTAGTGATGCGCTCCGCTTTCATTGAAAACCTTTTCTGGGTTCTTTCCAGCACAGCTTTATGAAGGGTAAGTCTACTCGAATTCTTGCATTACTGTTTACCCCTAAACGAATCGGGTATGCAGGTCGACTGCATATTCATCGACTTCAGCAAGGCTTTTGATATGAGAAACTATGGCATTCTCTTTCATCAGCTTTGCCTGCTCGGTTTTCCGCCGCTCTTTGTGGAGTTGCTGTCGTCTTACCTATCCGGCCGTTGCCAGTGCGTCCTGACATCTCGTTATTTCTGCCCAAGTCCCGAATCCTGTGTTATGCTGATGATGCTAAAATCTTCCGCGATCTTTCCTGCGACGATGACTGTGGATTCGTTTTATTTCCTTGAACTATTACATTGGAGGTTGCACCTTGAGCAGGATTGACCTGATCAAGGACCTGGGATTCTTTTTTAACTCCCGTATCTCCTTCGAGGCCCACGTGGAGTTCCTGATTGGAAGAGCCAATTCCACGTTTGGCTTTTCTAAAAAGATGGTCTAGGAAGCTTGACGATCCCTATTTGACGAGGCCTCTCTACTGCACTTTCGTCAGACCTATCCGGTTTGGAAGCCTTGACAGCAGTGTGTTCTTTCTTCGAAGAAGGGGGTTTACAGGACTCTTTAGGGGCAGCCACCGTGTTGGCCTCGGTAAAGTTGGAGAAGGAGTGAGCAACTCTCGCAGAAGATTCCCACTTGACCCGTGGGCTGGGTCTGCCTTGACGGCGGGTTGTCCCCCTTTCCAGGCGGACGAAGTAGTTTTCTCGGTTTTATCTGAGGCTGGGTGTTTTTTGTTAATTTAAAAATTTTCATAAACGACCATTTTCACGACAAGGCGGTACCCATGGTCTGAAAATATTGTGGGGTTGGGGAGGGGGGTCACCCACGGTAGAGCCTCATACGAGGAACATTTCTTGAGGCGGACAGGTATCAAGGAGGCTCCGTTAGAATACAGCTAGTTACCCCCAGCTTCAAACTGTCCAATGGGCACGGTGGTCGCTTAACATCCTGGATTGTGGGAGATTAATCAAGAGAGTGGTTGTCTCTCCGCCCGTCATCATTAGCCAGTCTAGAGTAAAAACTACATGACTGTTATCAGCCGCCCCACGGAGAGGGTGATGCTGACCCTAGCTTCGTAAGGCGTGCACCGATGTCGATGAATTAGATTCTGTTGTACAGAATAAGTTTCCTCATCTATAAATTTTAAAAAATGACTGAATTCCAAAATAAATCGTTCAAAACTCGAGCAGACATTGACATGAGCGGCGGTTCTAATAAAGAAAACCTAAATTTTGGCTCTTCATCTACCGCAGCACCAAAGAGTTAGATTTTCTTTAGCTGCTGTACGCCATCGAAACAAACCGCAAACAAGGTGTTAATCTGAATCGATTCCCCTATCTTTCTCTTTCTTTCCTGTATACAAAAATGTACGGATTTGTTACTGTCTTCTTATAATTTCGTTATGGCTAATTCTCATTCAATGGCCTCCTTTCTCCTTTTCCCAAACCTTTTTCCTTTTCCCAAACCTTGATCCATTTTTATTTTTTAATTTCTAGTTCTAATATATTTTGTTTTATTTCAGTTTCTACCTTATAATAATTTTTATTTGCTTTTCCGTCAATTCCGCATTTGGTTCCCTTTTTATTTTCACTTGCGAGCATTGGTCTGGAACGAAACAAAGTAAGAGAGAAAGTTCCCACTGTAGCGCTTATTTCGAAACAAAATTATTTTGTTCCGACGCAAATGTTCCCAAAAGAACTTTCCTCCCTAAAAAATGAAAAATACCTCTCTTTAAAAATGTGTGTTCCTCATTCCAATTTTTTATTTACTTAATAGTTATATGCTTTTATAATATTATTTATAAATTTAGGCGCACCAACCTCACGTTTTCTAAATTTGTGCTGGTTAGCTTAGTTATGTAATCTATAAAACCCTTAGAAGTGTTGGTCCACTTATTCTACTACAGGAAAAGTCTATCTACCATATACAGTTTATCAAAACTCTTCTTAAATAAAACATGGGAACTTAATTCTAAATTTTAATCGGAAAAGTTAGAAAAACCTTTTTATTAATAATAAAATGAATTCGTAAAAAAAAGTTAACTTCGTTCCGGAAGGAATTAAAAGTTCCTGAAACGACCCCTGCTTACTAGTATTTCTCGTCTTGTTTTATTAGATTCGTGTAATTGATGATTAACAAAAAGAAAACATAACAAAGTCTGACGTGTAGAAAAACTCCAACAATATTTTTTAAATCAGCACACTTTATTACCTAAAAAAAATATTATTAAGAAGCGAAATTATAAATTTAATTATAACTTAAATTGTGGTTGGGTTGTTGTTTTGTTTGTTTAATTTGCACCGACTTCAAAATATCATAATATATATAGAATTACAAATTATTTTATGGTTTTTAGCGCTTTTTGCGAAGTCTGCTTTTTTTCTAAAAGCTATGTTGTTTTTCACTTTAAAGTGTCTTCATATATACGACTAGAGAAATGCGGCTAATACGAGTAAAGCAATTTCAAAAGTTGTAGAGGTAGTGCACTCTAAAGAATTGAAACAGAATTATCCAAATCCGGTAACATATTACGATATTACTCACGGTCACCCTGTAATACCCTCACCTTTGAAAATTCATAACATGGCCCTAGTGAGCCACCGTGCTCTATATAGCAAGAGAGAATCATTGTAGTCAGAGAATAATTGTAGTCACTCTAATAACAAAATTTTTATCATTTATCAATCAGGATACGTATTCTGTACAACAGAATCGAAATTATTAAAATCGATCTATGCCGAAATTTTTTTAAGAATACAAATAGATACTCTATGCATTCAGAATCATTTAAATCAGTTCACGCGATACAAAGTTAACCCTCCCACACCCCAACCATTTTTCTATATAGTAACAATGGGGGTTCATACTGAATGAAAAAAAAAATCTCCCAAATAGGTATGTGCATTAAGAAATTGGATAACGCTCGCTTCACACAACATCAAGCTCCCTCTATCAACATATTAGCAATGACGGACTATACTCTATAAAACACCCACATCTATCTACGCGTCAACAAATCGACATCCAAATCCTCCCCCACTACAACCCCACCGTTTAAAATTGTGTCGCGGTCCCAATGGGGGATCCATCAGAAAAAGAATCATGCAACTCGGTCCACGCTTTACGAAGTTATACTACCTCTTCCTCTCCCCACCCCACTTTAGGTACGTATTTTTTCATTATTATCAATGGCGACTCTATACACCAACAGAAGAATTATCCAAATCGGTCCGCGCATTACAAAGTTCGGTTTCACGCCCCCCCCCCACCCATCCTTCAGCCGCAGTTTTTTCATTATTAGCAATGGCAGGACATAAACTTTTTTTTAAAATGGTACCAATTGGGTAACATACTCTAACTAACAATAACAGAATTATCAAAAAAAATTGGTCCGCACGTTACGAAATTATGCCCGGTCATACATAGAAAAACAAAAAAACAAATTAAAAACAAGTCGAACTTAGAACCTTATTGGTTTTGGGAAGTCGGTAAAAACCGGTAACTGTTTTTGAACTTGCCATTTGGGCCATACATTAGAGTATTTAGACGTCTTTACTTTACTTCCGTTGTTGATTAACAAAAGTAGTATGACATTTTTTTTGTAGACAAATTTATCTTTACTTTATTTGGTATTTTGTTCTACAGTTGATCCAAACCGATAATAAAAATGAATTTTGAAGAAGTCTTTTCAATATGGCGTGCAAAATTAGTATGTTTTTTTTAAAGTTCCAATAAAAAGTATAAAATTTACGCCTGACAATAATTACTTTCACAATATAATTGGAGCAAAAACAGCTGAAAAAGTTAAACTACTGTGTCAGCCTTTAAAAAAATTTCAACCAGACCTGTACTTGGATTATTCGATTAATAAAAATACCATTATAATTTCGGTTGATGAATGTGAGTAGTTAAAATAAAAAGGCTTCTTGCAGTTAATTATTCCAACTCTATATTTTCTCACTATTTGTTAAAATCCTTTCTGACAAAATAAGTTCATTTACTGGTGCTTACATTTACCAAGTGCTGCAAAATAAATTTACTTCGCTACTTAATTCGCTAAGCTAAGAAATTGTCAAGTCCTGAGACGATAAATCTGACGGTGATTTTAACTAAACTTAACCAGAGACTTTTCTCTTGTGCACTTTGTTTCTCATTAATATACTCCACGAGTGGACTTTATTGAGGAAAATGTCAAATTTTCTAAAGTGGGTCTATTTAGATTAATTGTTTCAAGTTAGAAACCGAAACCAGCACAACGTATCTACAAGAATGTCCATATATTGCAAGAAAATTAAGCGAAATATAATATTCCACTATAAAAACCCATTTATCTTTCCGAATTTATCTTCCATGTGGGCTCCAATTTTGAATGTTTTTGAACTGCTCCAATAGCTATAAATTCTCATCATTGGCTGGTTTCATGGGACTCCCTCCGTTCTTAAAATTTATAATTAATTAGCGACTGAAATTGAAAATCACGGAATAAATAAGGGCTGACTTAAATCCTGGGCATGCTGAAGTAGTTGATCGAAGCACTTAGTTTAATCTGTGTTCTTTTAAATCTTAAGGGAAAGTTAAATATTTTACTGGGAAAGAATGAATTTTCCAGGCTTCCGCTATGAATTAATAGGGCGAGAAGTCCTTGTGCTCTATTGCTTAAACCCGCAGGCAACTGCTACTTTTAAATTAAGTTTCAGCAAGTCAAAGCTTTTAGACTAAACTTAATTCCAGTTAATGCACTTTCCGGGAAAATATACTTGACGGAAAGCAGACCTTTCTTAAGTTCAGGAAACTATAAGTTATTAAGGAAAATATAAAAAAAGTCCATTCGGGAAGATTCATCATTAAGAGTATTTCTTTGAAGTTTTACCTTAAGGATGCGGTAATAAGCTTAATAACTAAAGTAATTTGGCTTATGGAAGGTTACAGTAAGCTTTAAGGGATGAAAGTCATGCTTTTGAGTAACCCATAATGAGAAGGATAAGTTGGATTTGAATGTCTACCTGAAGTTCATAAATAGATCCAGGATAATCATATATAGCAAGTCCTTAAAACTTGAAGTAATATTGAAAGGGAAAATAAAGAAAATAAATGTGTAATTGGAGATGTCTAAGAAAAATTAATAAAAACCGAAGCAACGATAATTACTTGTCTATGCAAGGCAAATCCCTAAACGAAATGCAACCTCCTTCCATTGGCAACCTTCCTTCAACGAGGGAATTAAACAGCGAAATAACTTGATTCAAGTGTATTCGTCCCAAAACCCCATTTTTAAATGATGTTCAGTGTTCCCAACCTCAAGAGATTTAGCAAAGAATATATGGGGCAACTTGGAGAAAAATTAAATTCGCCAATGAAAACTTTAATATCTTTCGAATTGCGGCCGTCACACCCTTGGGAATCTGGTTCAGTTAAATTGAGGTTAATTCCTTAAAATTTAATATAAAGAAAATAAACTGGGACACCGTAATCCTTTGTCTAGACTGTCAAATTTGAGGATATTCATTCGAGGATTAACTTTCAGGGTTTGAGCGCTGAGATGACAACATTCTGCTATTTTTAAGAAGGAATCACTAAACACTTGTTAAGGTCCAATATTGTTTTAATTATATATTTACACTTGTTCTTTTTAATTCTAATCGGACGCGTTTCGCCTTGCTATGGCATTATCAGGGAGAGACTACACTAAATAAGGTCTAGCAGTACATATCCAGCTCAACAGAACATCCATTAACAGGCTTTTATAATTAAAATCTATTTGGTCATTGAGTAAATATTTATTTAATTGTCTATGTTTTTTTATTTCATAAATTTCAAATTTATCTAACGTATCCCCTCCATCCAAGTAATGAAGAACGTTAATATTATTAAATTTGTGTTATGTTTCCTACTAAGTAAATGTTTTGATAAACCGGAATGTGGTCTTTTATGCTTCATCACAGAAAAATGCTCTTTAAATCTAGTAACTATTTTTCTCCTTGTTTTACAAATATATATTCCCTCACAATCCTCACATTTAAATTCGTATACCCCACTTTTCTTCAACTTCTCCGTTTCTGGACCAGACTTAACTTTCGAAATTAATTTCTAATGTTTTATTATTGAAAAAAGCCGTCTGTATTTTTGAAGTTTTTAAATGACGTACTACTCAGAATGCGGATGATGGGCACCTGTGCTAACGCTGGCCTCACGCAATGTAGTGGAATCACTAATAATTGAGGTAGGCTGCTCGACCTAGTTTTCTCGACCAACACAGGCGGCTCGTTCGCGAGAGCGTTCCGAACCGCACTGGGCTCAGTTTCCTGTTACCAACCTCCACTTCCTGTCTTTCTGTGCTCGGATGCTGCTGGGAACTTCTCCTCTCCTTCCTTGCATGACTACTCCTTCAACTTAAGGTCAACTTATTTCTTCACTATCAATGATTGCCTATCGGATTATGACTGGGCGGATTCGCTAACTGAACCGATGTCCAGTCCGGCTCCGTATGTTCGTGTCAGACACTGATGGATGGCCATTTAAAAGACCTTAAAAGTGTAAAGAGCAAGGCTTGGAAAAGGTTCTGTTTCTTCAGGCGCGACAAGGACTAAGGCTTTCTACGACCTTAACCTTCGGTTCTCCGCCGATTTACAAGTGTCATACAGCACATGTCTGTTTGCACACCAACCCTAAACAGTTTTGGAGGTTCAATAACTCGAAGCGGAACCTTGCTTCCCTTGCGATACCCTTGCTCCCTAAAGCTGGGTCACCGTTTGATCCACGACTTCATCAGTTGACTTATTAAGTGCCGCTTTCTGTGAGTTTTACTGCGATATTGCTTTAACATCCTTCACTCCCTTGACAAAGCTTCCGATCACATCCCTTGAATTAAAAATTTTGGTCTGCGACGACGCATCCGTCCCTAACTACTTGTCAAATCTGCCTGATGGGATGGTGCTCTGAGCTCCGATATGCGTATTTGTCACGACTGGTACTCCAGTATCCATCTTCCATTGAATGTCAGTAAATGCATCGTAATGATCTTTTCACGTGGAAATCGTCCCATTTTCTTCAAATACTCCTTGGGCGGTTACGCTTCGGGCAGGTTGGACAGGGTGAAGGATTTGAGAGTGATTCTCAACTCCCGTCTCTCCTTCGAAGACGGCATATCGTCTCTATATGTCTCTATTTAACGAGTATGCTACCTACGTCAAGTTCGGCCTCCCATTTAATGAATATGCTAAAAATACAATCTAAACTAATCATCGAAAGATGCTTACTTTAATTTTAAGTTTTAGTTTAAGTCTTGCATTTATTATTGTAGCCAGGCTTGATACGTTATTGTAGCCAGGCTTGATACATTTTTCATTAATAAATAAATTCAGCAAAACATTCGACAGAATAAACAGCTAAATTGCTCTTCTAACGCGCTCCTTCCTCGGCCTTCTTACAGGGTTCGAAAATTTGATTCTGATTATTTGATCGCCTTCAGCGGGCTTATTTTCATGCAGCCCAGTCGATTGTTATTATCAACACCTCCGAGGTACCACCGAGCTCCACACTTGCTTTCACTTTAGTTATATCATAGAACAGTATCCTCTAACTGAATTTGGGCTTGTGGCTTTATTCTGATTTATCGTTCGAATATAATTTTAATGCCATAGCTGAAAAAGCTCATATGACTCTGGGTTTTGTAAAGCGATGGTTAACTCAGTTTGATTATCCTTACATTACTGAGCTTACATATAGTACTTTTTGTCCCGCTTATTATCCAGGTCACGACTCTATACGACACACGCCTATCGCATTGAAGCTGTCCCACAGAGCTTCGTCAGGTTTTTCTTCGCTGCTTTCCTTAGGATAACTCCCTCATATTACACCCTTATGAGCACAGACTTACTAATTAGGGTTTTCATAGAACATCGCATCAATGTCTGGAAGTCTGAAAGTCAATTTTGACGGGCACTGACAGGAAGGAGTCTTATTGCCTCTCCTGGACAAAAATCTAGTAATAATAAGATAGTTATATAAGTGTCAGCCAAGTGCCTGAACACGACTAGTGAAATCACGGAAGGAGCTGCCCAGTAGCTAAGTTCATGGGCGAAAGCTGGGGCGTTGCCATCAAATCATGCAAGACCGAAATGTTCCTCTTCACGAGAAAGTATTAGGTACCAACCTGCAGGGTATCACGCTTAGACAGTATTCTGCTGGAACAAAAACCCGAGGCTAAATATCTAGAACTCATCTGACCTGGAAACTAAATGTAGAAGAAAGGATTGCTAAAGCAAATAAAGCTTTCTATACCTGCAAGAGACTGTTTGGTGCAAAGCGGATGCTGAAACACAGCACCTCGTAATGGTTATAGACAATAGTAGTGCGGCAATCCTGCTGTACGGCGTCATGGGTTGTATGGCCAGCTGTGGACAAGAAAGCTTATCTCTGCAGATTACTATGTTACTAATGTATTCAAAACCCCTCAATCCCATGCTCTTGTCATAATCCCCCACCTCCCCCTGTGGACCTGTACGTAAAAAACTTCGCTCTGAGGGCAGTGTTGCGCCTTAAAGAGGAAAGGCTTCTCCAGACACGGGGGTACGGCCATAGTAGCTTAGGGGAGAGTCTCAAAGCGGCTTCCGATTATGGACTTTAACAGGAAGTTCGAGGTAGGAATTCCGGACAGTCAATTCTATAGAGATTGCTGTAAAATGAGCTCCGGAGTAGGAGCATCAGTGTTCTGCCAAGGGCTTAGTATCTACTATTCATACAGACTCCCCAGTGACTGTAGCGTCTTTCAAGCTGTGGTTGCGTCTATATCCAAGGCGGCAGAATTGGATAGAAAGAGACCACAACGTGTCGAATCGCGAAGGCCATGTTGAGAACCTATGATCAAAAGAAAACTAATTGCCTACTTAACCTATCTCGGGCTCAATGTAGAACTAAGATTCGAAACTACACCGGCCACTGTCTTTCGGGGGTACATGCGCTAACAATTGCTATTTTCGACTCTGGTGTGTACAAGCACTGTCAGGAACAAAATACAAAAGGAACTTTAGAGCACCTCCTATGTCGTTGTCCTGTGCTTGCTAGGAAAAGACAGGAGGTACTGGGCGACCACTTTATTGAGAGCATAAAGGAAGCTTCTGAAGTTTGCAATGGAGACGGGTACCTTTTATGGTAATAGGATACCTCTCCGACGATCGCAAAACGAAACCGCTAGGACGCAGGGCATCTATTTCTTGGTAGCACTATGGACCCGATGTGGTCTACGCAAGACTTTTTCGCCGCCACCGTAACCTAACCTTACCTAACCTCACTCAATGTCGTACCGACAATATTCCGTCTCTTGCTACTTTTGGCCATTAGTTCGCCATTTATGTTCTATAAGATTGACAAGATCATTGCTAGATCAACCATGCACAAATCACTCTACATTAGCCATATTTACAAAGGTTTGAAGCGCTGTAGGTTGAAATGTACAAATCAGCTTCATGTTAAGAGAATTTAATTCAAACAAGGACATACTCGTATTCATTTGGAATTTAAACTCAAAAAATATTTCATGTACAAATTTTCCCAATAACTGGCTCCTGAACTAAAACAGATAGAAAACCACTGAACGTCCACAGAAAAAGTGCTTACAAATGATTCGAAGACGGTGAAGCTTTAGCTTTAATGTTAAAGTTCTTTAAAAATGTAAGTATCTTTTAGAGTTTCATCGCCTGTAGTCGCAGATACTTTCTAAAACTAGCAATTTATTTCAACTTCGTAATCCTCTCAAAATTAATTTATTGGCAGATATTTTCCTCAATTTCTGCTAAAACCTAAGCCAATGCCAAAAATATTTGCAAAGTAAAAAGTTCAGCTTTCCTCTTCCACATGCATTTTGAGCGGATATGATCAGGGTTTTCTACCAATTGAATTTGAGTGGAACGACAATTGCAAGCTCAACGAATTTGCATAATCCACTTCTCTAACTAAGGTAGAAATTCAACTTGTTGCGTTTTTTTCTCCCTTAAATGTTCAGGCTCTGCAAGTGCACAGCTCTACGTTTTATAAATGCTTGGTGCACTTTGTTGTCCAATTAGTAACGAGCTACAAATTCAATTTTCCGTCGAACTTTCTCTGCGGAAACTTTAAAGCTTCAGGACATTTTCTCTACCAAAGGATTCAGCCAAATGTTCAGGAAGTCGTGTCTGTCATTTTAAATGAATTGCAAAATAATTAAAAATGTAAGTGTTTCAGCTTTTTCATCCAGTTGGAATTGGAAATTTGTTGCTGGCTTCGGTTTAAACGATTTTAACACATCTGTTTTGCTCTCTCTAAAAAATCTATTGCAAGCAAATACGTTCTTTTTTGTCATCAAATTTTACTATCTTTTTATATTTAAGGTTAAATTTAATTGTTCTTGTAACCCCACCTTGCCGAGGTGAAATGGCTGAAGTACTGTCAATATCAGGGTTATACCTTCGAGTCTTCTTGATTCTCGGGAAGTTCTGCCATATCGAAAAACCCTGTTCAGAAAGAGCAAAACTAATTAATAACATATATCTCATGTTGAGAAAATATAAAAATACTTGGTAGGAGTATATAGGAGTTGATTGGTTAAGAGCACCAGAATTTTTAAAAAGGCTACGCATATGCGTAGTGGTTTAGTTGCTTGGGCATGACTGAATTTGGTTCAACCATGCCTGAATTTTAGTAAGTAGTCGAGAGATTGAAGCTCATGGATTTGCTGAACGAACACGAGCTCGTAAAAGTAAACATCACAAGTGAAAAATCCGAAGAGAATCTTATAGCGTTGTTACCCCAGGGCACAAGCTTATCTAAGGATGACCAAATACTTCATCGGAGTTCTAGCACAGCTGCTTGCGAAAGTTCTTTTAGTGCTATTAACCAGAGTACATCGATTGAATTGTATTTCGATGAGTGAAAAACCTCAGACAGATTTGTCTTAATGTCGTCTTAAAATGCTCAATGATAGCTTGTGGGAAAACATTCTGAAGCATTTCAATACAAAGAAAAATCGTTAAGTTCAACTAAATAAATATATTCTGTCTCCTGTTCCTGTAATCTCTTCTAAGGTATGGGGCGGGAGAAGAACTTTAAAATTGCAAGTGGACCCACAATTTAAAGTGGATGTCGAACCAGGGCCTTTTATCACAATCTGTCGTCAGCAGAAAACAACCATGGTAGGATTCGAACCTGAGACCTCCGAATTGGTAGGCTGACACGTAATCAATTACTCCATCGACGACTTCTATAAATACGAGATTACTCAAATTAAAATATCTGTCTCTAGTTCCGGGAATCCCTTTAAGGCATAGGGCAGAATCAACCGATTCGAGACAATGATTGTAAGTTCATGTACAATTTAAGGTGGATCCCGAATCACCGACATTACATCTACAATTTCGTATGCCGCCGCCGCACAGTGGCCGGAATTGGCCATCTCAGGGCGGCAGCCCCACCCCCCACAAGTTAATAAAAGAACTAAAAAAGGATTTGAAATCTTAGATTTAGGAAGCTATTTCGTCTTTCGAAGGAGACATTTAATTATGTACTAATGGAGACTGAAGTCTATTTAAAATTTTCATCTCAATAAATCCCACCATTATTGAAGATCGCTGCGACCTTGAGATTTTGAGCGGAAGGGAGTTATCGGAAATGATGCGGGCAAGACTTTTGTCACAGTATGTCCCAAGCAACTATTTCTCGTACACTAGATGAAATACGTTTTGTCCTAGATGGATAAAGTTTCTATAAATCAATGAAGAAAGACGGTTATCTAAAAGATTTTTTTATGAACACTATAGAATACTGGACGTAGTTGGGTGCATTGGCGGCACGCACATCGATATTGTTGCACCACGAATTGAGGAACATCTTTTCTTTAACAGAAAGGGTCGTTACAGGATAAATGCAATTATGGTAATTTTCCTGTCTTAGTAAAAAATTTGCTTCACTTGATTCTCCTATTTCTAGATATGCATTCGTTTGGAGCGTTAGCAACGAAAAGAGTTACATGGAGGAGCAGTGATAATTAGGTGACCGGAATTTATGGTTTCTTGGTAACAATTTACGTTAAAGTATATATTTTGTGCAACTTACTCTCTAAATACCAGGAGACTCCGGTTATCCCTTAGAGACATATTTATTGAAACCATACAGCGTCAGTTCACAAAATAGCAAAGAAGGTACTATCAACTCTATTCACTCCCAATGCAGAAATGTAGCTGAGAGAATAATAGGAGTGTTTAAATGCAGATTTCGATGCATTTTGGGAGCTCAACAACTGAACTACATAATATTTGTAGGACAAAGCATTCAAATGCCTGTAGTATGCGAGATATAATAGCAGATTATATATATATATATATATATATATATATATATATATATATATATAACCCACTTCATGTAGTAAATAACATATTACTTCAACACTTAAAATATTCAGAGCAATTGCACATTTATAGTTTGTGTATCCATTATTTATATCTTGCTGTATTTCCAATCCGTGCTTTTAAATTTTAAGAATTCCTCTTTTCAAGAACATACTTTTTAATGAATTTTAACTTTTTTTTCTTCAAACTATTATTTTTTAAATGCTTTTCTTTACCTGCTTTTGTAATCTCTTTCAAACTTGTGTCAATTGCTTTATACAGTTTTTCCTGAATGTGCATCTGTTTTTCTAACAGTTGCTGCCGGACACCATATCTAATAAATTAATTACTCTCTGCTCCTATGGAGAAATTGAAAGTAAGTTCCACAGCCAGCGCGAGAAAATTTCCTTTTTATGAACTTATAATCACAGCAAATCTGAAAATGGTTATGTTTAGAAATTCGTCATATTAAACTATAAAATTATTTTTCCCAGCCATCTACATTTCTGTTAGGTGGTTCATTTGCATTTAAATCCTCTGAAATCTCCTCCCACAAGTCAAACGCTCTTTTCCTTCCTTCCCTTGCTTTCACTAAACCTTCAGTAAGATCCTTTGCTGCTCGGTAAAAGTTTTCAGCAATTCATATTGACTTTGTTTTGTTATTTTAACCCTAGAAATCTACATTAATTGATTAACTTTTGGTTTTAAAATAATATTTTCTTTTAATGCTTTTCTATGCTTTCTATGCTTATTATTCTTTACTTTACCCGATTGCTTGAAAGCAGTTTACTCACTCGAGTGACAGTCGACAAGAGAAGTGTCACCGAGCAAACACTCGATGAAGTATACTCGATATCATTTTCATGAATGCGAAATTGGTACAGTCGAGTAAAAAAGTTACCGACTCGCGTTCGTGTATCGCCCATTACAGCTCAGTCATAACTGAGAACTTAATTCACTGATTCTGAAATATAATGTTGGTTCGATTCCCCACTTGGTCATAATCTTGTAGATAAGATTCTATAAATTTAAGGATCTCTTCTACAGAACACACACAGTAATGCTCGTACCTGAAGGCAACGTAATTTAACATGTCTGAAATACCTAATCCACCTCCTGCAGAGCGTACTTTCAACGATTTATCGTCTTCGCTCCGTAGCCTTCCTTGAAGCACTTCGATTTTAGTAGGGCTACGCTGGCCGAGGATATGAAGAAGTGGTAAGATAAGTGAGTTGAGTACGCCGTCAAGGAGCAACAATACCATTAGCGACTCCAGTGAGAAGTCATAATACATACCTGAGTATAGCATCCTTGCCGGATACCTCTATGAAACGTAATAAGCGGCAGGGATACCCACACCGAAATTTTAATGTAATTATAAAATTAAAGGTGTAGCATACTGCTGCTTAGAGAAAATGCTACCTATGTACAACTGAGAAATTGCGACAGACATACAACTGACAGTACTTCGTATCAATCTGACAACCTAGAGTCTTCTATCAAAGTACAAGAACTCAAGAGATAACGCCTATAACAGAAGGCAATTTTTCGTTTTTAGTGTTAGGAAATTTTCTCGCAGATGACTTCATTAAAAAATGTTCTGCAAAGATAAATAATCTGCACGTCCTCAGGATAAATAACACCTAAACGTGCTCAGTTTTACTTCGAAAAGACAAAAACAAAGACTACTGATATTATCTTAATAGGGTTCAAGAATTAGATGAACTTAGCGGAGGACACGAGTGCTCCCCGCTGATTTTTTGCTCTTTTCCACTTGTTTCTGCCTAAAGGAAAGAAAAGTGAGCCTACGTGTCTACCTTGAATTTTCACGAAAAATTTATTTATTACTCATTCTGATTGTGAACGGCAAGCTCAACAAAACTCGTTTTGGGTTAAAAAGATTAAGGTATCACGCATATATCTTACAGAAATGTCAGGTGTTTGCCAAGAGGGAAACGTGAAAAGATTTTCTCAGAAGTTTGGATACCTTGAAATCTTTTACCGTAAAGTTTATCTATTGTTTCGGAAAATCTTTTCATAATACATGCATGTGTTGTATGTGGGCGCTTAAGAATGGTTTCGAGACTATATCTGAAATGTTTATCCTTGCAGGAGCATTATAGGTGACTATACTTTACGCATATTAATTATTAATAAAAAGAAGGTACGCGAAAGTTTAAAATTTGCTTATACATGTCGCCTTTATAGCCATAGTAGGTTGTAAGACATATCTTAGGGTTTTAAATTGACTCGAAGTTCGTAGTTATGCGTTATTAAAAAAACCACAGTAGCTCGGCATCTACTGCCTACAAGAAACCCAAATCATGTTCATATCTCAGTAAGTAAATTTTTACACTTTAATATCTATATATTTTTTTATATGGAAGTCGCCAATTTTTAATTCAGTCTTTGAATCAACCCCCAATTGTTTTTTTTGTAATATGATGTGGCCAAATCCTAGGGGACAACCCTTTGATGCGTTACCATGTTTTGGCCGGAAGGGAATTAGTGTAAGGGAAGTGAGGAAACTTGAGTCTTCTTTTTGCATTGCTGCGAGCTAGACAACAGCCCAGAGACGAAGTGGATTATTTGAATTTCTTAATAAAAGCACACGGTCATCTGGTCTCGAACCCGGGACCCATGGCATGTTGGTCTTGCCGCTCAACGCATTGATCCAACTCCGTCCGTTTTTCCTTGATTTATACACTAAACACTAATTGTATTCTAAATTTGAAGCTTCTATGTCTGCTAGAACTGCCTTAGAGTTTTGATGATCGGTCAGTCAGTGAGTGACAAAATTAAGAAACTTTGATTAGTTATAATTCTTAAACTACTGGTTCAAATTGAATGAAATTTGAGATATACCGTTTTTATACAATGCTCGGTTACTGAAAATTCAGGCTTCTAGTTTTATCCACAACGACGTAATAGGGGGGGGGGAGGGGGTCGGAAATGGCCTGAACTGCTTAGAGAAAAGGATTTTACGGCGGTGCCGCTTGTATTTGCCGCCAAGTCAAGCAGGTGGAACTCCCGTGCCACCAGGTAGATGTATATACATATATCTAAGATATTAAATTTCTGTAAAACAAATAAAGGAGGGACCCGGTTGCATATATTCTATATTGGCGAAAGTTTCACTAAAATTTCTGGCAGTATTATTCTGGAATTTATTAAATGTAAATATTATATATATATATATATATATATATATATATATATATATATGTGGGATCGAGGCTTCTCCATGAATAGAACTTTGGAACGGAGAATCGGCAACGGCGCTGGTGACCCAGTGACCCAGTGGTTGGGGTAATGGAGTATCATGCGCATGGTCTCGGTTCAAACCCAGCTAGCCCATATATATATATATATATATATATATATATATATATATATATATATATATATATAGGTATATATAGTAGAAGACACTAAAAAGTGAAAAATAAAATAGTTTATAAAGAAAAAGTTGAACCGACTTCACAAAAAGCGCTTAAAAGCATTAAATAATTTTTAATTTTATATCTACGTTTTTAAGTCGGTGCAAATTAAGCAAATAAAACAACTACAGTACTACACAATTGAAAATGTCGATTAAATATTTTTGTTGAAGTTGTTTGGTTTGTTTGATTTGCACCGAATTCAAAATGTCGTAATAGATATAAAATTAAAAATTATTTTATGCTTTTTAGCGCTTTTGGTGAAGTCGGTTAAACTTTTTTTTTAAAAACTATCTTTTAAGTAAATAATTTTTTCTACCGCTGTCTGTTGAAACATAACGCTATGCCTTCAAATTCGTGAAACCATGAAATAACAGGAATTCATTTGTCATCACTGAACATTGAAATTTGTTGGAAAATCTGGTGCGCTACACATTAACACTGTTTTTCGAAGTATATTCTTATTTTTGGCTGCATCATCCGTGTATTGAAAACGTCCTTCACATCTGTGTTGTCTACTGCACGTTTACTTTTTTTAGCGGGAGAGTAAAAATCTTCCCACCGGACACCGGACAGTCCGTGCCCTCCGGTAGTGTGGGATTCCTTGTCACTCAAAACACCACTCTAAGGATTAGCCGAACCAGACTACATAGAAGTGGTTCCCTTTTCGCCCCTCCCGGGGGCAACTGAGTTATCCAGTTATTCCACTGTCTCCGCTAAACGCGGTATTCTTTGTCAATACTAGAATCCTAGCCCATCTGGAAGAATCCATATAATTCCACCGTCTCCAGTGTTCCTTCTTGGTCCGTGCCTTAATCATAACTTCCATCCCTTCTCTGCCCACGGCATTCAAGAGTTCCGGGTCATGACGCTTCAGTCCACAGCCAGGACAAGTAACCTCCTCCGGGTTAACTGCAGCTAACCCTTCGGAAGGCAGATCTGCATCTTTTAGCCAACTCGTTAGGGTCTACCATCTATGCTACGCTGCACCTGAAGAAGTGCTACTTATTATTTTGTAAATAACGACTTTTCCAGGATTTATACAGCACTTTTACCGTCCCCGTTTACCCCACGTTTACTTAATTCCACTTTTAATTTTTCTATAGTTAAATTATTTGCCATTTAGGTTAAACTTCCATTTAATTACAAAATTAATATTAAATGCCAAAAATAAAATATTACAATATTTACTTCTGATCTATTGTACAACTGATAATTTCAGTTGCAATGCAAAGCTACGACCGAGGTAGAAAAAACGACTGACTTCTAAACAATGGTGATATGACTGAATTTTAAGTGATTTCTTTTTTAATGAATAACTGTAATCTTAACTCAAATTAGCAACTGTCTGTGATATTGTGTGTGATAATTAATGAAAAGGCAAATCTGTATTGTTTCCCATCTGTCTCCCACAAAGTGGTATTATGTGAATTAGGTCATTTTCCGATGTTTACATAATTTACTCGGAATTGGACTTGTTTTTTCCCAACTTATTTTGTATCTCTTCTTAAATTCTTAATTGTAAGTTTATATATAAGTATACTAACTAAAGAGTTTCTGTTTCGTGGGTTACTTTTAAAATAGATTCAGGATTCGTTTCCTTAGAGCAAAGCAAAAAGTTGTTTCCAAAACAAAATAACACAAAAAAAGTAAATAAAAAGCTCGTGCGTGTATGGTTTTGAACCTTGGATACTTGCGTCCAAATCAAGCACTTTAGCCACTCATCCAATTCCTGCACTTTGTTTTTTGTTGGGTTTTGTTAATTTAAACGCTAAATTTTCAATTTTAATCTTTGACCACTTCAAGACTCAAAAATGTTTACAATTGCGTTATTTTAATTTCAAGTTTTTAAAGAATTCACAATGTTTTAATACTATGATTTCGAATTTCACAATTATTTTGATGTTTTCAATAAGATTTGAAAGACTTACTTTTAATTTCGAATGTTTTTCGTTTTTTCGGTTTCGCTCGGCAAGTCTTTACTTCGACTGACTGTCTTCATTCTTCTCTCACAAATATTTCCCCATTTTTGTCAGGATTTGGAATGTTTTACCATATATGGTAAAACATTTACTTAAATTTTCAATTTATTCCTTATTTGGAAGTTATTCTTGAACGTTTTCCCCCTTTAAATCAACCTGTCTCATTTTAGAAATCTTCTCTTTCATGTTTTTAACTTTTGGACGAATTTCGTTTTGGTCTATATTGAACAAGGTTAACGAAGAATAGTGTGAAAGATAATCGATGACAATTTTGAGTCTTGTTGTGGTTTCATAAGTAAACAAACATGGTAAGTTTTTGCAAAATAATAAACAATGGTGTGTGTACATGTTTTATGTTATTTGTGAGTTCTGTGCGGTTTATAAAATTTATCCTAACAATTATTGAATGTGTAAGTACTAAACCTATAACCTATTTACAATATTTAATTGAATTAAACTAACCTAACCTTAAGTTTTACTCCAGATCCAGCTTTTACTTCGAATTCAATAGTTCTTCGCAGCATCCCACGATAGTTACAAGGTTACACGATAGTATTTTGATTACAATTCAGGAAAGCTATTCTTTGTGTAATTTTTGTTTTACAGGTTGAATGCCAGTCTACTTTGGTGGTTTTAGGTCTCAGTACCAAACAGGTTCACTACATGGGCTACTCTCTATTACTTCTACTAGCATTCGATGATACACTTGTGCCTAGACTTATGTCTTGTCAGGAGCTTTAGCAACATGATTTTAATTTGAATTTTGTATATTTTATTAGCATATTCAAGCTCTCTGTACGGATCCGAATATGCAAAATATATTTACATAATCTGAAGAAAACTAAAAACATTTTCATTGAAGATTTGAAATGGAAAGTTCATTAAGAATGGACGTCTAGTGTAGTTTGAATCCCTGTGATGGAGATTTTCTGTGCTTCCGTCTTTCTTTAAAATCCGATTAGATTCTACTTAATGTCGTTGAGCTTAATGAATATTAAATGAGTTTGTGCTGAAATATGTAACTAGCCGGAAGAATTTCCGTTTTTATTTTGTACGAAATTTTTAAATATTTTCATTTCTCTTATATGAATTTAAATTAGATTTTATTGCAATTACTATTACTTTAAGGGAACTTATGTTACTCAAAGACTTTTATTACCCCACGAATCAATCTGTTTCGAACTTGATGAAGGTTTTAGAAATTTGACTTACAGACACAATGTCATAAAAGTTTATATTTATTTTACTATAATGCTAACAATATTACAAAAAGTTAATAACGTATGTCCAAACCTTAATTTGCTGTCATCTTTTAGGATAAAAGGGATAAGTAAAAAGGGAGCACCAGGTTAATGTAATAACAGAAAAATCGGATTATGACTAAAAGTTTTCCTAGTGTTTCATGAAATACTTTGAACTGAAATGTTGTAGGCGAAGTATTGATAAAAACCAAATAAAAGTTTGCTTGATTACAGGAAAAGAAAATAACTTTGTTTTGTTTCAACTTCCGTTATGCTATGATGTTTAAGCATGTTGTAAAGTATTTCAGTTTTCATATCGCCTTTAGAGAATTTTATGCTATAAAATGAAATAGTCAATGTGATTTTCTTTGTCTGACTCTTTTAAATTTAAATATTTTAAAGTTCATGTAAAGAGGTTAAACTTACCCAGGTAAAATAAATGGAATAAAAAAACAATACGAGTGTACTTTCGAAAGCTTTTATATTGTGACTTTGGGACAAGTCTAATGTATTTATACAGGGTGAATCTTTTATCTTGAGACAAGGAAATATATTGATTGGACCTCATTATATAGAAATAAGTTTCAGACAAAAGATGTATGACTTCAAGGGGGGAGTTATAGATGACCTTAAATTTGACATTGCCCTTGACGTTCAAGGTCATTTGAAGGTTACATCGAATTTTTTAATACGGCAATGATTATTTGTGATCCTGGAATCGAAAAGTGAGCAAAATTTTACATCCAGATAGCTTCTTAATTTCTTTTTTAAAATGATCTTCAAAAGAAGAAGTATGTTGAACTCGTCAGGGGAGCCACCAATCCCAAAATTACCTGAAAAGTTATTGGGTTTGGAGGGGGCATGTGAGCATGACCTTAAATTTGACCTTGACCTTCAAGGTCATTTGAAGGTCAATTAATCTATTTCAAATAGGAATACATATTTTTGACCCCAGCAATCAAAATAGCGGAATATTTTAAAATCAAAAATGTACTTGACCACAGGTCCTAAGTTAAAGGTCAAGCTTACCTGAAGGTCAAAAGCTTTGGGTAATTTTTTATGTTAAGACGAATATGTTAAGTGAAATATCTTGATTGGATCTCATTGTATCAAAAAAGTTATAGGCAAAAGTTGTACGACAACGCAACCATACACCTAAGCTGACATCACGCTAGTAACATTAAATTGAATTCCGCAATATCTGGTCCGCATCGTTATTGAAATGTCACGCAGTATTTTAGTCACTTCTTAAAATACTTATTTTGCATAAATCACTAATGTCAATTAATAAGGCTGGTTTTTACTAGTTAAAAATAATTAAAAAGTCTTAAATAAATAAATGTTCTCTGCAAAACAGTTGGCCTGGCATCATTTTGGTGCAATATAGTTAGACTAGTAATATTTTTCTGAAATAAAGTGAAACCCTTCCATTTCTCTTCTTCGTTATTGATGCGTGCACGCAAAGAGAATGATTATTAGTCAAGTGATTATCTCAGTAGTGAAGTCAGTGAAGTAGCATAACCACTAGAAAAATGGCGTGCGGTAAACCGAATTCAAGCAACATACTATACGTAGTACAATAATAGATTTCTATTTGAAGGGAAGGTCTTATAAAATTACGGAAAACATCACTTTCTCGTTCAGCTGTGAGAAATATTATTTCTGCCTACAAATAACATCATTTCAGTTATTAAAAAAGAAAACCTGGAGCCCTTCTATTGCCTTGGATTCAGATAGGCGAATATTACGACGTATTGTGAACGAAAATTAGGATAGATCATCTATGCTTTTTACAAGATAAGTCTGCATTACAATATTAAAACGGTTTTTTATGATTTAAATAAACCAATTTATTGTCCAGCGCCAATATTCAGGAACAATTGAGGAAACGAGAAAACTAAGAGAAGAAACTTTCCGGGAATATCTTTACAAGATGATGGAGATAGCCAGTGAAGCTAATGTTGAGGATTCATCTGTTATTCAAGATGTGATCTTATCCAAGAGTCTGAGGCAAAGAAGGTAATTATATGATGCAGAAAATTTATCAGAATTTAAAATTAAATAAAACATATATGAGAAATTTAGAAATAATTTAAATAATTGTAAAACTGAACAATTTAAACATAATAGATGATAAAGCAAAAAGACCAAAATGTTTTATATGCGATCAGGTCGGAGATCATGGTAGAGATTGTAACAATTTACACAAAAAGACTGAACATCCTTCAAGTGCGTTTATGATAATAAAAGAAAGCGATTTTAGAAATACGTTCCAAGACGTTGTACTAAATAATGTGGGATTTGCTATAAATGGTTTAGGTAGTGAAGTGAAAAAAAGGGATTTTTCAAAACTTATGTTAGAATTAATGACAGTTTTAAGTGAGATCGATTTAATTATTAGCCAAAAAAACGTAATTATGAAACAAATTGTAAATCAGGAAAATGTTGTAGTGGGGATTCCAAATAATTCGGACTTGAATTCAATAAACATTTTCCATGGCTTATTTGTCGAATCAGCAGATCTTCCGGATCTTAGTCACGTCGAAAATAAGAGAGTCGGAAATGAAACGAAAGAACTTATCTTGGTTGAAGAAAGTAGTAGACGATATACAACATTTGTGACGCCTGATGGTCACTACGAGTTTCTCCGCATGCTTTTTGGTTTATCTAATTCCCCAACGATTTGCAAAAACTCGTCGTAGCCATATTGAAACCATATATCCAAGCAGGCAAGGCATTAATTTATATTTTTAGACCTTAACATCCCGTTAAAGTCAGAAGAATAAGTTTTTTTGCGATAATAAAAGATATTCTGAAAACAGCCAGTGAAAACAAAGAAATTGAATTCCTGGGTCATTTTATTTCCAACTACAATGTTCAACTCAAACCAAGCAAATCCCAAGCGGTCATTAATTTTCCTGAACCCAGAACTAATCGCGAAATTCAAAGTTTCCTCGGTCTTGCAGAGTATTTTAGGAAATTTATTAGAGATTTCGCAATAAAAGTAAGGTCTCTTAGTATCTTATTAAAGAACAACTCAAAATTTACTTTTGCTGATGAACATCGCCAATCTTTCCAAAGTATTAAAGAGTGTTTATCGAGTAGTCCAGTTTAAATCATCCTTCGAAGTGGTACAACAACAGAACTGCATATTGACGCTTGCGCATACGGTTATGGTTATCGGTTTCAAATCAGTGAAGAGGTTAACAAATTTCATCCTGTTTGTTTTATGAGCAGAAAGACGAGCGAAACCGAATAGAAGTACAACAGTTACAAAGTAGAAGTCCTCGCTGTTGTAGAAGCTATAGGGAAATTTAGAGTTTACCTTCTATTGCAACTCTTTAAACTTGTAACAGACTGCAAAGCGCTGGAGTTAACCTTAAAGAAGAGAGATCTATCAACAGAGGTGGCACGTTGGGTACTACGAATATACTGTCGAGCCGCAGTCCTATTGTTATGTTTGTTTTTAAGAACGAGACAATGTTAAAGCGGCTTCAAGAAGCACAGCAAAATTACGAACATCTGCAAGCCATCTTTGAAGTCTTGACACACGTCAGCACAGGACGAAATGATATAACACGAAGCACATAATATTCCACACTGATGCAACAGAAAATTGTCCACAATTTTTTATACAAATTTTCAATGTTAATTTCCACAACAGGTCACTATATTTGTCAGCGCCCGGAAAACGATCAAACTTTTCCAAGTTTAGAATGGATACTTCGAGAAAAGCACGTTGATAATTAAAGAAGCGTCAAACACCGCAAAGGAGGAGTCCGAGATCCGACAATACATCAACGGCAAGCCCATAGTTTTCATTTTAGGAGAAATTTGTAAAATTTGCAAAAGTTGTTGTGAAATAATTTTCAGTAAGTAACCCAGTGCGTTTTATCACAATTGGTGTCAGTTGTGGGGTTTAACTAGTGTTTTAATCAATTGGAGTTGACTGCGCTATTTTAACTATAAATATATGTACAGACCAAATAGACTACAAGAACAGAACCAAAACAAGATTCTAGTGCTCTGATTTGAGTGGGAGCTCACTATACTGTTTCGAAGAATTTGCAGCTTGATTCAAATAAAAACCTCTCAACTATAATTCCGCTCAGCCTAAACCAAAAAATCGTAGTGTGAAAACTTATTATTTATTGATTCCTTTTTTTCAGACTAAATTAAGTTCCTGCAAATTTTTCAGTTTTCAGAAGAGTTGGGAGTTGTATGGACCCTTAACTTCAGAGAAAGCCGATACGTTGTAGGCAATACTAAGTAATATTACGGAAGATAGCAAACTGTACTGCAGAGTCATTGCACGAAACGCGATTCATTTTACTATGCGTGAGTTTTTGTTATAAACAATATAACAACTGGAATTAAAAAACTTTTATATTTGTTGTGCTCTCATGACATTAATGACGTTTGACAGTAAATTATTTAAGACGATATAGACAATAATTTGTTTATTTTAGACAAGAGGAAGGACACTAGCGATTTTTCATTTTCCTAATTGAAAATTTTAAAGCCTAAGTGACATAAATGACATAGCATAGCCCGAAACTCTTTAGAAATCCAGGAATTTAAATTTTTTAATTGAAATTTTGCTTTTCTTTTAGTTACAAACTCTGGTGAAACTTTTTAAGATTATTATAATTTGCTACCATTAAATCAACACTAAACTTAAAGCCTTGTATGAAACTAGCATAGACCGTCGCAAATTTTCCTTTAGGTGTCAAGTACTTAAATAACTTTATAAAGCATATCAGGAGGTACACCTCAGCAGCCATTTACCTAAGATAGCCTATTAGTTGCGATACAAAATTTTTGGGAAGAAGATAATGTGCACAGAAATGAAGAATTAACACAGCTATTATCGGCGGTTACAAAATCCTAAGTGAAAGTGCGATAACAAATGTTGTGGGAATGTACTGAACTGCGATAGATACACGAGAAAATAGGAACGTTGCGTGCAAGCGTTATAGGGGCTTCTACGTTTGCAGAACGCGTTTTTAATGAAACGGAAGTGGAATGGCTAAACCCATGCGGAACAACCATTTATTATACCTTTGCTTTCAATTGATGGAAACAGGGTGCCCACATCATGCACCCCGTTACATATCACTCAGTCTGCTGCTCTAGCTTCTCAGATATTTCCAAAAACCCCTAAGCATACTCAGAGCATTCTGCCTCAACTACGGGCTGAATCGACTCCAACAATTCTGCTCCAGAGCCCCGTGGCACATCAGACCCTGTCCAAAATCCCTTTCCAGCTAGTTCCTCTCTTAGGCTAGTAGCCCGACCAGTAGTAACTCCCGCCAAATACGTCGGAAATAGTAATAATTACTCCACGGTAAAGTTTCATAACTGCTTTTTAACCGACTTCCCAAAAACAAAGAGGTTCTAAGCTCGACGCGTATTTTTTAATTTTTTTTTTTTTAATTTTTTTTTATTTTTTATGTCTGACCGGGCATAACTTCATAACACGTCGACCGATTTTGATGATTCTTTTTTTGTTGGGTAGAGTATGTTCACCGATTGGTACACTGTCAAAAAAATTATTGGTAGGGTGGTGGTGGGGGGTGGGGGTGAAACCTAACTTTGTAACGCGTGGTCCGATTTCGATGGTTCTTTTTCTGTTGTATAGAGTATGATCCCCCATTGCTAATAGGAGAATAATTTGGTCCTATGGTAAAAGGTGTGGGTGGGTGGGGAGGGGTAGTCTAACTTCGTAACGCGATACTACGAGAAAACAAATGTTGCTGGGATGGAGGTGGGAGAAGGGGGGTGGAACCTAACTTTGTAACGCGTGGTTCGATTTAGATGGTTCTTTTGCTGTTGTATAGAGTGTGATCCCCCATTGCTAATAGGAGAATAATTTGGTCCTATGGTGGTGGTGGGGGAGGGGTAGTAACTTCATAACGCGTGGACCGATTTCGATGATTCCTTTTATGTTCGGTAGAGTATGTTCCTTGATTGATACCAGGGGGTTAACATTAACTTTTAACGCGTGGACCGATTTGGATGGTTCTTTCTCCGTTGTATAGAGTAGAAGACACTAGAAAGTGAAAAATAAAATAGTTTTTTAAAAAAAAGTTGAACCGACTTCACAAAAAGCGCTAAAAAGCATAAAATAATTTTTAATTTTATATCTATTACGACATTTTGAAGTCGGTGCAAATTAAACAAATAAAACAACTACATAACCACAATTGAACGTTTCAGCTTACGGGATCATAAGAAAGAACGATTAAATACTTTTGTTGTAGTTGTTTGGTTTGTTTGATTTGCACCGACTTCAAAATGTCGTAATAGATATAAAATTAAAAATTATTTTATGCTTTTTAGCGCTTTTTGTGAAGTCGGTTCAACTTTTTTTTTAAAAACTATTTTATTATTAAAAATCTTTTATCATCATTACGATTGAGCCCTATTTAAGATCGACTAATTGTATTAACTACATGCCTTCTGGATTAAATTAAATTTTGATTTACTACTTTCGGGATGTGGTTATTAAGACATGCTAAATAATCATCAAAAGTTATAGAGTTCTTTACTACTTGTTTAATGCCTTTAAACTCACGCATAAAAATTAAATTTATGATGTAAAAATTTCAAATAGAGTAAGAAAATAAGAGTACTTTTAATATAAAATGTTTATTTGTATAACAATATTATAACACATTATCGTTCTTAATCGAAGAGTTGTGTTTTGATGAAAATCTGAGCCATTTAACATAAATTTTATCTGCGGTCCTCTTCAGCATTTTTTCCACAAGGTAAAACAGGATTCTTCGCCTTTTGGAGCTCCATTTCATAAAAACCATCCCTTATTGCATTCCTTCCAAGAGATATTTTACAGGATGCGTTATCTGAATTTTTACTATTTTGAAGATCTCTGTAGTCCAGTATACACCAAACCCTTTTTCAAATACATGTTTAATTTTGCTAAGACGAACAAAGTCTCCCAGTTTAAGTTTTGATAAATGAAAAGTCTTTAAACGATTGTAAATTACTAATAGCAATTTTTCTCATTTTGTTTTGTTACATCACGTGGTCTCATTTTTATTGTTCGATGGTTATTTGAGTTATATTTTACGAGTAATTTCTTAACCATATCTATCCATCGGTGTGAGCCCTGCGTGCTTAACTCTTTCCACATCATTGTTTTTAATGTTCGATTGAATCCTTCAACTATAGATGCTTTTAAAGACCTATAAGTAGAAAAATGATTAATGTCGTATTTTTCCATTACATTTTGAAATGAGCTATTGAAAAAAACACTATTTTCCATCATCAGTTTGTACATTTGTTAGAATCCGACCTTCTTTAAGTATGGATGTCATAGCTTGAGTAACTTCGATACCAGACTTTCTTTTAATAGGAATTGCCCATGCATATTTAGAAAAGCAGTCTATTACAGTTAATAAAAAATTATGTCCGTTATTGCTTGAAGTATAAGCACCCATTTCAACTAAGTCAACTTGCCATAGATCATCTATCCCTTTAATTATAACACGTCTTCTTGTGAAATATTTTATTCATTTTGAATTTTTCAGAGATTCTACATTAATTAACCCTCTTAAAGTGTCATTCATTTCCTGTAGATTCAGATCTATATATTTCATCAACTTCTTTTGACCGTCGACAATTAATTCATTTGCATATAATTCGTATGCTATTTTCAGTTTTCCTTGTAGAATCGCAATTGATTCATTCGTGTACAATTGACTTGGTTTTGTATCTTTTTCACCTGTTGTATTTATTATGCTGTATATCTCCTTTAAGAACGTCACTTTCCTTAAGTATTAGTTCAGTTAGATTGTTGTAAACTGATTTTTTCATTAGCGTGGAAATGACATAAATATGGTACCTTATCAGCTACATCGTCGACATATATTTTATTGGCTGCATCATCTCATTCCATCGGGCTTTTAATATATTTAAAATTTGTAGAACCTAAATTGAAATCACCATCTTGAGTGAGTTCAAAACCTGTGCTCATGTTTTCATATATATAATTTCATATATTTCGAAACTCAAGGGGTATTGGGTGTATCATCGATAGAACGTGTCCATGGTTGAGATGTGAAAATTTCACTGTCGTTATATTTATCAATCCCAAGGTCCATTTTCAAGAATTTACTATCATAAAATCATCGCACTTTTATTTGTGTAACAAATGTCTCAAGTTGGTTGGCTATGGGTATAATAGTTTGCTCTAGCTGAGTTTCTATTTCCATTTTTTTTTATCTTAAGAGCTTCAAGTTTTTTCTAATGGTATTTCGCACCCTCATCATTTGCTTAGTAAGCTTCTTATCCACATTAATCTTAGTCGAACCAAATCTAAAATATTATTTAAATAAACAGCAGAGGGGACAGCTAGCAGTTTACAAAAGAGCTGGGGGAAACAGCTCATAGTATAAGGTAAAATATCAGGTGAAACAGCTAGCTCTTCTAACTAAACTAATACTTAAGGAAAGCGACGTTCTTAACGAAGAGCTGAAGGAGATATACAGTATAATAAATACAACTAGTGAAAAAGATAAAAACGCAAGTCAATTGTATGAATCAATTGCGATTCAACAAGGGAAACTGAAAATAGCATAGGAATTATATACAAATAAATTAATTGCTAACGTTCAGCAGAAGTTGATGAAATATAAAGATCTGAATCCACAGGAAATTAATGTCACTTTAAAAAGCGTTAATTAATGTAGAATCTCTGTCAATTTCAAATGAATAAAACACAAGTAGTTAATGAGCTTCATAAACTTGCCAGAAGAAATTTCATAAGAAGACGTGTTATAACTAAAAATATAGATGATCTATGGCAAGTTGACTTAGTTGAAATGGGTGCTTATACTTCAAGCAATAACGGACATAATTTTTTATTAACTGTAATAGACATCTTTTCTAAATATGTGTGGGCAACGCCTATTAAAAGAAAGACTCAAGCTATGACATCCATACTAAAAGAAGGTCGGATTCTGACATATTTACAAACTTATGATGATATAAATATTTTTTTTAATAGCTGGCTGACATTATAGCATAAATATTTCAAATATAGAATTTAACCCGCGAATCTTACAATCTGTGTTGTCAAGTTTGAACTATTCTTTGAGGAGCTCTTGGTCGCTCTGGTGGACCTGTGGGGCATGCTATTAGATTGAGCAACTTTAGAAATGAATCAATAGCGGTTCTAACAAGGAAAAACTGAAAGTAGCATACGACTTGTATACAAATGAATCAATTGTTGATGCTCAGGAGAAATTGATGCAATATATAGATCTAAATCTAGAAAAAATTAAAGACACTTTAAGAACGTTGATTAATGTAGAATCTCTGACAATTATAAAATGAATAAAATACAAGTAATTAATGAACTTCATAAACCAGCCAGAAACAATTTTATATGACTCATTATAATTAAAATTAAATTCTGAAACATTCCCATATGAACACTTAACCATTAAATTTGGTTGGGAGAGATCAAACTCACAGTAATATTCTCGGAAACACCCAAATTTGGATGATTGAAATTTCCTTTACATTGATGCTCCATGCTGTGCAGTTCATCAAGGAAATGTGGACCAAGAAATATATACCTTTTAAAATTTTGTTTTTAGATAATAAAAATAATTAATCAAAACTTGAAAAATAAAATGGGATGTTATTTTTAAGAACAGCGTTTAAAAGATCCGTGCAATGAAACACAATTTTTAAATATACAATAATACATTCTTTTTATTCATTTATTTACTTATTCTAAAATAACCCCAAGCATAGGTTTGGATACCATCTTCTCTTATAAATCTTTTATCGTCAAATGGTTTTAATGCAATTTTATTAATATATTCCGTATATATTGTGTGTAATTTGCTTCTAAATCCTAAGATCCTGACATAAAATAGTGTTTTTCTTATATAATCAATCTCTGTAATTATCTAGAGTTAAAGTATTTACAGCTGTTCTTTTAGCTTTGGTAGCTCTAAGACTGTGAAGCCTAAGTAGATTGGCTTATTATAAATTGTGTAGACTCTTTTAAATTGAACTTCCGTCATATTTCATATAAAATAAGAAAGATTTTTCTTTTTCCCGGATTATTCACATTGAATTCGTAAATGGAAATTGAACAAACTTTTTAAGCACCTCATATACAGGGTGAGTAAGGTGATAGATTTCAACTAGACAAAAAAGGAGGTAGGGCAGCGTTTGAGAGTTACAGCGTGATTCATAAATTTCAGTTTTTCATGGTACGCACATTACTCTTTTATTTTTATCTTTCGATCTACCCAACATAGCGACATCAAACAAGCGCTTAAAACCTACTATCCCAATGGCCTTTCCAAATCCAAAATTTTCAATATCGATCTAACTTCTACCCTTACAGGTACAGTCACTTCAAAAAGGGAAAAAAATGGTTTGTGATTATCTAAAGTTCAGCATTTTTCCAAGTTTTCTTCGAAATTAATGTAATTAGTACACTCCTTTTTTATTTTTATTAGATTTCCCATCCTTACTTTCCCAAAAAGTCCACGTATAGAAAATATGTAGAAATTTATACGTAGAAAACCTATCGGAGAATATTATAAAAATCAACAAATTAAAGAAATTGAACTAAAATTAATTCTAAAATTTGAAAATAATTGCAATTAATCATGATAAATAACAAAAGCCGTTCAAAATGTCCACGGCCACTTTGGATGCATGCTAACAATCTCCTTTTAAGTCCTGTTTAAGGCGTATTGCATCCAGCCTCTCCCGTATTTTCGTCGTTGCATTCCAAATTCGGCTAACTAAATCCTACCTATTGTTAACTGGGCTTGAATAAACTTCATCCTTCATTGTTCCCCATAAGAAAAAGTCCAATGGTGTAAGGTCTGGAGATCTAGCAGGCCAAGAAGTCGGTGTACCTCTTCCAATCCAGCAGTTAGGAAATTTTTCATTTAGTATTACCTTCACAATGTTAGCCATATGCGCTGGTATTCCATCGCTTTGGTGAAACATTCCCCTAATATTATCCATAGGGTTCTCCTCTATTCGATCTGGCATTGTATTGTCCAAAAAGTCCACATAAATTTCACTACTAAGCACTTGCGGAAAAATGAATGGTCCTACCAAATGGTTGCCGATGATACCAGCCTAAACATTGACATTGAATCTCTGCTGGAATGACATCATTTTTGCCCTGTGTGGGTTAGTGTTCGACCAGATATGGAGGTTATGGAAGTTCGTTATATCATTCTTGGTGAATTGCGATTCATCTGTCCACAGAATTTGGTCCAGGAACGCTCTATCGTCAATGTCGCGTTCCAGAAGCTAAGTGCTAAATTTAAGTTTTCTCTCAGAATATCCGTCCAATAGTCCTTCGGCTGGGTGATGATGATATGGACGTAATGCTCCTCGATTAATTACCCTCCAAACCTTAGATGACGACACTCCTAATCGCCTCGCGACTCGTTTCGTGCTCGTCTCAGAGTCCCGCCTCACGATGGTGATTATTTGCTGCTCGACGTCGGCAGAAGTTCTCGAATTTTCGGGTCGTGTCTCCATATCGTCTGAAGTTACACTTCCTGTTTCTCTTAATCTTTGGAAAGTCCGTGTAAATACCGCTGTTTGAGGTGCACGCCGGTAAGGGAATCTTCTTTGATATTCCAGTACAGCCGCTCTCTCTTTTCCGTCTACTAATTTTTAATAATTTTTGCTTAACAACACCCGCACTTATTAATTTGTTTTCAACTATGATAAGGATTCTTGCTGATTGACCCTTTTTTATAGCAAAAATTCTGTCAAGAACGAGTAACAGAACGCCAGGATACAAGGGTGTGAATTCTGGCTACCACACGCTAATATCGGCAATAACACAAAATTCCACTAACATTTTTATAACTTTTTTGCAGTAATAATTAATATTCATTACCTGTTAACCCAAAACAAACATTTCGACCTTTTATCTTAAAAAGTTTGTTTATTTAAAGAATTTCCTATCTAAAATGCAATAAAATAATTAAGTAGTCAGAGAATTCTAAGCATGCGGTTTTTCTGATCCTTTGTCTAACTTGCCATGTAGCACCTTTTTGAAAAGGTAAAAAGATTAACAATCCAGTAAAAATAAAAGAGAGGTATACTAATTACATGCTGAATTTTAGGTAATCGCAAAAATTTTTTTTTCACTTTAGGAAGTGACTGTACGTGCAATGGTAGAAGTTAGATTAGTAGTGTTCACATTTTTGGAAAGGTCATTAGGATGGTTGTTTTCTAGCGTTTGTTTGATGTGGCTGTGTTAGGTAGATCAAGAGATAAAAATAAAAGAGTAATGAAAAACTGAAATTTATGAATCACCCTTAACTACCAAACGGTTGTTATTGACCCCCCCCCCCCCCCCCCCCGCGATTAAATTTTTTGTATGTCTAGTTGAGATTTATCTCCCCACTCATTTTGGCACGTCAGATCTGAAACATCCTGTATAGTCACTTTAAATGGTTAAAAAGTTTCAGAAGTGAATGGCGGGAATGACATCAAGATGGTATCTCTTCAAAAAATTTTTGGCACTTAAGGTACAACGTTATTGTTGATTATCTAAAATAAGTAATATTTGTGATTCCTTTGAACAGTTTGAATGCTTCTTGTAGCGGCTGCTACATGTATTAAGACTTAATAAAATTTAACGTAAAATTGAATATATAATTTCAAGAACATTGTTTAAAAGATCATTGTAATAAAACACAATTTTTCAATACATGACATTCATCTTCCTTTATAAATATTTTCTCATCAATCAATCAATTTTCTCATCAATCAAATTGTATGTAATTTTTCTTCTAATCCTAATATTAGGTCGAGTATATTTTTTTATTTTGACATTAAAACTTATTGTTTATACCAAAAAATTTATTTAAAACTATTCCTTTTAATCTCATATATAGATATATAATTTTTTCAATATCCCTAAAGTATTTCGCAACGTCACGATAATTGCATGTATCAGAACCCGATGTTGCATTATCATCAGACCATTCGCTCTCAACATAATATCTTCCAAATTATGATGATATTTTTTACATTTTAATATATAGGTCCACACGGAGTTTCTCATTTCTCATTTCTTTATGTTCATAAAATAAAATATCGAAAAACTTCTCTAAAAACAGATTTATATCCACCATAGTTGCCGCACTCCAGAGTACTCATTACATTATTATTATATCATATGATCTTTTTAACTTCTCAATCTTGCTTTATCATCCCAATCTTCTTCCCCCAAACGGGCAATTAGGCGGAAAGATGTGCTCCTAATGTGTATTTTGCCTAAAGCGTCTGAAGCTTCTCCAGCTAAGGTAATATCACCTAAGTACACCTCTATTTTATTTTAACATGTTCTCGAGGTTGAAATATGAAATCGAAATCAATAAATCTTTTTGGGGGTAGATCATTACTTATAAGATGAAGCAAAATAATTGTTTCGTGGTATTGCTGAGTCATTAATAAAATACAACACAAGTCCATTAACATGAACATTTACTAATTTAAATTGGCGCCAGCCGACTGAACAAATGCAATATTTTTGTCCGTGTTTTATATTTTCAGCCCAAAACATTATATTTAATTGAAATATTCGTTTCTTTCTCAGGAATTGAAATGAAAGCCAAAAATAAAATTATATCATTATATTTGAGTATTACTTACTATTTCTTCGGAAGAGGAATCAACCCCATACATATAGACAGGCATATATAAAAAAAATATAAAATATATATATATATATATATATATATATATATATATATATATATATATATATATAAGTTTCACAAATTACTTCATTACTTTTTAAATTTACTTAAACAAAAACCTGACGCGTTTCGACCTTCTAGGTCATCTTCAGAGGACTAGTCGCTCTAACTGATCGAAAGTACATTGAACTGTCTATCAATATCTTTCAACTACATCAATATTTCAAACTTTAGGCAAGCATAGATGGACTTAAAAGTGGGCTTGTAATTAAAAAAAAATAATATAATTGGTCAATAATTAAAAAAGATCCTTTATTTTTTACTGCTGTTTTTTCTTTAATTTCATGCTTATCTAAGGCTCTCCCTCCACCAAAATTGTGCAAAAATTTTAATATTATTTTCATTTAGTTTATGTTTGTTTTGTCTAATGTGTTCTCTGACATTTGATTGCTTTGATTACAAAAAAATAGTTTTTGCTATATAAATTGCATTGAAACGAATTTACGCATAATAATGAATGCTATTTTAAATCGGTTTTTTCGATAATTGCAGAAATCATTTTGACTAGTTTCACTTAGTAAACACGAAATTACATCATAATATGAAACCCTAATTAATGTCTACATTTAGAACTGAAAAAGAAATTGCATAATAATCTTTTAAAGTGCAAAATTACTACAACAAGTCGTTTTTCTTATCACCCCAAAACATTTACGAGTCTTCAAAATCACAAAACAAGTGACAGCACACAACAACCCTCACCCAACAGGATGTGGCATCATCACAATCCACAAGTGTAGCCTACAAGACCATACTTTCTCTAACCTATCTATTCCTTCTGCGCGACAAAGGAATATACCCCTTTCCCAAAGCGGAAGCAGCCATCTACCAAAATCCAAGATTGCCAACAATGCGTTTTGGGGCCTCCGTAAAAAAATACATGGGATTTTGGGCTCGAACCCGCCTAGCTATTCTACTAAGAAAATCAAAATTGGTAGATTTATTGAAACCAAAATTACAAATCAACTACAAACGCATTCAAAACATTGATGTCAACAATTAGTCTACAACAACATTATTGAAACCGAAACTCCAGTCTAACGTTTGTAGTTAGTATTCAACTCGATACGTATAAATAGAACGTGTTCGAGTTTAAACTTAATATTGGGATTTGAGCAATCAAACCGAATACATCGGCAGCTCGGAAAGCTCAATCTAGCCGTATTGAAGCCAGTTTATTGTCTCATCGGTAGAACTTGATACCGACACTTAAGTATCCTAATTTATATTTATTTTTTGTTATCATTTTACTTTAAGGTTTTTGGTTTTCTTTTGTTATTATTATTATTGTCTGATTATTTTGTTTTGAATTACTTTTAGCTTCTTTTGGTGATATTTGCTTGTGTAAGGCTCCTACCTTTTTTCTACCAACTAGAACTTGAACACATAATTCGTTCTAACTTGTTGTTTTTAACATTTTTATTTTATGATAGTTATTCTACTGATTAAAACAAAAACATAACTTGTTAAACTTTATAAGTCAGGTTCCCCCTAAAAGTACATCAATACAGGAAGTCCAAACATAGCTCGAAAAGCAATCAGAAGAATTATCCCACTGAAAATGCAAACACCGGAGAAAGTAGGTTGATAATTCTCATTTTTTAAATTGACACTGAAGTAAATTAGTTACTTAGGTAGAAAATTAAAGATAAAATTAAAGTACAAGGTACAAGTTTTCCAACATTCAACAGCTCCAATTATACTTTCAAAGCACACGTTCCTTTATATGCATAAGTGGCTGTTGCAAGATACAAAATTTCCCTTCCTACTTTGAGAGAGGAAATTTTTCCATTTGCTACAACTGAAGGAAGAAATTCAAAGTAACTGTCATTTTAAAAGTGTAATCTAGAAAGTTATAAACTTTTCATAGCAAATTCCATATCTGTTTGAGTACACCTAAGGAAATTCAGCATTGCTAAGGACATAAACCTGTGTGCATCACATTAAAGAAGATTGCTTTCTTGTTATTTTTTACTTTGTAAGAGCGAATTTCATAATATTCTGAAGCCTTTTATGAAAGTTCTCTTTCTAAAATTGTCTTTCAATAGGAAGTACTCCTTTCTTCCTTTATGTGTTTGATAGGACAAAAACACCAAAAATGCAACTTGGGTTTGAGTTCTAAAGCTTTTGAACACTACAAGAATTTTGGAAGTTAGGAAAGCAAAATTGTTAAACAAATATATCACGATTCAGTCACCACCTTAAGAATTTATTGCACCCTATAATAAATTGTCTCACATATTTCCAGCATCGTATGTATATCTATGAAAATTTTACCAGGAATTTGTTCAAGACCTTCCCAAAACCAGGAAGATTTTATTACTTTGGTACTCCTTCGGACCATAAACGTCAAAGAAAAATTGCTCTGCAATTGTCAGAATTTGCCTCGTCTAAACAAAAATGAGTACGTTTCTAGCAGATACTCACCTGGTTTTCTGCAGCAATCCAATAATCATGAACAAAGTAAGACCAAGTTTTGGCTAAATTTCTTAGGCTGAAAGAGTTACATAATTTTTCTTCACATAATTGTCTCCATATTCAGGTCCAGGAGTACCCCGAACATAACTTTACTCAGTTTAGCCGTACTGGATAAAACATTCATTTTCTGTCGTCACAGCCGTTTAAGTCGTTTTATTATTCCTAGCCATTAGCCTGAGGGATAGAACTAGGCCAAATAAGGTTAATTATTATACACTGGATGTGATGAACGTAACTCACGTCTCAGCTGTAAATCACCACTGTACGTGTTGTCAAGATTCCTTCGAGCTCTATTACTTCAGACAAAGTTTTCTACTTATCACATGCAGAAATTTGAACTCCTCTTTGCAATCACGTGTTAAGTACGATTAAAATCGATTATTTCTGGAGCAAAAGAATGGCTGAGTTATAAATTGTTTTTTGAAAATATTCAGGGGCAATACGCGAAATACGAAACAGCGGGGAAACACTTCAAAAAAGCTAAATAAGTGCTATAAGTTTGTTTTTCATTTAAAACATTTGTTAATAATTTAAAAATAAAATACAGCTGATATGCAAATCTTAATAAAACTTATAACTTACACTAGTAACCAGCCATTTTAGGGCAGGGTTTCTTAGTTTTTTTTTAAGTTAATTTTTGTATTTCCATTTTTTTCTAGTACATAAAAGTCAATTTCAAGAAACGCCAAAAGAACAGAAAAAAACCATGTAACATCTTTTAGGAGGAACGTAATGAAAATCGCCCCAAAAACCAAAACTATCAAATTATTTTGACCCGATAACATTGTGCGAGTGTTCAGTTATTAGTCTTTTTTTTATACGATGCGGCCAAAGCCTAGGGGACAACCCTTTGATGCGATAGCATGGTTTTTGCCGGAAGGGAATTTAGGGTAAGGGAAGTGAGGAAACTTGAATGTTTTGTTTTTGCAGTGCTGCGAGCTAGACAACAACCCAGCGACGTAGTGGATTATTTTAGTTTCTTAATAAAAACTCACGAGGAGACCTGGTCTCGAACCCGGGTCCCATGGCATGGTGGCCGTGCCGCTCAACGAATTGATCCGTCTCCTTAGATTTAACGAATTAAAACTTCGAAAAAATCGGATAAAAAGTCAAAAATGAAGTTTGACATTATCGTAATTGGGAAAATTTATTTGAAATGTGCTTTAACAACGCTCGACGACAGTTGGCCATAGCACAGTGATTTTTTTAGGTTCCGTACTTAAAAGATCAAAGAACTCTTATGATGACACTTCGGTGCTTGTCTGTCTGTATGTCATCGCCCTTTTTCCCAGTAACTACTATTGCTTTCGTCTTGAAATTTAGCGCATTTCTAGAAGTCATTTACCCACGTCTATTCCGGCTGATGGAATGTCAGAAATATTTTTTTAAATAGAGGAGTGCAAAAAAAAAAAATAGGGAAGGATAGAACTAGCATTTGTGTTTGTTTTAAATACAGGATTCAAAAGACTTTTTTTTTAATTTTAAGCCGCATTAGTATTTGCCTTATGATAAAAAATGTGCGAATAAATCTGAAATAATTTGTACTAATAGAAGGTCTGATATAAATTACAGAAAAAATAAAACGAAACTGCAGACAGTTATAGTTTCTAAGGAAAAAATAAGTCAGCTAATATTTTCTTTTTCATATTATTTTTTATATATTTTTATTCGCGGACCGATTTGGATGATTTCTTTTCTGATGTATTTTAAGAATGTTCACCGATTCATACAGAGAAAAAAATTTATGACAAAGGTGGGGGTGAGAGAAGGGGCGGAACTTGAACTCCTTAACGCGTAAACTGATTTAGATGTTTCTTTCTTTGTTGTATAGAATATGATCCCTTTTGCTATTACGAGGAAAATATTTTACCTATAGTAGGACTGGTGGGAGGGATAGGCTAAATTCGTAACACGTTGACCGATTTGGTTGAGGCTTTGCGTGATTCGTACATTGAATAGAGATCAATAATTAATAACATTTCGATCCTAAGTAATAAAATGCTGGCTTATTGACAGAATTTTCTACCTGTGTGCAATAAAATAATTAGATAGTCAGGGATTTCTAAGGATGCGATTCGTAGAAAATTCCGGAAAATGCTAAATGAACGAAAAACATTTTTTCACTTTCGCAAGTGACTGTACCTGTAACAGTACAGGTTAAATCAAAACTGTTGACAATTTTGAAAAAGTCATTGAGATATTGGTTTTCCAGCGTTTGTTTGATGTCGCTTGGTCGAGTAGATGAAAAAGTAAAAAAGTGATGTGCACACCATAAAAATTGCAAATTTATAAATCACTCTGTAACTCCCAAACGGTTGAGATTACCCTGCCATAAAATTTTTAAATTTTTAAAATTAACAAAGATCTATCACCTTTTTGGCAAACCAGATCTGAAACAAATTTTGTGAAGTAGGTTAAACTTTTTCTTTAAAAACTATCTTATTTTATTAATTTTTATGTATGACTGAGCCAACGTCTAGTGCGCCTCGGATACCTCGGACTGATTTTGTGATGACGACATTTGCCTAAAAACAATGGACCACGTAGGACTATGGAACGTGGGATCTCTGTGAGACGAGTGTGGATACGCAAAGATCATGGAGATGGAGGGGGAAATGACCTACTATAAAATAAATATCTTAGGATTAATCGAAACTAGATGGAAAGGAAGTAGAGATTTTACATCCATCACCCGCATCTGAAAACGTGCTGTTATACTCTGGCCGGGGGGGTGGGGGTGGATGTGGAGGTGGGGGTGAAACCTAAATTTGTAATAACGCGTGGACCGATTTGGGTGGTTCTGTTTTGTTGTACAGAATATGATCCCCCATTGCTAATAGGAGAAAAAAATTTGCCTTGGGTGGTGGAGGGGGGGGGGGGGGGGTAGTCTAACATTGTAAGGCGTGGACCGATTTGGATAATTCTTTTTCTGTTGAGTAGAGTATGTTCCCTGGTTGATACCACGAGAAAAAAATTTTGGTGGGGTGGGGGTGGAACTTAACTTTGTTACGCGTTGTCCGATTTCGATGGTTCTTTTTCTGTTGTATAGAGTGTGATCCCCCATTGCTAATAGGAGAATAATTTGTTCCTGTGATGAGCGGTGGGGGTAGGGGGTAGTCTAACTTTGTAACGCGTGGACCGATTCATCGACATTCATCCACAGCGCGTTATATAAGCAAATGGTCCGATATCATCCGGAACATTAACATAAATAAAAGTCGTCAGTTTGCGAGATTCTGAATAATTTTCTTTTCCAGGATGTCTTCATTGGCGCTCATTCACAGTGCTTGACATATGAGGTGCTCAGAGTTGTAGTGGACCAACTCCATAAAATGCGATTTTGAGAACAAGAAGCTTAAAGTTGTGTGTCGTATCACTAATTTCCAATACAATGTTAGTTTTGTCTTATGCGCTTATTCTATTACAAAACGGTCTATAAAACATTAGTGTAATAAAGGTGTCGTTCAAGCTTCCACTTGGAGTAAAAAATTGTATGTTTTCTAAACATAGGTGAGTTGGCTCACTTCACCTCTGAAAATTTTCCAAATATATATATATCGTGGTTCTTTTGAAAGATGACGCATTTATTTAATGTAGCAGACAGAAAATCAAAACAATATTGTGACGAAACTCAAATATATTCAAGACATTGCACTAGTACATGAAATCATAAATCAATATACTTCAAGTAATAAATACAGAATTTTTCGCTATTTCTGATTTTGCGATTGCAACTGTTGTGTGCTTACTTCGACCTGAAGGTTTATAATAGTTATGCTGAATCGGTGAAATGAATCTTTTTCTTCGAGTCCGTTACTGCTCTGCGACGAGGGTATAATAATGTTTGTGTTAAATTTTCCAGCGACTAAATTTTATTTTCGTACTTTTGTTTTGCACACGTTCATTGCAAAGAACTTAATATCCTCGTTTAAGGTTAAACTTTATTTTAAACGGAAGCAGCTTTTCAAATCGAAGCCATCTTTCGTCAAACGAGCTTAAATTTGTCTATGGTTTGCTTTCTATTTGTAATGTTCTCCTCGAGGATCTTTGTTGAGAGGAAGCCCTGGCGACTCATTCTTATAACTTCATTCACTCGTATAACTTCATACTCAGCTTAATATTTTGCCCCCCGCATGAGTTGCAGTAAAAAATGATATATTTATAATTTTTGAAATGCTCCTTATGTTTCTCTTCTAAAGCAGGCTGCGATTTCTTGCGATCCCCTTCCGCCTTTTATCTCGTCCTACATGTACATAAAACTTTACCTATATTAATACAATGCACTCCAAAATTGTACATGTGCATATTTCTCTTGAAATATGCTACCGAGTTTGAAAGTCTTTTGAAGGTCGAAGTTACAAACGTAAATCCTTTCATTCGTCAACGCAGATCGCTTCTTTCGCTTTTCTGAGGTGAAGTTCTTTTTGAGTTTTGAGGTGTTCTTCCATCGGATTGACACGAGTCTTCACCTATTGTTCATCGCACAGCTTGCAAGTATCGGTACTCGGTTGCTTTAAGTGTAAATTGAATTTTTTACTGAAAATATAATAGTAAAAGCTTTCCTTAACATGTGTTTCACACCGAGAATTACATTTCCTCTACGTACAAATTATACATAAAGTCGTTAATACTAGTATTATAGTTGTCCACTAGAAAAACAGTATTAACGCAGTAACCAAAGAGGATAACAATATTTGGTAGTTTTCCATGAGGCTTATGGAGGACGGATACCAGTCAGGCTTACGCTTTAAATTGACCGTCAGCTGTTACTTAGACAGGGGGATAACAACGTGTCATGTTATGTTTGCGCGCTGTAACTGTGTGCACTGATAGAAAGGTGACTAAACCCTCCTCGTGGTGGCAGCTGGTAACAAGACGGTTATGTCTCTGCCGGGAGTGCTGGCTAATAGTAGTAGTAGGATACTCTCCTAAATAAAATACCCCAGTCTAAGGTTTGACAGCATGCGTCTAGGGACTCGTGGCCAAGGGGGAGCAAGTTAGTATGCGATCTGGATAGCTGGCGACCTCTGGTTTAACTGAGCCTTTCTGTGATATCGGAGATCTCTGTCACGGTGGACTCTCAATTCTCCCCTACTGTGGGACACACATGGAAAAGAGAAACGGCAACACCAATACTGAGGGTGGCACCCCTCTGAAAGTTCCAACTTCTGAGGCTAAATAAGGGCCTCAAATGACAGATGGCATGCCAATGGACCTGGACAATGTTAGTCCTGTCAGGCTATCTGACCTGTAACTATTGTCCGATGATGACCTCATTACGAAATCGGTTGAAAACCCTGATGAAGCCGTCAATGACTTAAGGAATAGACCCGAGGAAGTAGTAGTAGTAGAGGGAAGTAAGACTCCTTCGACCTCCTACAAGGAAGTCGTGGCAGGAGTTCGCATGGGTATCCTACCAGACAAATTCCCTGAGGCTTTGCTTTTTCTCGAACAACTCATTCTTGTGCAAAGGGCGATCCTCAAGAGAATCCGGGAGAAAAAGAATAGCGAAGTCAAACCCGCATTCCTTCGCACCCGTCACAGGCCAGGCAGGTTCATGATCAACTGTGCTGATAAGGCCACCTCAGAGTGGTTTAAACAGTCTGTCGTTGAGCTTCAGCCATGGGAAGGGACAAAGGTAAGAGCGGTCAAAGAAAAGGAGCTTCCTCGTTCCAAAGTTCTGGTAGGCTACTTCCCGGATAGCCAAGAATTGACAAATAAGGAGATCCTTGAACAAGCTGAGGGACAAAATCATCAACTAAGGGTCTCGGCCTAGAAGACAATGAAAAAGGAGACTGTTGGGTGTGTAGCGGAAAATATAAAATAACAAGAAACTCAACTAAAATACAAAAAAGAGGTTTTCGAAATAATAAGTCGTAATTTTGTGGCTTTAATTCCAATTAATTTTTTCAAAAATAACTAGAATGAAATTATAAAACAATGAAAAAATTCAAAGAACGAAAAATTGAAATTTAAACTCTCTTAATCTTCACTAGATTATTCGCAATTAAATAAAAAAACAAACAATATTTTTAAATAAAAGAAAAGGAAATTATAATTCAATAAAATGTTAAAAAAAATTAAATAACAGAAATTATAATTGAACACAAGAATGTAGAATTGCTGAAATAAAGAAAAAATTGGTAAAAAAATTGCAGAACTGCACTGAGTAGTCAAAATACCATCAAAGGAATTTATTGACCACGGTAGCTAGTTCACTTACGATGAAAAATAAAAAATGTCACATAAATGTTGTCGCACTGAAATATCACTAAGAAAAAAGAGCGATCTCTTCTGGAACACTGCTTTTATAAGCTTGTCAGCCATCTTGAACAAATTAAGTCCATCGCCATATGCTTTTCTGCCATTTTCGTGGAGACTTTCATTGTCGCCATTTTTTTTCGCGGTAAATTTGAATAAACATGTTGTCCATAAAGAATTTTTCCGCATGTTTATATGACTGGAATGACGGAAACTCTTTTCTACATATGAAAATTTTATTAAAACGTTTTATACAATTATCCAAATTGGTAAATTTGCACAAAATTGGGATTAATTATAGTTTTAAAGTTTGCAACTGATGGCGCTGCTCAACGTTTCTCTCCATTTTGAAATCTCCACTGAAAGAGAATTTTATTTATCTCTTTCTAATACATGTTATTGATGTTTTCTCTTTCCCACTCATTTTGAGTATAGGTAAGATAAATAATTAAAAATATCTCGATGGGGAATCGAAATTGGAAAATTTAAGTATCACCAATCGATTCCTCATAAAATTTTACATCAATTTGATGTGCTGCATGTTGGCAGCACATAAAGTTTGACAGTTTTTTTACAAGTGAAGTTTCGGCCAAATGTCATTCGCGGGTGATGTGAAATTATGATAAGTACTCGGTAAATATTAATTATATCATCGGCGTAAGTGACCACTTTTACACCCCTACTCGCAAGTTTCACTACACAATTGATAACCACCAGCCACAAGAGAGGCGATAACAGACCTCCGGTCGACTGCTTTACTGAGAGTGCATCGTTTCACTCTGAGGTTATCAATCTGATTTTATCAGCTTGGCTATCCATCTACTGATGGCTTTCTCCACTGCTTATAGAGCGTATACGATCCGCTCGGTGGTTACGTTGTTGAAAACCCCTTCAATAACTGTAAAGGTCCCAAGATGTTTTCTTTATAATACAGGGACTTTTCGATCTCAAACATAGCTTCACGTAGGGCTGTGTCAACCGCCTTAACTTTGCGTACATTGAGTCCTGGATAATAATATACAGACTAGAACTCTTTCCAGCGATTTTAATAGACACGAGGATAGGCTGATCGGTCAGTAGGTCACTGGGCTTGGTTGACAGCACTTGCCCGCTTTCGGCATGAAAACTACGCATGAGAGATGACGGTATTCGAGTACATGATAAAGCTTCAAAAAACTTCCGAAAATCATGGTCAAACAGGGGATTACCAGCCCAAGTCCCTTCTGTAACGTGACTGTCATTATACCGTCTGTTCTCGGTGATATTTCCGGACCAAAGACTATGATTGCCTATCTGACCCTGTCTTGGTTGCTAATTTTAGGACTGCACCTCCAGTTTGTCCTCAATGGAAACCGTAGGTCCTAGTTTCGAATACCATCGACGGCGACTCATGATTACAATTAAAAGCCATGGGGGTTGCAGAGAAAACGTCAGTGGTTCGGAATCCACTTTACGTTGTAGGTGCACTTGCAATCGTTGTTCCCAATCGGGTGAAATTATTCTCCCGCCCCATGAACTAGAGAGACACCTCCAGTTTGTAACCACGTCTTCTCCTGGAGCAGTCACTGGATTTTTATAACCAGGGAAGTGAGTGTCCAAAAGTACCTCAAGAATTTCCTGGATGTTCTTTGTCCAGACACCGTTATTACCACAAAGTTGTTTAGGTTGTGAAACACTTTTCGATATTACTTTCCGTAATGTAGCTGTTTTGAATTTGTTCACAAAATGTGCCCTAGCTCTTCCCCTTAGTTGCACGTTCACTGGAAAATTCTGCTAGCCTGAATAAGGCGAATACTCTTCTGCGGGTTTTATTTAAGATCTTTTCCCACCAACTGGGTTGACATTTTTTCCGATGCCTGCTCACGGTACACGCCTATTTGCAAGCTTTGTTCAAACATTAAGTAACATAGCCCACCGCAGATTCAAGGTATTTGATGCTCCAGATTGCAGTGAAGTACCCCATCCAATTTCTCCTTCACTAGCCTACTGAATTTCGCCCGATAGCCTATACTCTTTCTAGTTATAATAAAGCCATTTTAACCAAGTGTCTAAATAGAGCTCTAACAACCAGGATTTAATATGCGAGTGATTTTAAAAAGGAACTCTTTTATCAATGTTAACAAATTTTACTTGGTTTGAAAAAGGACGTTATAACTATCCCAGTTGGTTAAGACTATTATACTAGAAAGTCATACAGGACGTCTTTAGAAAAGTTCACTTCCTAGCTCATAACCCGTTCTAGGTCATTGGGGCGGAGGAGCACCTTCACCCGACTCGAAAACAAATATTGCACACCCCCTGCAACAAATGGTGCACAATAAGGTTTTAGCGTTATCTGTTTTCATCTAGCGGAATTTAAAGATTTAAATATATGTTTGAAAATAAGACGATTTCAGAATTATTTCAATGTATGATATTAAGCTATAATGTGCTGGCCTAGAATCTCCAGCATCCCACAGTCAAACCACCCGATGTTGTCTCATGATTGTTTTCTGCTGAAAAAAAATTACGATAAAAGCCCATTGTGGGTTGTAGCATCATATGGGTGGTTTGTAATCCGCCTTAAAACTTGTAGGTCCACTTGCAATCATTGTCGTCGAATCGTATGAAACTCTCTCTACCTCTCTCGTGTTACCGCCACCCCTTGTGGGGCTTAGGATATGAGAAGCACTTTACCCTATTCGAGACAACAATAACAAGTGGACCTACAACTTAAGATGGAATTCCAACTACCAACAATACTCTGAAAACCCCAATCACCAATATGTTGTCAGCAGAAAGCAACCGTAGTCGCCGCCGATGGTGTTTGAACGTGAAACTTCTTGGGTGGAAAGCTCACACGTTATCACTTACTCCATCGGCAGCAAGTATATAAACAACTTTTGCCTTTAGTTTATAGATTTAAATTTTTTTTGGAAATTTAAGGTATTTGCACATGCAACCAGGCTACTGACTTAAAGCTGTAAAAAAACAAAAGCCTCTAAAGAAACAAATGATTAAAATTTTCAATTTGTTTATAAGTTCTTTAGAAGTTCCAATTTATTCACTTACTCGAATTCTTGCGCATTTTCAAATTACGGACATAATTTCTGAAAGTCCTTCCTTAAATTGGTGTTCCTGTTTGGAAATTTATTTCGAACTCCTGAATGGAGCAGATTGCTTTTTTCTTCTCTTTTTTTAAAGCGTCGCATTATTTGCCGCCATACCTCTAGAAGCAATAATTTCTCCAGCACCATTGGGAAGTGACCCCAAAGGGCACCAATCATGATAAAGCTGACCATATTTTTATGCAAACAAGCTTTAACAAAGGCTGCCGCAGTGACGACAATCTACCAAAGGAATGGAATTTGGTCACGGAATGGAGCGGAAAGTCAAGCCGAGTCAAGCATTAAGCTAATTTATGTACTTGCCGCCAAAAGGTAAACAGCCAGGTGAATGCTGCCGGAGATAAAATTTAAATTTGCGTTATTTTTACATTTAGTCTTATTTGAGAGGATGGCGCCGGAAACAAGGAATGATAAATGATAAGCCTATATTTGAAACTGCTGAAGGAATTGAGATTTAGATATCCTATAGGGATTGTGTTAGGTCAACCGTTTGTGTAAACAGTAATTTTAGGAGATTTAATATGAAATCCATTGGTTGTTTACAACTTACATATGATGGAGAAAATTCCATTAAACACACATAATTGACAAGGGTTGGAGGATTAATGGTGAACATTTTAAGGTCTTTGTTTATAAACTCAAGCCATACACTATAACGTTAATCATTTACATTTATTGTTTATCCATTTCCAGTTACTGTTTTGTTTTGTTCACCAGCTACAATGATAAATGAATCCAAGTAGACTTACAATTCCCCGTGCTGTACAGAAGATAAATAACTTATGGATACCCGCCCGTAGGTTTGGACCAAATAGATCTAATAATGCAACGCCAGTAGCCAGTTAACATCAACTATGCACCTTCATTTAATAATTAAAGAAAGCAAAAGATGAATGTGTACTTTTCAGAATTTGCTTCATCCGTATTGCTGACGGCTGGCGGATTTCAATTACGCAAATAAAAAATTTTCAGAATTTTTAAATAGAATAGATGGACACGTGTAAATTTGTAAGTTATATATCTGCTTCGATACAAACCTTATTCTAAATCAATCATATAAGAGTTTTCGAACCACGGCTGCAAAATTTTGCTACAGACGGAAGCGAGGGATTCCAAGCCGATGGTCGCCTAGTACGTGCAGAACTGCAAAATAAATAAATAAAGTTATTTATTTACAAGTAGCCCCCATTGTGATAAATAAAATGAAGATAGTGCCGGTCGCATATATCACACGAAACCAACAATTCATGGTCCAATTTTCGGATTCTGTTTATTTTCGTCAATCTTGGTTAGCAACTTAACAAACATACTATAGTCATTTTAAAATAATTGATCCATTGAATCCTTGTCCCGAGCTTAGGTAACCAATTAGTTGATATTGCAGGCGAACACCAAAGATGAGTTCCTAAAATTAGAAATAATATAAAATAATTAGATGGTAAACAAATAAGTGATGTAAAAACACGCAAATTACCCATAAAATCACAACCCCATAGCGATATTATACCTATATGTTATGCTTACCTAGTTTTCCTTGAAAATAAATACAAATTCCGAATGAGGCCTTGCGACGAATAAAGTGATAATAATAAAATCTTCGAAAAATATACCACCAATGAATTATTTAAATTATTAATAAATTTATCTATCGGCAATAAGTGGTAAAGAGAAAAAAGGTGGGAAAGAGATCAATGTCTAAATTCTCATATTCCCTTCAAATATGGAAGTCGAGACTATACATATTTTGAAAATTTTGTTAAAAATTCAATATGGACGTTATGGCTGAGATATGGCGGAATTTCAATAAGACGACAAGAAACTTCGACATAAATTCGTAACACATGGACTGATTTTGATATTATTTTTTTGTTGGGTACAGTATGTATCTCCCCGATTCGTACCGTGTTAAAAGAGTTTTTGGAGGGGTGGAGATGGGGATCAAACCTAACTTCGCAATGCGGGAATCGATTTGGATATTTCCTTTTCGGTTGTATAGAGTATATGTAATCCTCCATTGGTAATAATGAAAAAAAATATTGGTCCTAGGGTGGGCGGGGCGAGAGAGGGGTAGTCTAACTTCGTAACGCATAGACCGATTTGTATGACTCTTTTTTTGTTGCGTAGAGTATTTTCCCCCATTGTAACCATGTCAAAGATTTAGTTGGTATGGTGGGGTTAGTGGGTGGAGTGAAACCTAACTTTGCAATGCGTGGACCGATTTAGATAATTCTTTTTTGTCGTTGTGTAGAGTATGATCCCCCATTGCTAATAATGCTAATAGAAGGACAAATTTTACAATAGAGTGGTTGTGGGTGGGGGGGGGGGGGGGGGGGAGGAAGGGTAGCCAATTTCTTAATACAAACCTATTTGGATGATGCTTTTCTGTGGTATACTGTATGATCCCTTATTGCTACTATATGGAAAAGTTTTGTCGTAGGGTTGGGTTGTAACGCGTGGACTGATTAACATGATTCTGAATGCATAGAGTCTCTATTTGTACTCTGACAAAAATTTTTGCATTGTGGTGAGAGTTGATGGGGGAGGGGAGCGCCTAGCTTCATAAGGCATATACAAATTTTGATGATTTTGATTCTATTGTACAGAATACGTTTCCTGATTGATAAATGCTAACAATTCTGTACCCAGAGTGACTAAGACGATTCTCTGACTACAAAAATTCTCTTTTGTTCTATAGAGTACGGTGGCGCACTAGGGCCGTGGTAAGATTTTTCTACAGTGAAAAATAAAGTTTTTTTTTTAAAGTTGAACCAACTTCGCAAAAGGTGCTATAAATCATAAAATAATAATTTTATATCTAGTACGACATTTTGAAGTCTGTGCAAATTAAACAAACAAAACAACTACCCAATAACTCTCGCGCCAACGCTGCAATTTTTCTTTCTTCATAATTCATATAATCTATTTATGAACTTCATGATTTAAAATAGTCGCAACTTTGCAAGAAAAAATCGAAGTATACCGCTCAATAGCTTATTTTGAAGTAAGAGTAGTATAAAATGATGCAATTAGAAAAAAACGCATCCTGTAATAACTTCAATAGCCAAAAAATCATTTTTCGAGTACATAACCTCAAATATCTCGAAATCCTTACTTGATTGCCCAAATCTGACTACGGATTCGGATTCTACGCAGAAAATTATTTCGGAAGTGAGCCCCAGCTGCCCAACAGCAGAATCTTGCAGACCTGTGTAATGATTTTGTTTTGGTAATAAAGTGTGTTGATTTAAAAAAACAGTGCTGATTTATTTTATTATTATTTTATAATTATCAAATAATGGTCAAAAAGATCAATTAAACATTTAAATTCGCAGGCCTGTGAAATTTATGTGTGAGGTTTTGAGAAAATCGAAGTGATGAATATCAGGAAATTTATAATATGACAATAATTAAATCCAATAAGAACGTCTTATTTATTTAACTTAACAAATATTTGCATTTCTAAGAAAAATTTTAAAAAATTTTAACATCTTTGCATGACAAAATTTTTCTTGTATGTAATATAGTTTTCCTACAAGCACTTTCTATTTAATTTACATTCAAATTTCACATTTTTTTAAAAGTATGTTGAGTAGTTTTGTTACACCCCTGAGAAATAGCTCGATTATAAGAGATGCAACATCTCCAATGGATTTATCTCAGGTAGCACTCTTTGCTAAACCGAAATCGCGTCCACTTATTGTCCTAACTCAGAGGTTATGTGTGAGTGACTCTGCGTAATTCACTTCGGGGCCCTGTAGGCGGCTCAGTAGTGTTCGACCTAACTGGGACACAACCAAACCCTTCGTTAAGTAACTAGTATCATACCACACTCGAGCGTTTGGTCGGACAACAGATTTAATTAGAATTAACCCTTCTAACTCAGAAGGCGCACTTCTCAGGCAGAATCCAAGAATAAATTGACCTATTCGGCAGAATATAGTAATATGAGGCTCCCACACCAACATGCAAAAAAAGAGAAAAAAACAATCATAAACAAGAACTAAAACACGCCCACACAGAACAATCAGGGGTGCATAGACAACAGAGATGGTTTCAGGAAATCCTTAGTAAGAGTCAGGTCAAAAATAGGGTACGATTTATAGGTTCATGCATACCGAGAGTAAGCAACATGCAGTAAAGGCCGCGTCAAAATGGTCAAACTTATTAATATAAATTTAAATTTTTATTTAATATTTTACGATCAAGACAAATAAGAACACGATCTCTTTTTAAAATGCTATTTATTTTGAGACCGATTATTACTTTCATAATTAAAATCAGTACTATTGAGGTCCGCCTGTGAATGCTTTCATAAGATCCGAGATGTATTGGCATAAACACATTATGCCCCCCCCCCCCTAACTGGACATACGACGTTCCGCTGGCGAGCATATTCAGGGACTGTACAAAGGCGGCATTTACAACTAATTGCAGTTCTTGGGGTCACACGATCAACTTCTTAATATGGTTAATATTGAATATTATGAATGAACCTTATTATTATACTAAAAACGGAACTAATTATTTCGGTAAAATGTGTCAGAAACAGGATATCCAGATAACTGCTATTTAGGTAAAAATTCGGCATCATAATTGTGTCGTATTATAAAGGCTGTCTACCGTTACGCCCCAAACACATATAGCGGGAGGAGCTGACTGCTGTCAAGTACTTGGGTTGCTTGTTTAGTTAAGTAGCGATGGATCGTCTCACGGAACCGCCATGCGCATTTTGTTTGCGGGCGTTTTATAAAAACGACGATTCTTATACTGTTGTCTTTGCGAGACACATTTTAATTTAACGATCATGAGAAATATGCCAAGTCCAAATTTAATGATGCATTGGGTGTGCAAGTTTTAAGAGACTGGAAACACAAGGCCGGATAAATCAGCTGAGCGCGAAAGGACATCAAGAACTAGCGTAAATGTCGAGCGCGTTTGCCAGATCCACGACAATCAATCCGATTACCTGCATCGTCTCTAAATTTGAACAAATCCACGGTTCATCGCATTATTCGCAAAGATTTACATACCTTTTTTCGCCAACAAAATTGCTGTTATGCAAGAGATGAAGCCTTATGATCCTGCTAGACGAATCGAACTCTGCGCGGATTACGTGAATAAACAAAGTGGTAAAAATGAGGTATTCGGTAATCCACTAGAACTCAATCAGAAACCAGTACCCTCACGTAAGTTGTCGTTTGAGGTGCCATATTAAGTAAAAGATTTATCGGAACATCCTGAGGATAACCGTGGTCGCTCTCAGAACGTTAATCCCGATCGATATTTCCATATTATGCGGACGTTTTTTGTTCCAGATATGCAGAACCAAATCGCCTACAGCAACACATTTTTCAAGTAAGATGGAGCCACTCCCTAAGTCGAATTATTCCTTGAAAGAGTGATTACCTGTCTCTCTAGTTTCCGTAACACCTTCTGTGGCTTGGGGTAGGAGAACAACTTTACCCGATTCGAGACAACGGGCCATTCCACACGAGTATTCTTGCAGCTGTTGTTAAACCAGTTCGACATCAGTCAGCGTTTTCCAAACAATTCCACACGGGTATTCTTGCTGCAGTTGTCAAATTTACATGCGAATAAGAGTCTATGCATGTGTGTGTGCATTGCTCTTCATTTTAAGTTGAGTGCTCGCCGTGAACGTTTGACAACTGGACTTTTACCCATTTACAAAATGAATTCAGGTAAATTCAAAATCAGTATGAGGATTAAGGATTTGATTAATATACTGATATACATAATAATTTTTTAAATTTAATCTAAATCGCTTATGAAAAAATTCAAATTTTTAGAGGAATTTGCCCTACTTATAACGCCGCGATTATTTCCCTAACTACTACGGGTATCGTGATCGCCACTCCGATTTGCGTGCTCCAGTTGGTGGTCGTGTGCTCTGCGCTATTAGGACCAATGGCCCTTCCTCGATCATGCAGATTGCCTGTTCCGGCGACTTGGAGATTTTGTGCGTCACCTTGAATTTCCCCACGTTTCACCCCCACATGTATATGACTTACTGTCTGTCTCCATCAATAGCCTGAGCGATGCCTTGCTGCCCGCCGATGAGGCCGTTGTCTTTGGCGATTTTAACCTCCCCACCGTTAACTGGGTTCAGTCCCCGGAGTCTGAAGGGCTCTTGCCTTGCCTCACTGGCGCTCCCCAGCACATTCTGTCCCTTCTCGACACCCTTGCCTCTGCGAGTCGTACACAGTGCAGCGATGTCGTGAACGACCTTGGAACATCGCTGGACCTGGTTTTTTCGACCAATCCGGGTGGCTCGTTTGTGAGAAGGTGTCCGACTCCAGTAACTTTGGAGTCCCGCCATCACCCTGCACTTCAGGTATTCCTGCGTTTTGAGGCCCCCGATAAAGTCTTTTCCTCTCTTGCGGGATGGTCATTCAACTTCAAAGCCGCTGATTTTTCTTCCCTCAACGACTGGCTCCAGGCTTATGACTGGGCGAACGTACTTGCTGAGCCCGACATTGATCGGGCCGTTTGGTCCTTCTATGACGTGCTTTATACCTGTTTTATTCAGTGCGTACCGGTCTCCTTTTTGCGCTCCTTCCATCTCAGCCATGGATGAATAGCTCCTTGAGACGCATGAAAAACCAAAAGAATAAGGCCTGGAAAAGGTTCTGCAACTCTAGGTGCCACGAGGACTACCAGGCCTACTACAACCTCTACCTTCGTTTCTCTCTCGATCTTCAGACGTCCTACAACAGATTTCTGTCTGACTGACTGTTTTGGAGAATTATTAATTCTAAGCGACATAGTGATGGCTACCCTTCCTCCCTTAGGTTTGGTGATTGCGAGAGTTGTGACCCCGTCATTGTGGCCAATTATTTCACCGACTTCTTCATCACCTCATTCTGTGATTCTGACTGTGATATTGTTTCTTCCGATTTTATCCACTTGAGCAGGCTTCTTCATACTTCCCTTGAAACTAAGGACTTAGTTTTTGACGATGGTGCTGTCACCGATAATTTGTCGAGTTTGTCCAATGGATTTTCGTGTGGTCCAGATGGTGTCCCTTCGTCCTTCCTTTAAATTGCTGTTCATCTGTGTCCCCTATTCTTTGTCATTTGTTTAACCTGTCTCTGTCTTGTGGCCGTTTCCCCAGTCTCTGGAAGGATTCTTTGATTATTCCCCTTCACAAAAAGGGTGACAAGTCCAACATCTCCAATTACAGACCCATCGCCAACTTGTGTCATGGTGCGAAGGCGTTCGAGGCCTTAACCAGTGATGTGCTCCGTTTTCATTGTAAAAACCTTTTTAGGCTCTTTTCAGCATGGCTTCATTAAGGGTAAATCTACCACCATCAACTTACTCGAATTCGTGCATCACTGCTTGCCTCTGATTGAGTCTGGCTTACAGGTTGATTGCATTTTGTAAGGCCTTCGACAAAATCGATCATGGGAGTCTTGTTCATAAATTTCATTTGCTCGGGTTCCCACCGCTTTTTGTTAACTGGTTGTCCACTTACCTCTCTGGGCGCACCCAACGTGTCTTGTTTCGTGGTGCCCTATCCAATGAATTCTTTGTTTCTTCTGGGGTGCCTCAGGGCCGCATTCTTGGCCCACTTCTTTTTTATATTTTTATTAATGACGTCTCGGTGCTCCTTTCTAGCTCCAAGATTCTGTGTTATGCATATGACGTTAAAATATTCCTTGTCGTCTCCCGCGACGACGATTGTGCTCTGTTGAGCTCCGACATTCACGTTTTTCACGACTGGTGCTCTAGTAACCGTCTCCCTCTTAATATAAACAAATGTACCATAATAACCTTTACCCGCAGAAACTGTCCCGTTCTCTTCGACTATTCTTTGGCAGTATTTTGAGTAGGCCACATATGTAGGGTCAAAGATTTAGGGGTTGTTCTTAATTCCCGCCTATCCTTTGAGGATCACATTGACTTCGTGGTGAGTAGGGCTCATCCCACGCTGAGTTTTGTGAAAAGGTGGGAACTTGACGATCCCTATCTAACTAGGTTCCTCTTTTGCACATTCGTTAGACCCATTCTGGAATACAGAATACAGGATACTTATTGAATAAGTTAGTTTAATGATTTGTATTAATTTTGTGGTCTTCTTGGTTCATTTGTAATTTTCTTAGTAGCCAGTTTTGGCGAAGCTGTTGTTAAATAAATAAATAAATAAATATCTGTTGTTTATTTGTCGATGAATATCACCGAAAAAAGTGAACGTGGGACTTCAGTTAGGCGCAACAGATTATTAAAATTTTCTCAATAATTGGCAATTAGCACTGATTTACAAGATTACATTAAGAACCAAACTATTCCGCCTGAAAAGAAATTAGCTATAATATTACTCTATTACTTTAAGCAACATGCCACAATTTTATAGACTTGGATTATGATTCAAAATCTTTTCTTGGTCGCGCTCATTCAACAGCCGAAAGAAGAATGAAATCATGCGTTCAGCTAAAAATTTCTGACCAATCCAAACAAGAAAAATGGTACTCTGGTTGTATTAGTGCGTGACAACAGGTGAAATAAGTTTAAATTTTGATGCACATTTCTCTCCAAAGTGCAGCACATTTGTAGAAAAACCTCTTTGCTTCTGTTGCCTCTTCCCCGGAAAACCGGTTCGACAACAGCTGCAAGAATACTCGTGTGGAATGGCCCAACGATTGCAAGTGGACGTACAATTTAAAGTGGATTGTGAACCACGGAGATTTTTCCTGCAATCCCCATGACCTTTTTATCGTAATATGTTGTCAGCAGAAAACAACCATGAGTCGCCGTTGCTGGGATTCGAAGGAGTCCAGATTTAACGACTGCTGAGATTTTTTCCCTTTTTTTAAGCGACAGAAAAATGAGAAGGGATGTCGCTCACCATTTTAAAGGGCTCTCATACTATTTTCTATAGCTTTTTAAGTCTCAATTAATAGAAGACTTTCTCGAATACAATACAATTTCGCGAATCTTTCTTTGGATCGGCACAGCAGTTTCCCAGTTACATAGCAAATAGAAAAAGGCTTTCCGCACTTTTTGGCGCGTAGTTTGAAATTAAATGAGAGAATATACATATTTTATTTCAAGTTACTCTTAAAACAAATAACATTCCCGATTTTTTTTTTAAAGACATTGTGCGTTATTGAAAAATTAACGGGGTAAAAGAGGATCAGCAAAATTATTGATGAAAACCCAGTACAGAGTACTAATAACAACACAGAAAAGTAAGCATTTAATCATTAAAAAGTATGATTTTTTGATCAAAATATATTATTGTATAATGAATGTACATTTTACCTATTGTAACGAAATGCAGTACCACAGCCCTAATAATTTAATATCATGCATTTTCAAACCAAATTAAATTAAATAAATGTAAGCATTTGTTGAATCTGAGGTAAACAAACCCAAAAATATTTCATCTAAAGTAAGATTTTATTAGAATAGTTATGAGTAGTAGTTTTGCTAATATTAGGATAAGGCTTTATTAATTGTATCTGTCGGCAACAGACCAACCTATTTATTTTACCGACTCTACGCTATAAAATTAAAGTCAGAATCATATAGCTCAATTAGTAAGACGGAAATGTAACAAGCCTTCCGAATAAAACCACAAAGAAAATCGATTTCTTGTCAAGAGACGACAACCATCAGTTTCCACAAACGGATTTCGAGTTTGGTTGAATAGGTTATCCTTAAGACAAGGCTGACGTATGGAATGTATTATTAAATGTTTGAGCAGCAAACCTTCGTATACATGTTTTTGCAGCGCATGCTAATAAGGTAAGATAGAAGATGAGAACAGAAGTTGGTAGAGACCACATAGAGCCTTAATACCTATGTTTTCTGAGTGAAAACTATTTGGAAACCAATTTGAGATTATTGAATATATAACACTTTCTTTAATAATTTATTTTCATTTTCGTCTTCTTCGCAGAACCATAAAATTCTCTCTTGAAATTTAGTACTTGAAGGAAAGGTATTTCCTTCTAGTAATCAAATAAATACCAAACTATATTCCCAGCGAACAAACCCTTCAACATAAAAATCGATGAGAATGACCATCGCCTAACAGCAGATGCTGAAAAATCATTTTTCATCTTTTATCGGGAAACCCATGTAATCCTTTCGTAATTTTCCAACAATGAAATGTTGACAGATGCCCTCATTTGGTGAACAGAAACACTTCAGTTCGCCCCTAGGAACTTTGAATCCTTAACAAAATCGTTTAAGTAAATTGAATACACGATTTTGGGTACAAAGTCTCTTTTCCGAAACTGTCCCCAATTCATATGAACAAATATAGTAAAGTCATCTTCCCTTTCTCCCACTGATCGTACATATTTGATTTGTGCGAGGACCCTTCTCCAATATCAGTCCGGAGATTTTCTTCTATCCGCAGTCGTTTATTTACCGAAGGTTTAATTTATGATTCAATTGGAGAACAATACATTTTCAGTGCGACTATTTCTTAGTCGTCTTTAACTCGCTTGTTTAATAGAGAGAAGAAAATTTGATTTCTGTGCTAAACTCAACTAAATCTTACGGTTACGAAATGGTCGACTTTGATGCACATAAAGGATTCATTAGAGCAGCTTTGAATGCTGGGTGAAGGACATTTTGATGTCAACTTCGAGGATGTGCTTCAAACAGATTAACCGCATGTCGCTCAATGTGAAAGAACGAAAGTACATATCAGCGGATAAAAGGTATTACAGTGCTTAACATCATGATGCGCATCATCCCCAGCGAAAATATTAATCCCTAAGAGCTTGGGTATTTACTGCCGTAATCTTCCCAGAAATCCTGACATTAAGGGAACTAGCTTACTCTTCCACATTACATATTCCCTCTCATTTACAGAGTATAAAGTATTTACATGCTCGTAATTTCCTGCAAAGTACTGTAAGCTCGTTTGGCAAAATTATTAATTATGTTAATTACCAAATTGTTTATGCATAAAATCGCCGGAAAATTACATGAATCAGGGATTTGCTATATTTTTTGACAAATCTAACTTTATCCTATGTATATGTAACAGTTCCAAACAGATTTTTAATTACCCTAACGTGTTATAATTTCGATTGTTCTTAAAGCACATTAAAATTTACATGCATTTTAAAAGTACATAAACAAACGCTATAAATCACAAAATTATGATAACATAGTAAACTAACAGACTGAGCGTTAATTTTTACGGACGCCACATTATATATTCAAATATTTATCCCAAATTTACTTCCAAGCGTTGCCTATGTCAATACGGGGAGCTCAATGCGATATATTAATTGCAAAACAAAAAAAAGGGTTTGACGAAATCAATAAAGGATAACTAAAATATAGATGCATTCTGCTATCTCTTTACTTGCCTTTACCTTATGGCTGGCTGGTACAGAGGTGTGGGTTAGTGTTTAAGCGGATTACCTGTAGGGTACCAGTTGGTTTGAAAGCCCAATAAATCGATTTAACAAAAGACTCCTTGATAACGACCAAAACTGAAATTGAATAAGAATAAAGAAATAAAACACTGCCAAAATTTAATAACAATAAGTTTTCTTTAATTTTTACTATTGGTCACAAATCAAAAAAGAATTAAAGCCAATATTCTATATAATTTCACTCTTCGCTCTCGAAAATCTTACAATAAAAAATAGTTTTTAAAAAAAAGTTGAACCGACTTCACAAAATGCGCTAAAAAGCATAAAATAATTTTTAATTTTATATCAATTACGACATTTTGAATTCGGTGCAAATCAAACAAACCAAACCACTACAACAAAAGTATTTAATCGTCATTTCTTATGATCCCGTAAGCTGAAACGTTCTGGGTTGTAGGAAGAGAGCGTTTATTTGATTCCCCTTCCGAGTTTTGGACGTGTGAACCCTTTAATTTGCGGCCCATGGTTAGATTAATTACACTTTTCATCATACTTTTTTTTTAAATTCACTCATATTCTATTTATAATTAATCCCACTTCTGTTAGGTATTTACAGTCTTCACTGTCCAATTGGTTTCATCTTGGCAATATACCGTTTAATCAGTTTTACGATGCTGGGTGCCGCCCCTCTTTCTCTTAACCTAAGCCAAAATTGTGGCCATTATACAACGATAGACTATCTATCAGAAATAAATAAATCATCTGCTCGATACGAGACGAGGCTCTACCATAAATGGGGGAACATATTCTATACATCAGAAACACAATCATCCCAAAACGGTCCACACGTTAAAATGTTGGCCTACCACTCCCCCACCCCACATAAAATCGAAATTTCTTCTAACAGTAGTAATTGGCGATCATACTATAAGAAAATTAATTCTATTTTTCCTCTTCCTTACTTTCCTAGCCAGAGCAGTACAACTTTGATAACCCTTCTCACTTAGCACGTGAAAAAGACCATGTGCAGCCCACGATTAGGCGGAATAGTGCCTCAGTACAGAGATGCCAGACGGTATAAAGCAAAAGTCGCCGAGCCGTGGCGCTGCACGCGCCATATTTGAAATCGCCCAAAAATCGCCTTAAGATTTTATAATCAATCAAATCTTTCAAAGGGTTGGTTGTACAACTTTAATGTAATATTTATTGCAATAATCACAGCAACAGATACAAGTAACACAAATTTAAAATTTTGAGAGTCGTCGTGAAAAACAAAAAACACTCTTAATTAAGTATTTAGTAATGGAAGTGACTATTTCCACTTACGTGTACTTTTGTCTAAGTCTAATAAATTGTTGACGTTAAACACGTATGTACACGTAAATACACGTAAGTGCAAAGAGTCACAGTCTTTAATAATTGAGCCACTCACAAGAAGACAAATCGATTAATTCCGTTTTCATTTTTTTCTTACCATCAGAATATAAATGCTTTTATCCAGATTCCTTGCAATAAAACGATACATCGTATTTTTCTCAATTTTGAAGGAGAAATTTAATTTTTAACCGGCTTACTCTGCACGATAATAAATTGCAACGTAATCTATTCACCTGCAGGAATTTTAAAATAGTCTTTCACGAAACTCAATATGAATATAAAATAAACGAAATATCATTAATTATTAAACAATCTTTTCTTTAACAGACACATAACACAACGAAAATAACTTATATTCCTTATATTAAATAGGATAATTACCAGTAAATGCTTCTTATCCAGATTTAATGTTGTAGCACTTATTTTGATATAAATTAACAAATAACAATAACTACATACACTTAGCTTAATCAGCAAAAATGTTGAAAAGTTAACTGAACTTACTGAAACTGAACATCGATACGATATAACTGGCAACTGCTCCCGTTTAACGGCTTAATAAAGAATGCTGTAATTCAAATTACAATAGGAAGATTTAGCAAATGCAATTAGCAAATTTATCAATTTATTTAATCAAAGATATGACTTTTATAATTTATAAAAATTGTATTGCACAAAAATGGTATAGCAATGGAAATGGCGTCACAGCACAGTCACTTTATTATATCTAATAAACTAATAAATTAAATTGGCTTCACCAAAATCACGAGAAGTCGCCACGGTGAAATGTGGAAAAACGAAATCAAAAATCACCAACTTTTAGACGTGTCTGAATTCAGAAAAAATAAAATTCTGTTACCAATGAGGCGTTCAAAAACACCAGATTCGGTGACAAAGTCAAGTCGCCAGTTTGGACTCGTTCGGAGTTCAGTAAAAAGTTATTCGCGCAAAATTAGAAATTGAGATAACTCGACAGCAAAATTGTTTCTACTGTGACAGAAAATCGCCCAAAAGCGCCCAGCAAGAATTAAAAAATCGCCCAAAAAGTGCCTAGTCGCAGAGAGCAAAATTTTGGCGCCCGACTGATGGCTAAAGGAGCCCAATCGGCGCGAAATCGCCCGAATTGGCAACTCTGCCTCAGTACAGTGAACTCGATAAACTGATGCCGTCAAAACTAAATGTGAGCAAGCGAAGCTGTTTTTATGTTCATCCTTTTCCCTATAAACGCATTCATTGAACTCTTAAAGGTAATTCATAAAAATTTCCGTTCACTCATATAAACAAAGTAATTTAAACATTTGTAGAGATAGTGCACTCTATAGAACGGGAACAGAATTATCTAAATACGTTAACGTATCACGGAATTAGTCACGGCCACACCTTTGACTGCTCCCTCCTGTTCCAGGTGTGACATTTTTATCATTTACCAATAAGGAACAGAACAAAATCATAAAATCTAGTTTACGCCTTACGTGCCACCCTTACCCCGTATATCACGCTAAATCACAATTTCTGTCAGGATGCAAATGGAGTAAGATACTATGCCAGTCAAAACCGAATTATCCAGACTCCTCCACGTGATACAAAGTTAGGTTTCATTCCTACAACCCCTCACACAAGCAAACAATTTTTGATATGCTACCAATGGGGGAGTATATTCTATACACTTAAACAGAATCTTCCAAATCAGTCCACAGGCTATTAAGATACCCTACTCTGCCTACACCTAAGATTCGAAATTATCTCAAATTAGCAATGAAAATCATACTGTATACAAAATAAAATAGTTTTTAAAAAAAAAGTTGAACCGACTTCACAAAAAGCACTAAAAAGCATAAAATAATTTTTAATTTTATATCTATTACGACATTTTGAAGTCGGTGCAAATCAAACAAAGCAAACAACTACAACAAAAGTATTTAATCGTCCTTTCTTATGATCCCGTAAGCTGAAACGTTCAGGTAGTATTATGTATTATTTTAAATTGTGGTTATGTAGTTGTTTTATATGTTTAATTTGCACCGACTTCAAAATGTCGTAATAGATATAAAATTAAAAATTATTTTATGCTTTTTAGCGCTTTTTGTGAAGTCGGTTCAACTTTTTTTTTAAAAGCTATTTTATTTTTCACTTTTTAGTGTCTTCTACTCTATACAACGAAAAAAGAACCATCCAAATCGGTCCACGCGTTAAAAGTTAATTTTAACCCCCTACCTCACCCCCACTCCACTAAACTTTTTTTCTCATGGTATAAATCAAGGAACATACTCTACCAACATAAAAGGAATCATCGAAATCGGTCCACGCGTTACGAAGTTACTACCCCTCCCCCTCCCCCACCACCACCATAGGACCAAATTATTCTCCTATTAGCAATGGGGGATCACACTCTATACAACAGCAAAACAACCATCCAAATCGAACCACGCGTTACAACGTTAGGTTCCACCCCCTCTCCCACCTCCACCCCAGCAACATTTGTTTTCTCGTAGTATCAACCAAGGATCATATTCTACCCAATAGAAAAAGAATTATTAAAATCGGTCCACGCGTTACGAAGTTAGACTACCCCTCCCCCCCCCCCCCCCACCCACACCTTTCACCATAGGACCAAATTATTCTCCTATTAGCAATGGGGGATCATACTCTATACAACAGAAAAAGAACCATCGAAATCGGACCACGCGGTACAAAGTTAGGTTCCACCCCACCCCCACCCCCATCCCCCCAAGATTTTTTCACCTGGTATCAACCACGGAACATACTCTACCCAACAGAAAAAGGATTATCCAAATCGGTCCACGCGTTACAAAGTTAGACGACCCCCTCCCCCCTCCCTCCACCCTAGTCCACATTTTTTTCTCCTATTAGCAATGGGGGATCATACTCTGTACAACAAAAAAAGAATCATCCAAATCGGACCACGCGTTACAAAGTTAGGTTTCACCCCCCACCCCCCACCACCACCCTACCAAAAATTTTTTTGATATGGTACCAATCGGTGACATGGGAAGTAGGTTAAAAAGAGAATCACTAAAATTGGTTCCCTTTACAAAGTTGATACCGGTCCCGGGATTGGATCCCAACGCTTACGACCTGAGATAGAATCGTATTTTAGGTTCTTATTTATTAGCAATAATAGTATATGAAATCAAATAATAAGGAGAGAATTCACAACATACAAATACAAAATTTAACAATGCAAATGTATATAAAAAGTGAAAAGTACATAAAAAGTAAAAAGTAAACAGTAATTTCAACAAAGCTGACATCTCACATGATTTCGCGATAGATGAAAATCAATGCGATCAAAAGGGGAATTAAAAAATCGCGAAATCGATGTGATCGGCTCATTTACCACATAAAAAGTGAGATAAAAAGATAATTGAAGGAAGTCACGATTCCTCAGGGAGCGAGCCGGAGCTGATATGCGAAAAAATGCCAACAGAACAGAATAGGCTATGGACCCCCGAATGCAGTCGAAAGTAAAGAGGATCCTGGAGTTACAGAGTCTTTTTTCAAGTGTATCCAAGTGCAGCAGCCTAAGTCTATCAACATAAGGAAGCAATATATGGAAGTTATTCCAAGGAATGCTATGTGTCACATGGCGGTGACCAGATTGGAGAGACATATTCCGGAATAGGCCTGATAAAAGTGCAATATAAAAGTTTTGTAATGTAGGGGTCATCAAATTCCTTTGACCACCTCTTCACAAAACCCAGAGTCATACTAGCCTTGGTGACTATGGCATCAAAATGCTCCTCGAAACAAAATTTGGAATTGATCCAGACAATTAGGTCCTTAGTCTTTGTAACTCTTGTTAGAGGAAAACCCTTTATGATGAAGTTAAATTGAAAGGGAGATCTTTTTTTCGTGAGAAGACTTGCCGATATTTAGGGGAAGATCGGTAATGGAACACCAATTCTGAAAGGCGTCCAAAGCAGGATTTCAAAGTAGGCAATCGGCGTTGTCAGACGCAGTTTGAAATATCTTATCGTCGTTGGCATGACAAGGAATACTTGAGTCAGACGGATACCCCATATACATGCAGGGTTGAGCCTAGGTTGAACCTGAGTTCAATTTCATGTATACGCGGATCGAGTCGAAGTAGGGTTGACTCAACTCAACTCCGCTTAGCAGGCTTTGTCGAGTTCAAATGACAGCTGTGATTGCCGTATGGACGCGGGTTGAGTAGTCGAGTTTGCAACGGAATTTTGTTTGCTGTGTTTTTAGGTTAAATATTTTTGTTTTTTGTGCTGCGATTTAAGAAATGGCCAGAGAAGCATTTGGGATATTACTTAATAATACGCGATAGTAATTGTCTTTGGATTAATTTTAAATAACTCGCGCAAGCATTTACAATAATATCGTAATCATCACTTATGATTTTTACATAAAATATTTCGGTAAAATCACACAAAAATAAACTCAAACTTTTGAAGGTTACTTTCATCTGTCACTTCAGCTATATTTCAACTATAGCTCAACTCGATCTTTCAACCCTGTGTTGTCATATACGCGGGTCGAAAACTCAACCCAATCTCGACTCAATCTTTCAACCATGCATGTATACGTGGTAAGAATCGTAGATACATCATTTATATGAATAATAAATAACAATGGCCCGAGGTATGAGCCCTGCGGTACACCGGAAGTGTTGAAACTAACCACAAACAGGGTTTCACGAAAAGAATTCCGCTGAAAGCGTTTAGCGAAGTACGAATTAATTCAGTTTACAAAAACCCGTGGAAAACCAAGAAGAGAGAGAGAGTTTGAGAACAAGAATTCTATAATTTATTCTATCGAAAGCCTGAAGACAGTACAAATACAGTCAACTTGCTTTTCACCTTCAATTGCAGAGAAAGTGTGAGGTTTTCAAAGCTTTCGGAAAAACACCGCAATGAGTTGAGAGAGTAACTAAATAACACAGAATAGGAGCAAGAACGGAATCACATCTTTTCACGAGTGAGGTGGAGATACCGTTAGGACCAATTGAAGAACTATCAGCCAAAGTAGAAATTTTCTTCAAAATCGTAGCTTCGAAAAGTAAAAGTGCCTTCGATTTGAGAAAAGTCGGTGGAAACCTTGACAAATGGGTAAAATCCTTAAAGCTAATATCTCAGGTATCGTTCAAAAACGCAGTCTTAAAACGATTTGCTATTGTCAAGGGCTCATTGCTTTCATTGTTTTCGAAAAGCAAAGAAGATGGATAGCCATCAGCATTGCGCTTCAAGTTCACGAACCTCCTAAATCGCTCAGGATCGACGAACAAGGACGCTTTCATGCTGTTAATATAATTATTATAAGAAAACACTTAGTCGGATAAAAATTGACTGCGTAAATTGGAAAATGTTAAATAGTCAGCGTCGCTCCTAGAGGAACAAAATCTTTTCCACGCCTTACATTTAACATTCTTTAAACATTTTTTAAGTAAAACAGATTGACATATAAAGATCTTAAGGCCTCATTACTTTCTCGTTCGTTGAGGACGCTACTCCAATTACAAGCTAAGAGCCAGTTTTAAATCATGGAGAAGTCAGCCTTACTGCAGTTATAACAAACGTCACCTGCCACACAAGAAGCCATCATAAACGGATCAATGAAAAGAGCAATATAAAGCGCAGGGTGATGACCCGATTCAGGAACAAGGGGCACCAAGCATCGTCCTAACAGTGTACTAGCAGGATCAGTAGAAAAAACGAGTTCGAGTGACCTTCCATGATCGTTATTATAGATATGCAGTAAGTCTGTATTAAGCCTGAATAAGCAAGGCCATCTATAAATAAACACGGCGTGTGAGAGGTTATCCGGGCAGGATGCAAGTCTATCAGAATAACACCAACATTTCATTTGTGGTGGAATACACTTTGGTACGGAGAATTATCAGCAATTCCGATCAGGTTGAACCCTAAATTAGTAGATTCGGTAAGGTTCGATGCTTAAAACGGCTAAAGGCATCATTAGTACTTCTGGGAACACATTGATACACCCTGAACCACACAACTAAACGAATTGGTGGATACAGCATGAGAGCGTTTTCGTCGTCTCTTTTCTAGGGAGTCTAGCACCGATGTGATAAACGATCTCTCCGTAAGAGTAAATCCAATGGATCACTTAGTAGGGTGACTTACCTATAACTATTCTTCCGGTTACAGAGACTCTGATGTAGCTTTCAAACTTATCCATCATAGCCTCGTGCATTTAAAACAGATGTCACATAACGATCGACGAAGTCAAGGAGCACGCAGAGTTTGTGGTGGTGAAGGAACCCTGTTCGACAATAATAATCTTATATGTACCAGTTTATCTGCCCAAACTTCGCTTTAACAGAGCGTCATTTTTGCTGGGGCCAAGCACATGTAACCAGGTGAATTGTTTAATTAGTTTTACGGCAACACTTGTTAATCCGACGATTCATTTGTACTGCATGCGGATCGAGACTGAGCCGATTTCGTCTAGAGTTCCTGGCAACGAAGGCTGATACATTTAACTGCACCTTCTGACCTTTATAGTTAGTGCGGAACTGAACCATCGTCCTTTATTGGGAATGACAGGCCACAGACCTACGTGAGATTGTCACGGAGCTTATCTTCGCTTTGGTATTGCTGCAAGTGCTGCGGGAAGGACAAGTCTCACGTTGGAATCATAAAAGTGGGAGGGTGATGGGAGCAGTTTACAGACGTCAATGACGCTGCAGAGTGGTCCTGCAGGACTCTAAGCGGTTCAAAATGTTTGTGGGTTTGGTTAGAACATTTTTGGATAAGTGCTCCTAGAGGACTAGAAAAGTGAGGAACGGCTATATTTAGAGGGAGAGGGCTTATGTTTGGGAACGAGGGCGCTTAAAGTACGAACTTCGGTCGGTGCTGCATTTGCTCTATGGTAAAACTCAGAGAATCGGTATATGTTTTCGGTTCGTTCAGGTTTATAACTAGGTTTTGTTTAAAATTTCTGAGAAACTTTTCTTAAAGCTGGCCCTCACTTGGAGATATTTAAAAATTTCTTTATATTTTTGTTTATTGACTTTTACCTTAATCCTTTACTACTGTACTACTTTTGAGATTCTTTTGCATAATTTAAGCATAGTTAGCAGTTTTTTGAATTATACTTTTATAACAATTGACACAATAAAGCGACATTATATAGTACATTTAAAAATATAATTCAAGTGGTTTTGCTTGCAGATTGGAATCTCCTCTTTATAAAACTCTTTAACTAAAATGGGTTTTGTAAAGCAAATGTGATGTCTTATTAACTAACATATCTAAATATTTCAAATGACTTAGGATTTCTAATTATTTACTGTTTTGTGCAGAAACGTAGAACTACACAAATACACGTTTTTGTAAAACTCATAATTGTAATTTCAGACTTCAGGAAGAAAGTGCCGGAACTTAACATGATTGAATTTACAAATTACGGGTGGTCCTTACCCAGTTGGAATTTATTGCTAACTAAGTTTACGTTTCTCCTAGGTAAAATCGTCTCCTCATTTTGTCAATTATGGGGGAAATTAACACATTAATAATTCCTGTATTAAGTTGTTGTCCTTACAAGGACTCCCCTTAAGAGCTTTTACGCACTTGTCTTCAGTTCGGAAAACTCGCTACATTACTACATCACGTCTGTAGCAGAAGTATTCTCTTGCTCGGGATGTAAAGGCGAAAAGTGGGACATGTCTTCGAAACAATTACTGGTAAGTGTGTGTTCCAGGAAATCATCACCTTCGCCCTTCCGTTGGTTTTCTAACAGTGGTGAGAGCGGTAACTATCCTCTTGGAGAGTCCTATAAATTCAAGGATATAACCACCCACGCACCAACCTTATACACCATCCCAAGACAATAACGAAAGACGCGTCCTTAGGCATGATGAATTCGTGATCTCTGAATGGAGAGGTTGTTAGATTTTTTCTGGCAGTGAGCTATGTTTAATAGCGTTTTTGTTTCCTTTTAGGTTCTAAAAATGCCGCTTTTTTCTAGATGATTTGCGATGAAAAATGTAAATTTTGTAGAAGAAAAAGCGGAAAATGAGAAAACAAATTTTCAGCTGAGCCTTTTTTCAAGCACTCCTCCTGATATTCGCGACATTTCCCTTCTTATCGTGGGCATCAGTCTGATGGAAACAAAGCTCTTATATCTGTTTACTTTTCTAACTTTTTGTTGACCCAACAGCAACGAAGATCAACGACTTGAATCTCTTTTGAAGGGCCTTGATTTTTCAGCTTCTTTCGAAAAATTCATTTTAAAAATAACAATAATATGGACTTCTGTCGATTTTCTATTAAAAGTGATTGAAATAATCTTATTTTGTCATTTAAAGCTAAAAAAATGTCACAACAACTTGCAAAGGAAGAAGTTATTTAATTGAGATTATTTTCTATCAAGGACAGATAGATGTGATAATCTGGCATGTGGATGTGAAACGACAATCTTTAAATTAAGCATTCTTCTAAGCTTTAATTAAAAAGGAAATTGCTTATGACAGGATATATGACAGCGTTATTAAGGTCCCGTTAAAGTTTATCTCCAAAATATCAAAACGTAATTTGCAACTTGTAAAGAATGAACGGAAATTAAGTCATGTTTATCAAACGCAGCTATGCTTGATACCTTCTTCTGCAACAGAAATTTCAGAACGTTCATCACGTTCTTAATGTTCCTTAAAACTAGCGTTAAGCATCGTCGAAGAACTTTTATCATCTGTTAACCTTAAAGTTGATAAGCTGCAAAGTTTGAAACAATTGTGGTCTCATATTATTCCAAGCAGAGATAACTTCTCTGATTCTGCATTGACTTCCAAGAGGAAATAATTCATATCACAAATCAATGCAAATAGATAGCGTTTATTTGTTGGCAATGGCCTAAGCCCAGGCTAGGTGGTAGTTTTATCGAAATATAAACACTTTTATCCTGTTTTCTGGTTAACCGAAATTTGCCTAAAAAAGTTTAAATTTACTTTAACATGTTAAGTTAAAATTGGGGAAAAAATAACACTGTAAATAATACTGTTGCGAGAGTGTACAAAAGTAAAAATGTTGCGAAGTAAAAAAACAAAGTTTTGCATTCAATATATCTAATAAAAAGTGAAAATTCTTACTCTAGTAAATTTTTATACTTTTAATTTGGAGGGAAAAAACCGAGCGATCGCAACTCACCTTTGAGTAACACTCGCCTTTTCCCTCAATTTCCTGGTAGATCCAGGCGAGAAACGTAAAATAATTTAGGTTTTGACTATGCCAGTTCGCTCTGGATATCTGAATGGCTTTTGATATAGTCTGGCACGTTGCTGTTCTATCAAAACTTCAAACTTATTATAACGGATAAAGAATCTTTTATCAGGCCGTTCAAACAATATAATAAGAGAGGGTGTTACATCCGATTAATATGAAATAAATTCCATTGTATACCTCAGTTCTCTCGCCAACATTATTCCTTCTTTTGGGAAATTATATAAATTGGTGTTATATATACATATATAAAACTTAGTGCCTACGCAAGCCTAAGTCCATATAACAGCTGCGTTTTACAACACATATCGATATAATAAGAACATGACATAATTATATAAACATGTGCAATGTGTAATGGAGCAATTTTTTATCTCCAATTGATAAAAATATCGACTAATATTGGCTAACACAGGTTTTCTCATGAGTAACCGCACACTGAGAGCAATTTTTATATTGGCGATATTTTTGACAACTGTAAACTTTTTTGGCAGTTTCAAACATTTTTCTGGTGATATGTGAGTAGTGATTGCCAATAGTCGTATCACCTGATATTTTAGTGTTGTGAAAGTAATTTTTGGCGTCTTTGATGTGGTTTTTTTTTGTAATGGAATGTAACAATTTTTGAAGTAAATACAAACAGGTTAAGGAATGCCCTTGTTTATATGATAAGTCCATTAGCAGATAAAACAGAATTGCTCCAAAACTATATACGAACTCGTACTAGCATTTCCCTCATGAATTTATTTTTCCATATTTCCTTAAATAATACATGATTATTGGTTCTATAGCACGTATTTTACTGTAAAATGATCTTATACATTCAAAAGATAAACAAAAACTGAACTGTAAGTTCAAAAAATATCTCTTTGAAGTTGCCTTCAATATGCGCCGGTTGCAAATATATTGGACTGCTAAAAAATCGTGACAAATGGATCAGTTGATCAATCCTTAGTTGGAAATAAAAAATTGCTCCAGTGTGCGGTCCGCCTTTAACATCCTTTTTTCGTATTCTACTTTCCTTTTCGTTTACTTGGTAAACTAGTGTCAATTTCCAACGGCTAGGTACACATTCCAAATCGCCCAGTGTATTTTGTGCACTGAAAAAGAGTTACAGCAAGCGAAAAATTGTTACGGCGGTAATTTGACGATCCCATGCAAGGTCAAACCTCCTCCGCAGCACAAAACATTCGTTTTCCCCAAGGATATAATTTTTTTTCTTTTTTTAAGAGGCTCTCAGGCAGCTCTTTACAACACAAAGAAGGATTAACTCGATATCTGCATCCATTCAAAAGTAATTAACATATGCTGTTCGAGAATATCAGGAATATTGAAGCGTCCTCACAGAAATTTTGTGGTTATTCTCTTGTTGAACGGCATTTCGGGTACTTACATCTGAGCTATTAATGGGTTCTTTGGATTGTTTTGTTTATTCCTTACGACTTGTGCTTGAATTTGTTAAAGATTTGTATTTCGATTTCGCTTGTTGCTTTTAGGTCTTCATTGGTTTTGGTTTTTGAAATTTCTGGTTTTTCAGATTTACGGTAACGAAAATTGGATTACAGATTTCGTTTTCGATTTTCGATTTAACATAATGGCTAACAATTCCTTCATAAATGAAGAGTATGTGGATATGCTGCCCATTTATGGTGAGGCTGGAAGGAGTACTTCTTTAGCCCGACAATTGCATCGAGAAAGATACCCCGGCAGACGCGCTCCACATAGTTCAACATTTGAGGCTATCAGCCGAAGTTTAGCAGAAATTATTTCTTTTCGTGCCTATGACAGAAGCAGGCAGCAAATACTAGGGTGGAAGACCGTGTATTGGGGTTAGTTGCTGACAATCCCCGCATAAGTACAAGAAGAATTGCGGTTAGGATTGGTGTATTAAAAAGCACAGTTCACCAGTATCACCCATACCATTTCCAACCCATAAAACGCTATCAAACCGTCTTGACGGGCATTACATGCTTTTTAGTGCCCCAGTTTATTTTGGAATTAAGAATGGGTCTTTACTTTTAAGGTGTTGCTGCAAATCTTTGTGGTTCATCTTCTCCTTGTTAATAGAACCAGTTCGGTCTTCTGGGAATTGTCTACTAAGCCTCAGTTACTTGTCCATTTATGTATTATGCCCAGAGCATACGTCAGTTAGTGAGTACGTTAGCTGGGTTGTGGGGTTTAAACAATGTTTCGATGAAACCCGACATTTATTTAACTTCCTTTTTCGGTTATATTCCTTTTGATCTCTAACAAAGTTAATTATTCCGATCTGTTTGAAATGGTCAATTTTTTAAGAAGATTATAATATTGAAATTTTTTTATGTATGTTCAGGAATGGGTGATTAAGAAGAGAGCGCTTGACATGCCTTTGAGTATGACAATTTTTTAGAATCCGATGAATTAGTACTATCCTTAAGGTTGTTATTTTACCTTTTTACCTGGTAAGTACCACAGAGAACTGTTGCTCTTACAAAAATTATATAATGAGTCTTAACAAAATTTAATTTTATTTATCTTTAATTATGTTTATAAAAACATAAGCTACTTCACGCCAAATGCTTTTACGTTATCTGGCATTAAAACTGCATCATCTTCATTTTTGATGTGCACGAAAAGCAATTCCTTCAGGTATAATTCTCGCTTCTTGCGTTAATCGATGCAAATTAAAGGTAAACAGAATATTAAATAAGTCCTGCAGCACTCCAGCTGGAGAAGATTTACAACCTGAAAGGAAATTTAATTAATTTTCATTTATGAGAAAAGGAAGTGTTGCAATTTGATTCCATTTAGTTTGGAAAATAATAATCCAAATATGAGACTAATGTGCCATGAGTATGTACTTAGTTGCGATACTTAAGCAAAATATGTTCTAGATAGGTGCTTTTGATTTAGGTTAGACTTTCGCACGTTTGGAGTTAAAAGCAAAAGTCTTTTGATTGATGGTTTCATTAAAACAATTTATCTGCAATGTCAGTAATTCATTTCATACCCCAATTTCCATTATCCGACTCCCAGATGTTCCGAACCGAATTACTCACTCAGACACTTGGTCCAGAAATAATTAATAATGAGACATCAAAGGTTACCCTAATTGCTTTGTAATTTGAAAGCTTTTGTTTCATAAAATATGAAGACTATGGCGACTCTTGGGAGTCTTAAATTCACTTGTTCAGCGCATTTTCCCAAATTTCTAAGAGAATGCTATGTAGCGGAGGATATGGAAAAGCGGCACTGGATAAATTTTCATCATTTCAGTTTCATTTGCCCTCCTTCGTTTCAACTGATTGCCGTTGGAATTCGCTGTTGAGGTATTCAGTGAATGTTGCCTTCAGCACTTTAACATGAATTAAGGGGAATCCCCATAGCAAATTGTAAATGTTTTAAGACAAGGCTGAATCAATATTTGCTTTCACCCGTATGAAAAATTCTCTGCCGCACTCGAAATCCCGGTTTCTTCCATGCCCGCAATTTTGCCCTAAATAAGGAAATTACATTTTTATGCGATTTCCTACTGCAGATGTCACCCCTCACCTTTCACTGATTTGTTACAAAAAAACTTTATAAGGCTCACGTAAGCAGAATTGCGTTGAGAGGATTTTGTCGTTTCGCGTTGAAGCTCGTGGGGATAGGAATTTTCAGGCAAAATACAATCCAAGTTATGCATGGACTTTTGTATTATCCCACATGTTCAATTTTAAGTTTTTTTCAGAGGAGTATTGCAGACGTCGCATGACTATTCTTCATACAAGTAGATTATTGTACTGTACACATTACATTGCCGTGATGTCTTGTAAATACATTACAATGTTATCCCTTTATGTTATAAAGCTGGAATCGTGTCAACAATACCTCGATACCATTTGATTTTTAGTCGGATTTAAGAACATCTGTACCAACTTAATAAAAAGTTTTTAAGGTGAAATTTATTTTATTATACTTTTCTCTGCTTGATTCGTCAGCCTTACATATCCCGGATTTGTTACATTGTACAACTTTACTTATCCAAGGTTCACGAACAAGCCCCAATTTATTAGGAAAAGGATTTCATAGTCGGCACAGTCCTTAAATAACGTAAGAACCAAAAAGTTTTTTGTGAGAAAATCGAATCTTAAAGTTGTGCCATCGTAATTATCACTTTATATGTAGTAATTATTATATTTAACTGACTTCCCAAAAATGAGAAAGTTCTAAGTTCGACGCATATGTTTTTTTTAATATTTGATCACTGATTAGCAAGCATGGAGAGGGGGGATGTAGCAACGTAATTTCTTAACGCAAAGGCGGACTTCGATGATTCTTTTTGTATGTTCCCCCATTGGCACCATTACACAAATATATCTGCTCGTTTGAGGTACGTGGCGTAAACCAACATCGTAACGCATAACCCGATTTGGATGTTTCTTTTCTTGCTGTATAGAGTACGATCCTCCATTACTGCTATGGGTGGAGTGAGGAAGGGGTAGGCAAACATTCGTGACGTTACATTTCGTCATAGGTTGACTAAAAAAGTTGCATCTAAAATGACTATGGGAAGAAAAGGGAGCAGTCACCATACTTCGTAATGCGTGACCCATTTGATTTGATGTTTATCTCTTTCTATCTAGAGTACATTTCCGGAATGACACCAAATATTAAATTTTGTATCTAAGGTTAGTGGAGTAAGTGATAACGTGTCGGCCTAGCAATCCAGAAGTCCCAGGTTCGAATCTCACCGGCGGCGATCCATGGTGGTTTTCTGCTGACAACAGATTACAATACAAAGGCCACGAAGGTGGCAGAGAAAATTCCAGTGGTTCAGAATCCACTTTAACTAGGTGCACTTGCAATCGTTGTCTCAAATCGGGTGAAGTTCTTCGGGTCTGGTTCATATGAACTAAAAATAAAATCCCTAATTAAAAATCCCTTATGTCAAAATCTCTAACATAGGTGAAAATTTACAATACGTCTACTCTTTAGAGTGACCGCGAAAAAAATGCACTCTGATATGTCTTAATAATTTTCATCTTCCCAAGTTCATGAACGTACCTATGTGTTTTCTTAGTCAGCTTTTCTCACGGTTGCCTAGTGGAAAATTTTCTCAGGAATTAAGTTAGAGCTTTATGTTATACATCTCAATCATTTCTTACCATGAATCACGTTTAGCTGAAGTCAGCTGTCTAGGATTTTCAGTAAGATCAGTTTTCTTATTTATTTGATTATTCTGCATCTTATTTATAACCTTGATCTGCGTTTTCTTCTTTTTTCGATAAAAATATAATTAATAGTAAAATTATTGATATTATTACTATAGCTGTAAAACTTCCTATGCCGTAATTTACTATCTTATGGTATGTTAATTCCTGGATTTCTTCAATGTTTTTCTCTAGGTTCAGTGCAATTTCTTCGAAGGTCAGTTTGTTATAACTTATATTAAGGTTTTCATTTAAATTTCTAACAAATTTTTCCTTAAATTCTTGGATCCTATTACTATATGTTTAAAAATTGATGAACAAAGAGCGATTATTGGAATTAGTTATATAATTTCCTTGTATCAGAACTGGTTTTTAAAGTTTAATTTTTGATATTATTTAAAATTAGGATGTTATCTTCTAAGTTGATGTATTCCTGTATTACGATGCAGAATTCCTGATCTAGCAGAGGCTATGTTATCTTGAATGTGTTCTATTCTACTTTTAATTATGTTCAACTTAAACAGCTGTTATAAGAATATTCCCTCTGTGAATACTCGTATTTTTGTTTCGTTTAAATCATTCAATTCTCCTAATATTTTTGTTCTATCTGACTATTATATTTTTTAATTGGATGAATATCTTATTACGTGCGGTGTGAAGTGTCAGTATTGCGGTAGTCAACTTTTAGTTGCAGTGTATTTTTCTGTTCTTTTATAATTAATTTCATTGTTTTCTTGCTTGTTTCTTTCTTTATTTTATGCTAAGGCGAGGGGTGGGAGTGGGGGTGGGTTGAGTAGGCGAGGAGTGGGGTGGGGGGAGTAGGCTAACTTCGTAACGCGTGGACCGATTTGAATCATTCTTTTTCTGCTGGGTTGAGTATGTTGGTTGGTGGGGGGGGGGGGGGGGGGGGCTTAAACCTAACTTTGTATCGCGTGGTCCGATTTGGATGGTTCTTTTGCTGTTGTATAGAGTGTGATCACCCATTGCTAATAGGAGAATAATTTGGTCCTATGGAGGAGTGGGTTGGGAGTAGTAGTCTAACTTCGAAACGCGTGGACCGATTTGGATAATTCTTTTTCTTTGGGTAGAGTATGCTCCCTTGACTTTCTTATTTATCGCTTTTGAGAAGATTCATTTAATTGAACGTGATAAGCATCTAAAGGATACTTATTTTTCGGGCACAGCATAGCTATACCATGGCCCCACTTAAGGCAACTGACGATATTCGCTTCGGAATATCCTCAGAACTGCTTAGCCTACTTCTCAAAACAATTTTATAAGGTCGATCGTTAAATTTAAATTGTGGGTGCGGGTAAAGCTTATACTATATGGTCATACTTAAAAGATAGATTTTAGTGTGTAACTTTCAATGGAGCTATGTCGCGTTTTCGCCCTGTTTCTAGTGGAATACTACCGTAATCAACGCTTGGACCCTGCTTTTCGCTTGCATAATTATTGATTTACCGAAGTTATTAGATTTTGTAAATATTACATATTTGGTAATAAGGTTTAGCATTAAATTCATCGCCCACTTGAACTAATTGCGGATCTTTTTGACAGACTTAATATTAAATGCAAAGAAGTCAAATGCAATTATTACGTAGACGTAGATGTTCAGTTCCGAGTTCCTGATTTTCCGTCGAGACTGACATTTTTCTTACCTGGATATGCCTGTCGAAGTGGTGTTCTCTATTCATCGCGACCATTACCTGTGGACTTGTTATTGTCGCTGTTCTTGACGACGTGTTGTGTATTGTTTTCACATTGCCTAACAAAAATATCTACATGGTCCCCGACCATTTAAAAACCCTCCACATTTACCTCCTCAAATCTACGAAGAAACTGCATTGCTGCCTTGGTAATTTTATTGAGACGCAGCTTTATCTAATGAACTTTCCGTTTTTGGTGCCCCCAATCTATCTGGTGTTTCATTGGAGGTCTCTAGCGTTGAGGAAAGTTGACTGCCATATTTTTTATTTGCCTCTCAGAGTTAATTGTCTTCCTTCGACAATATCATGTCCTTTGGGTACTCGCGGGCCTTTGGAGTTGCAAACTACAACGGCAATCCCTCGACCTTGTGTTTTACGAATCCTAGTGTGGTTAGGCGTTGTTTGGTGCCTCTGGTTCCCCGTTCTATTCATCATCCTGATTTTCACGCTATGCTATTTGTTGATTCTGTTGTTTTGCTAATTTCCTCTTACAACGATCTTTGTTATAAATTTAAAAAAGCCTCTCTATACTTAACGATTGGCTCTCAACTTGTGATAGGTAGAAGTGTGGGGAGTGTGATGTCGATAATGCTTCTAAATTATTATATATATGATGGCAAATTCTTTTCTTACTGTATTTCGGTTTCGAAGTCTTTCAACACTCGGTCCTACTTACCTTAGTTTGGTGTTTCAAAAGTAAAGCTTGGAGAAGGTTCTGTTCCTCAAAAAATGACGTAGGAATTTATGAATTATGTTCCTTTGCGTCAGCAACTTCTTGCGGTTTCGGCGTCCTAATACAATGCGTACATTGCTCGGTTAAACTTAACTTTGCAAGACAACGCTAAGCGGTTCTTTGAATTTGTAAACTATAAGCTTAAAGCTTATGGTTACCCTTCTTCACTAAGTATTGGTGTACAGCGATGCTCTAACGATAGCCAACCTCTTTGTCTGCTTCTTTAAAACTGAGCTGTTCGAAGAAAACTGTGATATTAGTTTTAGGAGTTTGCTAACTTGAGACAGTTTTTCGACTTGATCTCACGGCATCCTTATCTCAGCTTTAAGAAACAGCAGTTCGACTCTTGTCCCTGTTCTCCTTAATTTATTTAACTCTTCCAACCATTGTGGCGTCTTTTCTAAATCTGGAAGATCTCTCTTAGGTTAGAGTGGCTGCCTGAGCCAATGAGGCCCATTGTGATACCACAATTGAGGCTGCAAACATTAAACCCCAAAAAAATCCCTAGAGAAGAAGAGGGTAAACCTGTTACTCTCTGTGTATCGAGCCAGTTCCCTGCCTCCAGGGGAAACTAGTTTTGGAGGAGTCAAAATGAAATTGGCTGTGACGGAAAAGGTGTTTTGCCTGAGCCGGGCAGTTGAACAGAAGGTGGAGTATGATTTCCTTTTCCTTCTCGTCTTGGAAACTTCTACAGATGTCGTTTGAAGGCGCGTCTTGTATATTTGCGGGTCTACCTATGAGGCATTGGCCGTTATTATTATTAAAACTGACATTGACACTTCTTATTTTCCTGCTTTAACAATAGATGATACCGCTATCCCCTATGTCAAAATATCATATTAAATCAGAACAACAACCTGATCGCTAAAATATATGCTATCCTCTGCAAATTATCTCCCCTATTATCGCCTTTTAAATACCTGGACAGACTCGTTTTATCTTACCAAGATAATCATTAAGATTATAGAAGATGTATGGCTGTGAAATGTTTAGTAATACAGAAACGTTGTCATTTAGTAAGTTACAGGTCGCACATAACTCGACTTAGGATGTCCTTAGGATATGTCGGCATGACATTAAATAAATTTAAAAATAAGCCGCTACAGGGATCCTTTAAGTATTACAGTGCTGAATATATTATTGATGAAGTTCAAATATGGTATAACGTGTACTGTGATACAAAAATGGAAAAGAAGCCTTAATGTAGAAGTACTGAAGGAGTGTAGGACATTCTCGCTACAAAAAGAAAGCTATTATTAAATCTCTGGCACAACCATCTAGCACAAACACCATCGAGATACATTGACTCGCACATTGAACGGTCTCTGTATATTTTTTTTTATTATTATATATGTATGGTGGTCTTTTCTTCTCATAGCCTGTACTACTGAAAAAGATGCTCAGCCACCCTCTGATATGTTATGAGGTCTTTAACAATGGAGGATCTAACGTCAGTCGGGCTCAGGAATTCCCTATATATATTTGTGGGTGGTTTCGTTGTCCTCCAGACAGACTCGTCACTCTGTCTCACTATAAAGACCGATCCGGTGTATATGCCATCTCAGCCCACCATGGCCTGAGCGCAACCTTAGATCTAAGGCCGCAGAAGGTACACTCAGTGTACATAGAAAACAAACACAAATTTAAGAATGATGTTTAAGGAAGATTCATAGAAACTCCTAAACGCTTAGTTTTTAGTTGAACTCTCGTTATTTTAATATTTTGTAATTATAATTAACTTTTTATTTTTATGTAACATAAAAAATTAAAAATCTTTAATCATTTATGAGAATATGTAAAAGGTCTGTGTGCTTACTGGACTTAAAAGATATTGCAAGACTCTTGTAAACAAATGTCGTCTAGTAAGCTAAAATTTGCCAGATTTATGTTTTTTGATATGACATCATTAGTGCTTACATTTTAATTTAATAAGTAATTTCCCTTAATTAATTAATTAATTTAATTTAATTTAATTAGGTAAACTACTTCTATTAATTTTAAGTTAACTGAAAAACAAACTATAGAGAAGGATTGGATCAACCCAATTTATTTAATCTAACAAAAAGTTTTCAGCTATAAATAATCTAAAAAGCTCAACGAATAAAGAACGAAAATCTTCAATATTTTATCACTTTTTAGATGATATCACTGAAAATATCTTTTCCTGTCGTCACTAAAAATGTACTTAGAAATTCAATAATCGTACTATGAGTTTACAAACTCCATACAACTTCCGAAACTTCTTCAAAACTTTGAATCGGCGGACTAAAATGCTCCCATAAAAGGAAAACTCTATCCGTTTCTTCTGAGTTCATCAATTAGGAACTCTTGGTACACACCTGCAGTTGCAGTTTTCAATAAAATGTAGTAAGATCCAGAGAGGGACATCATTGGATAAACACCTTCTCTACATAGTGAACCTGTTTTATGTGCTCCGTCGTGGATGTAATAAAACTTCTCGAAAGTTTTGATTTCATCGGAAGAACTCATGTTTGGTTCACGTTGAACTGCTTAAAATTCTGATATGTTCTATAAAGTTGACAACTATATAAATATGCAAGTTTCGGAAAAGAAAATCGTAAAAATATGTAAATGGAAGTAATTTGAGTGTGCAAGCTGATTTTATGAGGGTGATGACTCCTTTATACCTATGAAAACACAGCCAGTTTTCAACTTTTGCCCAAATTGGAACACAAGGGTAGAAAGTTTCACTATCCTTCCTCGAACAGTGCCATAATTTTGCGTAATAAAATTATGCAACTTTACTTTTAGCTCTAACTTTTGCTCTAAGTTATGTGGGTGATATTGGTAAAGAAAATCAGAATCTGATAAACAGATATTCTTCTATAAGACATGAGAAAGTTCTTAGAATAATTGTAGAAGTGATATGTATTGGAACAAAAGAGCGGTTTGAAAATGCATTGAATACTAAATGACTTTTGTATTCTCATTGGCACAATTTTACTAATCTTCCACTATTCTTGTAAGAATATCGGTTAGTCTTATTACTGGAAGAATATAGGTAGAATAGAAAGATGATTTTACGGCTTCAAATTAGAAACAACAAAATATTGAGAAACTTAGTAAATTTAACTGAAATAATAAAACAATTTCAATGTAAAATTTAATACAGTCATTTACTAAAAATGAGTCTTTATATTTTTATTTTTTTATTTAAAATGATTCATATTTGTCAATTAAATTTAAATTTCTATTAAATGGTTGTTAAACCCGGAAGTTAGGCGATTGTTTTTTGCTTCCGATACGTGTTCTTTATATTTAATTTTTTCTCACTCATCAAATGAAGCGCATACTACAGGGGAATTTAAATAGGAGCAGGACGGCCAACGATCTTCTATACCAGCTGACATTCCGAGAGGTAAGCTGACATTCTTTTGCTGAGCGAGTAGTATCGGGATAGGGACTCCTCTCTCTAGTACTCAGACCTCCTCGGAACCGCAGCTATCTGGGTCTTGGACGCAACGAAGACTCTCGTCGCTAATCAAGGAAGGGGCAGGGGTTTTGTATGGGTCAAATGCGGGAATGTGACTTATTTCAGCTGCTACATGACGCCAAATGAGTCAATCCAAAAATTCCGGGATAAGATCAACGGCCTAGAAGACGAAATCATGAGGACGACGGGAAACATGATAGTGGCCGGAGACTTTAATGCGAGAGCGCTCGAGTGGGGTAAGCCACATCCGGACTCCCGGGGTAAACATATAATTGAAATGGCCGCCATAATATGGCTTATAGTGCTAAACATCGGCGCAGTAACTGCCTTCCTGCGCCCTGGCTATGGAGAAACTACGACGTTTCATTCGCCACCGAAAGTCTTGCGCCGCATATACGGAGCTGGAAGTTCTTGAGGATTACACTGGGAGCGACCATTAGTACATCGAGTTCGACATCTGCGACGGATGACAACAGCGCAGGGACACCCGATGCGCGAGGCCAATCTCCGATCCGCAGAGTATACATTGGTCAAAGAGCTTCGGCGGGCAATAAACCGAAGCAAAACCCGTCACGTGTGTGATGGAGGCCGCCACCATGGAAAAACATCGTGGGCGAACTCTTTCCCGAACATCCGGTCAGAGCAGACGCTGACCTCTCATTAGTTGGAGTCTTCCAGATGTTCACAGCGGAGGAGTTGGAGAGAGCCGTATTTACCATGAAGAACAAGAAGGCACCAGGCCCAGACAGTCTACCAAGTGAAGGCTTGAAGATGGTGTACTGCCAAAACCCGGAGCTGCTGCTGTGCACGTACAAGACATGCTTGGAATCGGGGGTCTTTTTCTCACGCTGCAAGATAGCGCACTTAGTTTTAATAAGCAAAGGTAAGGGGGAGCCTGACAGCCGTCTGCCTACCGCCCCTTGTGCATGTTGGATACTGCTGAACAGATCTTCGAAAAGCTCATCATGCCGAGAATTACATCAGCGATCCGAAACTCCGGTGATCTCTCGCCGAGACAATATAGCTTTAGGGTGGGGCTATTCGCGGCGGATGCAATTCTGGAGGTTATCGAGAGTCCATAGCCGCTACTCGCGTAGAGTGGTGCTTTTCGTAACACTAGACGTCAAGAACGCCTTCAACTCCGCGCTGGAAGCACTAGAGAGCTCATTCCAAGTACCGAGATACCTCTTGCGGATAGTGGACGACTATCTGAAAGACCGAAGCTTGTTGTACGAGACTAAGAAAGGACGGTGAATAAGGAGAATTACGTCGGGGGCAGCAGAGGGATCGATACTATGACCGGATCTCTGGAACGCCACCTATGACAGTCTGCTACGAATCGAACTGCGCTAAGAGACGTCCCTGGTCGGGTATGCGGACGATGTTGCTGCACTGACGCGCAACATCATCCGCATTAGCACGCGACGTGCAATAGGCGTAGCTAAAGGTGAACCAGGTGATACAAGCCGATAACAGCTCGATGACGGCGCACGGACTGTCGCTGGCCCTTAGTAAGACGAAGGTTGTTTTCCTGACCAAAAAGAGAATGCCGAACGTCCTTTCCAGTGCGAGTCGGAGAGGAGACCATACGAACGATACCATCGCTGAGGTACCTCGGCGTTACGATTGACACCAAGATGAGTTTCTTCCAGCAGATAAAGGAAACTGCAGGTAAAGCAGCAAGGGACGTCACATCGCTGAGCAGGCTGATGGCCAACGTGGGAGGTCTAAGAGACTTGGCCAAGTACAAAGCCCTGAGAGTGGCCTCAGCAAACTACACTGTCTCCGAATCGGCCGTCCTGGTGAATGCAGGGGTCGTTCCCATCGACCTGCTCGCCAGGAAACGAAGTGCGACCTAACTCAGGAAGGCAGAAATAGACAAAGAACCGGTGTGCAGAGAGGAAAAGTCCTACACCATGGAAAAGCGGAAACAAAGATGGAGAGAGAACAGGGGACCGTGGACAGCGAGGCTCATCAGTAATCTAGGCCCCTGGATCGACAGATAGCATGAAGATGTAGGTTTTTACCTAACCCAACCCTGAGTGGCCACGGGTACTTTCGTTCGTATCTCCACCTAAGGCCAAACGGACACCGCAGAATACACTTTCTTAGAGTGTCAGAAATGGGCTCCCGAGAGAGGAGCGCTGAGAATCCAACTAGCAGGGGCGGTCTCCCCGGACACTATAGTCCAAGGCATGATCGCCGACGAAAAAACCTGGAATCACACAGTCAGGTACGCAGAAGATGTCCTGAGCAGAAAAAAGAAAGACCTAGACAAGCAGGCCGCCGCAGACGAGATGGTCGCCTGACGGGCAAAAGAAAAGAACCTAGCTTGAATTAATGTGGAAAACGGTTCCAGGCTAGTGTCCGGAGAGCAACGGAGCTGTTTTAGTGGGTAAACTGCGCCATAGGAGTCCGAAACTGCTGGGAAGGGGTGCCCAGCCTGCATAAAGCATTTCACCTCCCTCAAAAAATAAAAATTAAAAATTTCTCATTTTAATATACCCTTTTGCTTTTCCAATATAAATTGCATTGCAATTTACACTACGCACGCCACTTTTTATTGTATATCAACTTGTTTTGGTACCGCGAAACGTTGGGGTTGTGGTGCGGAAAAGGGTGGATATCAACTGCTAAACGTGTAAACCGATTTAGATGATTCTTCTTTCGCTGTGTAGAATATGTTGCCCTACTGATACCACCACAAAAATATATGGGATGTAGTGGGGTGGAAAGTGGTTGTTACCCAAGATCTTAACGCATAGACCTATTTGGATGATTCCTTTTTGTTGCATACACTGCTACTATAAGGAAAATGTTGACCAAGGGTTGTGGTGGGGATAGTCTAAATTTGCAACGCGATAACTGATTTAGATGAATCTGAATGCAAGGAGTATCTATTTGTGGCATGAAATAGAATGTGACTTATGGTGAGGGTTGAAGGTAAGCTTTGTAAGGATTTCGATGATTTTGATTCTGTTTTACTCAATACGCTTTTGTACCTAGAGTGACTACGATGGTTCTCTGACTATAATGATTCGCTCTTGCTGTATAGAGTATGGTGGCGCACTGGCGCGATCTTACAAATTTTGTATCTAAGGAAAGGGTATGAAAGAGTGACCGTGACTAATTTCGCAATATGTTGCCGGATTTCGATTTCAGATGCCGGATATCCTTTTAATAGAGTGCACTACCTCTGCAATTGTTGAAATTGTTTGTTCGTATCAGCAGCATTTTTCGAGTCGAATACACAAAGACACTAAAAACTGACAAATAAATTTTTTTTTTAATAAAGTTGAACCGCCTTCATAAGAAGCACTAAAATGCCTAAAATAATTTTTCATTTTAGATCATTTTGAATTCGGTGCAAATTAAACAAAAAAAACATAAAACTACCTAAACATTTCAGCTCCTCACGAGACCATAAGGGTGCAGCATTGAATACTTTGGTTCTAGTTGTTTTGTTTGCTTAATTTGAACCAAATTCAAAATGTCATAATAGATATAAAATGAAAGGTTATTTTATGCTATTGATCGTCAAGTCAAGGAAATTCAATTTGCTACCTCCATATTCGAAAGTCAATTTTATGCTGTCGTCAATTTTGTTGAAAATATTATTAAAGAATACGTTTAACTCTCGCTTCGTGCCCGCCCATATACCAAATACGTTATCCACATAATACAACACAAAACTTTATTAACTATATCACAGTTCACATGGAATAATTATTGTTCAATTATATTTATGTAAAAGTCAGCTGCAAACGGGGATATTGTAGCTCCCATAGCTAGACCATCTACATGAATATAGTATTTGTCATACAAACAAAAATCCACATGTGAGCCGTCAACTGCCACTTATTGGTTCATCCTCAGAAGACGAAAAAGTTCTTTTCACAAAGAAGTGATTGGTTGAATGCTTTCAGCCATCAGAATTGGTCGGGAGTACCCTGATATTAACCAATCAGCCCAGGTACTTAGGTGTCATGCGGGACTTTTCTATGAAAGACATAGAGGAGCTCTTGAAAAGACGATGGTAGCTTTCTATGCTTGCAAGATAATGTTTATCAAGAAGAAGGGCCTAAGCCGTCCATTTGTATACTTAACGTGCTTTCCATTTTGGGATTAGCTCTTATTTAAGGAATCATAATCTGGCGGACTGCTCTTGAAAAGCTGAGTTACCTAAAGAACCAAAATTCAAAGAGCTGTTTGCATGGGTGTCAACATGGCGGATATAGCGGTATCTACTGATGGATCTAAACTAGGGGACGGGGTGGGAACTAGGGTATACTCGGATTGCCGAAATATACGTAGTTACTGCAGTGTGTTTCAAAGAGAGCATTCCCATGTCTGTTAACGCTAACGATATAGAAATTTATTTCAAAAGTCAAGCAGAAATTTGGGCGCTGAACTGAAATATAATACGGTCAGGTGCAAGTCTCCAGAACTTCGGAGCAATGCACAGCTTCTGCTAAATCCCTGAATGCTTGTGTAATTTAGTTATTAATTTTTAATTAAAATTTCATCAGTTTGATTATATTATTTCAATAAAATATTTTAAATAAATCCACTTTGATTATGTTCAATCCGACTGTACAGATAAAATAACTGTCAAATATATTTTGGTCAACCTGTACACTTCGATAAACTTTGAATATTATGAAACACAAACACTTTAAAAAATATAACAATAATTTAATCAATGACATTAAAATACTGTACTCTATACATAGAAAATTATAAACAAACTATCTATGTATTTTAAATAGATAATTCAGTATAGCCAGAACAACCGAACTGGTAACAATAAAAGTAAATTGAAAATAAAAAAGAAATTCTTTATTATTATATAAAATAAAATGTATATAGCCCTACTTCTAGATACAAGGAAGCTCCAGGATTTTGAAGGCTTTACCAATAAAGGGACTACGCCCTCTGTTATCAATAAATAATAGATATCATTCATCCTAACAACCTCACCCTTGCTTTAAAGAGAGATCGATCAGGCGGCTTCGACAGTCAGTAGAATGATAAGTTGACCTCAAGGCTAGTCAGCTTGTTAAAGAAAGATGGATAATAACATGAGGTATGTCAAGACAGCTGTGGCCTGTTTCGGATATTAAGAAAACGGCAAAATATTGTGGCAGTTATTACCGGCCACTATTTTTTCGGAAGCCACGCGGAACGTTTACGCATACCCACCAAAGACTTTTGTAGAAGCTTTTTGGGCGGGGAAGAAGTGGAAAGCGTTCAGAATATAATCTGTGGTTGCCCGGCTGGCCAGGAGAATGTTCAAAGCTTTGACGGCGTTCTTCTTTATAGGACTGGGCGATGATTCTAACATAGGGCTGAAGCAACTTCTCTAGTTTTGTTAACGGTTGCGTCTAGTTCTAAATAAATCCTTTACAAATATTCAGGTGTCGTCCCAGGTGGTAACATAACGGACCTTTCTTAGATGAGGTGAGGTGTGAGGTTAATCGGCTTTCCAATAGCCACCACGCTAACCTAACCTAAGAATTTTTTTAAGCATACATCAATTTTTACAATTTTTCGTTCATGCGTTTCTCATTCATACTTGTAAATGTGAAGCGTATCTTTTTTTTCAAATTTATTAATACCTCTTTTACCACAGCCGCTTTTATGAGATTTAAGTTCAGACCTAATTAAGCGTTCGTTTAGAAACGAAAACATGAAAGTAATCTTTATTCAGAAATGTAAAAAACGTACAAATACCTAACTTATTTTACATAGTTTTATATCTGTACTATTCTCAGAATAACAACAACATTTTCAAATTAATGTTGATACATTTTAATTCGCTTTTTCGAGGTGCCGGTTTAATGTGTCATACATTCATATACTTTGCAGGCGCGCTTACTTGTAAGAGTAAGATTTGCAAGTTTAAAGTCGACAACATTTGTTTATACCATTAAAGCCTTGCAGTAACTATTCGTTTCCACTAAAAATTATGCAGTCATGCAGGGATGACTCCTTAAAACACCAGAATCAATATAACCCAAATAAAATTCAAACAATTCACTTAACCTGTGTGACATACACATTCCAAAAATCTACCATAAATTTCCTTCATTTCCTTTCACGTTCCCGGATTCATAATATATTTTCCGGCTACGTACTTGACAGTGATTTGTTAATTCAAAGAGTATAATATAGAGCTCTGAGGATGACATACCTTTAGGAGGTTACTGGAAGTACCTTTATTACCCAAACTGCATGAGCTTTCAATTTACTTTCTTGGTTTAAGTATTATAAAATTTCCATAAAACAGGCATCATTGCTCTAAACCACATCAAATTGGGGGTGTCATACGACTATGAATGCACCAAGCAAAGATCATGGAAACAATAGTTTACGCTTAGATTATATATTTTGACATACCATCAGTATGAACAAAATTGACGAAATTTCTGACGGGTGGTTTATATGTAGATATAGCAATTCATGTAACAACGCTCCTTCCAATGCCAATTCAAGTCAATGTTTGCATAATATTCAGAGCCCCAACGAGACATGTAACTCGATACATTCCACATGCTTTTATTGCATCATTCTACTGCTTATTCCCTGCCCCACGTTGTAGCAGATTTTACGGAAGGCCGCTTCTTGGTGAGGAGAATTTTATTAAATTGGTCTATGATGGCTTGTGGCCCAAGAATTGTTGTAGTTCATTGTCAGTATGCAAGCTGTGAAATTTGCATGGGGATTCATTCTGGGTGTTGCAAGCAGAAGCGTTTTTAATATTAAAAAGAAGGGCCACATGCACCCTGACAACGTTGGCAGCTACTTATAGAATTTAAATTTGGCAGCAAGCTTGTGTACCCATTAATGAAGATTCTTTGTATGCAAATCAAGGCCAAAGTACATAATAACGGCGCTCCTGCAGAGGTACTTGTGAATGCAATCGTGAAACCACAGCTGACAATTCAAAAACCACTGCAATAAAATTATTCGGTAGCTGCGAGAACTTTAAGTCTATTTAGGGAAAATATCACTAAAATGTGATTTTGGGTCCAGTAAAACCATTGTTACAAGAATATTAAAATGAGTTTCGTGTTATTAAATATTAAAAGACAATAGATTCGAGGTTCGTTTAATGTTTAACCCTTTTAGTGCCGGAGGCCGATATTTCGGCCTTCGCTGCACTGGTGAAGTGCCAGAGACGATATTTCGGCCCGCACCTTGTAGCGCTTTACTATTCGCATTTCGAGAGATCTCTATCTCAAAATAAATATATAATACGTTATAAACAGCATTGCCAGAAGCGATTTAAGGAATTATGCTTCTTATCTAATTAAAGGGTGCTTTTAAAAATTGTAACTACCTTCTTAAGCTTATTTATTAATTTACAAAAATAGCTGAAAAACAAAAATAAAACTTCTGCAAATATAACAAAAACAGAAAACAAAAATAAACTTCGTCCTCATATAAATTCTTTGAAATACATTAATTTTCTAGTTTTAGTTCTTGTAATATTTCTTGAACTTCGCTATATTCATTGTCTTCTTTGCCGGTATACTTATATATAAATTTGGTTCCCATAGCTTCCAACATTTTTTTTTTATCAATTTAGTACACAATTTAGTCACAACATATTTTATTTACAATTTCTTATCGTTAATTGCATTCAGAAATTTTATTCGCATACGATTCCTTAGCTTGGCTTTTACAATATTTATTTTACTGAATAAAGACTGGACCTGTGCATTAGAAATAGGCAAATTAATAAAGTTTAATGCGAAATAAAGTAACAATTTAAATGTATATTAATGGTTGATAGTTTTCGTCTAACTTCCTGTACAACGATCTAGTGGTGAATTGCTAAAAAATTATGCAATGACCAAAAATATTAGGCCACTGTGGCCTAAAATATGCTCTTCTGGCAACGCTGGTTATCAATAGTCTCAATTCATTACGAGAGAAGATTGCATTGAGGCAGCGAGCAGTACATTCGTTGTCGTGAGCAGTACATTTTGTCGGAGTAACAGTTCGAAAAGCATCAATTTTGGTATTGTCGTTGTTATCCACTTTTGTGAAACATTTTTGTTTTTGACAAATCTAGAATTAGCAACATACGACTTCTAAAATTTTGCCACCGAACTTTTATAAAAAATGCACCATCATGGATGAAGCCGAATTAGTGCCAATAGTTGATCAGATGGATGAAGCACATAGTGACGATGATGAAATTGTGACACCAAGTAGTCGTCATCTGCGTAGAATATAAAGTGACAGTGAAGCTAGTGATAATAAACCAGACGTTGAGGGAAACAATATTGAGGAAGCAGTGAGCAATTTTCGTTAAGTTACCGTGGCCAATGACAGCGAATATAATCCTCGCCCACAATTTATGGAAATTGTTGGGCCTATACATATGCTACCAAGAAATTCCACACCCAGAGAATATTTCGATTTATTTTTTACCGAAGAATTTTTGAGCCTATTGAGGAGTGAAACAAAACGATATGCCAGACAGTTTTTCAACAAAATCAATGTACCATCAGGATCCTGAGCAGCAGAGTGGAAGGCCACCACAGTGTCAGAAATGAGGGCTTTTATTGCTGTTCTTTTAGAAATGGGTATCACACGTAAACCGAAACTTTTTAGTTATTGGTCAACAAATCATAGGTACATTCCATGGTTTGGCCGAATGTTAATGAAAATTTAGCACCACGTGATACCCCAGGGTATGACCCTACAGTAAAATTTGAACCGGTTGTTACCCACGCAAATTATAAATTCCGATACCATTATTCGCCTCATCAACATTTGAGTATTGACGAATCGTTAGTCGGCACGAAATGTAGAACGTCGTTGACCCAATATCTTCCAAATAAAAACCATCATAAATGGGGCATCATGTTGACTGACGCAGTTACCCATTATTGCTTATAATTTTTTTGCTATAGAGAAGCCACACATCAATCAGATAAAGAAGAAATACGAGAAAACGGTCTTAGTTATGTCGTAGTACATAAATTATTGAATATGGGCAACTATTTTATGAAAGGGTATCTCGTGGTAGCCGACAATTTTTTACAAGCAACTCATTAGCAAGAGCTGGTACAATCCGACGTAACCGAAAATATATTCCACCGTTTCTGAAGCAGAAATTGCAAGAGGGTGCATCTAAGTACGTCCGAAATAAGAAAATATTATTATTAGCATACCGGTAAAAAAAATTACAAAAGAAGAATTAGAAAAAGGAACGAACAGAGACAGATCGAAAAACCAATTGGAGATGAACAACAAACATATGGGACGCATACACACATCAGATATGATGCTGTATTCCTATTTGGACCACAGAAGAACGGTCAAATATTGGAAATAAAATAGTTTTTAAAAAAAAAGTTGAACCGACTTCACAAAAAGCGCTAAAAAGCATAAAATAATTTTTAATTTTATATTTATTACGACATTTTGAAGTCGGTGCAAATCAAACAAACCAAACAACTACAACAAAAGTATTTAATCGCCCTTTCTTATGATCCCGTAAGCTGAAACGTTTAGCTAGTATTATGTTTTATTTTCAATTGTGGTTATGTAGTTGTTTTATTTGTTTAATTTGCACCGACTTCAAAATGTCGTAATAGATATAAAATTAAAAATAATTTTATGCTTTTTAGCGCTTTTTGGGAAGTCGGTTCAACTTTTTTTTAAAAACTATTTTATTTTTCACTTTTTAGTGTCTTCTACTCTATGCAACGAAAAAAGAACCATCCAAATCGGTTCACTCGTTAAAAGTTAGTTTTAACCCCCTACCTTACCCCCATTCTCCTAAAATTTTTTCTCATGGTATCAATCAAGGAACATACTCTACCGAACATAAAAGGAATCATCGAAATCGATCCACGCGTTACGAAGTAATTACCCCTCCTCCTTCCCCACCCCTCACCCTAGGACCAAATTATTCTCCTATTAGCAATGGGCGATCACACTCTATACAACAGCAAAAGAACCATATAAATCAATCCACGCGTTACAAAGTTAGGTTCCACTCCCCTTCTCCCACCTCCACCCCAGCAACATTTGTTTTCTCGTAGTATCAACCAAGGATCATATTCAACCCAATAGAAAAAGAATTATCCAAATCGGTCCACGCGTTACGAAGTTAGACTACCCCTCCCCCCCACCCACACCTTTCACCATAGGACCAAATTATTCTCCTATTAGCAATGGGGGATTATACTCTATACAACAGAAAAAGAACCATCGAAATCGGACCACGCGTTACAAAGTTAGGTTCCACCCCCCACCCCCATCCCTCCAAAATTTTTTTCACCTGGTATCAACCACGGAACATACTCTACCCAACAGAAAGAGAATTATCCAAATCGGTCCACGCGTTACAAAGTTAGACTAGCCCCCCCCCACCCCCACCCCCCCCCCCCCCCCCCCCCATGAAAATGTACGAAATTACCCCGAACGCGTGCATATTGCTGCGGCTCATGTAATCGCAACGCCAATAAGCGTCCTTCAACAAAGGACAAGTAACACTTCTGGCGCAACTCCGGGACTATATACGGTGAACCCGAACCTTGCACATGCCGACGCGACAATGAATCCTTCCATAAACGATGAGCGGAATCCGCAAAACGCATCATGTAACCTTCCACGTAACGGTTGGTGTAACCAAACGCCTTCTCTAGCCAATGACAGCCGTCACCAACACTTTAACCTTCGCGAGATAACTACTATCTCGCCTTCATTCGATCCCAGTGACAAAACTGGAACAACAAGTACGCAATGGATATCTAAAATCGACGAATTAAAGGAAATCTACGAAATGAGTGAGAAGATGACCTTATTGCTAGCATCATCAAAGTTGGCAGGTGCTGCGGAATTTTGGCTACAGGCGCACCAGGCCGAAACAACAAATTGGACGGAAATGAAATCAGAACTCTTACTAACATTCCCTGCAACGAATGACGATTCTGAGGTTCATCTCTTGCTAAATAAACGAAAGAAGCTGCATACCGAAATGTTTAAGCAATTTTTTTCTTTAAATGATTGTCATTGCAAGCAGAACTTCGATGAGTGACCAATCTAAAGTGCGTTATATTATAAATGGAATCATCAATTCTGAGCTCAGAACAGTTCTTTCCCTTCAGCGTTTCAAATCCCAAGAGGAGCTACTCTGGCAATATAAAAATTACGAGGAAACATTCAAAAACAGAAAAGGAAAAATTGGGCGGCAATATAAAATGCTATAATTGCAACGAAATAGGCCACGTATCGGTAAGATGCCCAAAACCACAACGAAGGCCACGATGCTCTAACTAAGTGTTCGCAAACAGGACAAACAAAATCGTAAACAAAAGAAACCACGTACAACTCATATGGTACGATGAGTATTACAAGGCCGTAAACATAGACGGACGTCACGACACTGTTGCTTTTGTTGACATGGGTAGTGACGTCAGCATCATGAGGAAGAAAATTGCAAAAAAGTTCCAATTAGATTGGGAACCTTATACATTACACACTGCATTTGGGAATGGAAGGTGTTTCACTCTAGGACGTCGTGAAATGAATTTAACAGTTGACTTTGTATCAGCAAGTGTTTTTGTATTAATCGTACATGATAACGTTACAACCATTGATTTCATTTTAGGCCGCGATTTTATAGATCAAGAGCATGTACTGATTATTAAAAGGAAAAGCGAGTTAATAATTCGAAACAATACGTAGACGGTATCGGATGCTGAAAACGAAAACAACACACTGGAAAAGTCAAAATCATGTCACCTGCTGCAACAAAATTCTAGATCAGCATATCAGTTGATAACCACGATGGAAGTAAATTGTGGGGTCATCTCAGAAGAAAAACGGGACCAATTAATAACCACAATTAATAAATTTCGAAAGTGTTTTGCGACAAATCATCTTGACTTTATGTGTTCTCGCAGCGCGGAATTTGAAATACGTTTGATGAGTGATAACATCATAAGTTCAGCACCAAACCTTTGCTCAACGTGAAAGACTAAAAGGTATAGTGCAAGAACTCTTAGATGCAAACATAATACAGCCCATAATGCAATACATAATAAACTCCGAATATTCGTGTCCAGCCCTCTTGGTGAAAAAGAAAGATGATAGTGATAGAATAGTAATCGACTATCGGAGAATTAATCAACTGCCGGTAAAGGACCGTCACCCACTCCCCGTAATAGAAGATCTACTTCAACATTTAAGTGCCAGTAAGTACTTTTTTGTTTTAGATTTTGCTTGTGGCTACTATCAGATCCCCGTTGTGAATAATTCAAGTAAATTCACCGCTTTCGTCACGCTTGACGGAGAATACGAATTTTTCAGAATGCCTTTTGGCCTTTCTACTTGTCCATCACAGTTTCAAAGAATTATGAACGAGTTACAGAGCCAGATGATAAAAGGTCGGTTGGTGGTTTATATGGATGATGTTTTGATTCCTTGCGAGAGTGTAAATCAGGGCATGGTAGTAGGTAGTAGGTAGTAGTAGTACTTGACGAGTTTTTAGGAATACTTCTAGAAGAAGGTCTCACATTGAAATTAAAAAAATCCTACTTTTTCAAATCATCTGTTGAGTTAGTTGGCTACGAAATTTCTTCAGAAGGTATTCGGCTGAATTTTTCTTAAACGTCATCAGTTGAAAATTTTGCAGTGCCACGAAACGTACATGAGGTTAGAAAGTTTATAGGGCTGAAGAGTTATTTTAGGAGATTTATTCCTGAATATGGAATAATTGCACGGCCACTTACTGACTTACTGCGAAAAGACTTCGACTTTATTTGGAATCAGGAACAACAACATGCTTTTACTTAATTAAAAGAATCTCTTAGTTCACGACCAGTATTAACGCTTTTTAATCCAAACTTCACTCATGAAGTTCACACAGATGCCTGTTCTGTTGGTATAGCCGGTATTCTTTTACAATGGGATGCAGATAGGAAACTGAGACCTGTTAGTTATTTTAGCAGAAAAACGACGAAGGCAGAAAGAATGTATCACAGCTATGAGTTGGAAGTGCTAGCTGTAGTAGAGACGTTAACTCGTTTTCGAAGCTTTTTGCTTGGTCAACATTTTAAAGTTGTCACGGATTGCCAAGTGTTACATGTGTGATATAGGGAATGGGATTCCTCACACCATGTTCATAATTTCGGAGGTGGAAGTCAGCGGATAGTATGCTCCCTGGGCGCCAGGCCCCTTGGACAAAAAAGGAAAATATTGCCTCAGATCTAGATAATTTGGAAAATGAACTCGGAAATTTCGCAAGGATAATTTCCGTAAGATTCGCTTACACGGGTGCCATAAAGAGGAAGAAAACATACTATACCACTGCAATAGGACTCGATCTCTCTGATACCTCCAATGGTTGCCGGCTCTAGCTCGTCGGGTGGGCGTGGGAAGAGATCGAATCCAACTAAATCGGGGAAGACCAGTGACAAATTTAAATTTATAAACAACCATAATCAAAAGAGGGAAGTAATCTAATTAATTTAATCTAATTCAATTCCACAGCTATAAGGGGAACAAAAAAAAAAAGTTCTGAAAAGATAATGTTGCTGGCTGGCCTCGAACATGGGACCCACTGATTCTCCAGCCAATAACTCTTCATCGAGGCCATTTCTCATCCGAATATCGTTGCCTTATTTGAGAACTTAAACTTAGCCTGTCACAGCCATTGCGGTTCACACAACCTCACAGAACCTGGGAGCACAAAATGCACTAACTACTCATTCATGCCAATAATGTCATATATTTCGAATAATTCACAAAATTTCAAAATTACTTTACTACTACCGGATTTCTCTGTAATAATCCCAATGCAATTAAATATACTCTTGCTAATTACAATTCAATGTTCTACTTCAAATATTCTGTTCGCCAAAATTCATTTCTTCATTGACCTTGAGCAATTTCATAATAACAACATCTGGTTTAAGATAATTACGATCGACCATCAAAATTTATCGGTCAAGGTTCTATTTATTTACACAGATGTATTGTGTTCACGGAGCAAATCTCAATCTCAATCAATTAATTTTTAAACAAAATAACCAGATTTTTGACAAGTTAAATTCGATAATTTGGTAATATAAAACTAATAACGTTTATACGGAATAATGATTATGTAAATATAATAATATTAATATAATAAGAAAATATGAAAAAGAAAAATTGCAGTACTTACCCGGCAGGATCCAAAAGCTTTTGGTTATGCCGGTTACAGTTGACCTATGTTATTAATTTAAGCAAATGAACAATAATTTTTATTTTAAATCAATATAGTTAGATGATATTCGGCAACTTGTTGCAATGATGGTGAAGATGATTTGAACTTGTCCAGTATAAGTTGGATGGTTTCCCATCAAAATCTCGTTCTTGGTAGACGAAGAAGTCTTAAGCGATACAGCAGGTTAAATTTGGAAATCACAAAAATTTTAAAAGAAATCTGCTTTCCCTCCTTAATTAGAGGTTTTCTTTTCTTCCCCTTTCGCTACACTACACAAATTCAGAGGTTAAATTCGGTCGTGTGGTTAATAAATCTGAAATGCTTAATTAAAATATTAGAACCTTACTCTACGATCAGGGATTGGAAGTCACCGGTTGATATTTGATTATCTTAACCTTGCTCCAATTTATACCTTGTTAGACGGGAATTGAGTTATTGACCACGAAGATGCTTAAATTTCGCTTAGCTTAAGTGATCGATGGGGTCTTTTAGATGTTACCAATTCCACCCCGTTATTGAAACTGCCCTCTTAATTACACGTGGTTCCAGAATTATCTGGCAGGAATCTGGCCGGACTAATCGCGGTAGTTCCGGACACAATTGGCAATCAATAAACTTAGTTTTCACTGCACTTGACCATTATTCCACTACTTAATTAGGTAACTAATTAACTTATCAGAGGAATTTCCTCTACTTATTTTACACTTAACGTGTTAACTATTACATCTTCGCGATCGGAATGACGCCGGATAGCTTCCGGTGATCTAGAGCGAATCATCAATCTTAACACAACACCGTTGTTACCAAGTAATATTAAATCATTTATTGGAATTCTGACACCGCCCATCCGCACTGCCAGAGTCATATTTGGTTTGAATTGACTCCAATTTAACCTTCCCGATTTATTGAAGCCGGAAATAATTAACATGACCCGATTAATGGAAATAATTATATCAGCCAGTAAATATAAATATATTTCGTTTTGTATAGCAAAAATTGGAATTTGGTTGCAACAATATTTAACTCATGCTCAAACCTTTATAATGTGTCGAGTCAATATTTTTGAGGAATACTACAACGCACTGCAACGACATCTGTTAGAATTAAGAAGACTTACTTCTGGTGGTATTGAGGTTGTTTAATTACTCCTCAAGTTTTGTCGGCCCGACTTAATTCGGACTTTGTAGAGTGTCATAATGGCTGGATATCGTATCCTGCTTTAATCTTTGGTTGGAATCTTGATTCGAGAAAGGAATTATGACAATTTTAAGATTTCTCTTATCTTGTTTTAGCAACTGATTTAGCGATTGTTACAGGACAGGCTCGGTATGTTACTTACTGTTACATTACCGAGGCTGAAGTTAATGCTGGGCTGGCTACTTCTAATTCTCACACGCTACATCTAGTCAATTTTGTAACCGGAATCCATTTAGCTACTTAGGGTAGCTAGGTAGTTAGTGATATTCTTAATGAGTTTTGGTGACACTGTATAACAACACCTGCGCTCACTCGTGTCTGATGAGCTTAGCCTACTCCAGGGTAGATCTGCTTGACCCCCTGTCCTAAGCTGCGGACACTGCTGTTCCCTAGGACCGTGGGTTAGATGCTGGTATAAAATTTGTGTGATTTTAATTTCTTACTGAAGGGAAAGTCTCCTGCTGCCTCCTTGTCGTGCAGTCTTCAACTGTTAACCTAATCTGAAAAGCAGGATCCTCTCTTACACTAGAACTTGTGCATTATTGGTACAATGTGGGATTACCCTGAATAGGTTTACCCTGTGGGATGGGTTAAAATCAACGTATGGGAAGGGACGGGATGCCTTCTTAGGGCTACCTAAAGAAATTTGGAGTAATGGAGTTAACCACAACGTGGGGCTGCTCACACCCTGAGATTACCTAGCCGGGCTTAAGGTCCTTGGCGTGATAAACTCCGAGAATCTTACCCTTCAAATCCTCGATCTTATAACAAGAGGAACCAACTGGCTGTACAATACGACATTTCAAATATTTCCTATCAAGCTTGGCATTATAATTTTTCGTGGCATCGCTCTGAGCAAAATTTCTTCTATAGACTTCTTCACCCGCGGAGTATTTTCTTAAATTGCACCGAAGGTTATAGGTAGTTGCGTGACGTTTCTGAGCCTTTTTAAGGTTTTCCACTACCTTTTCCTGTATGCGAGTATAAGTCTCATTGGCATCATGAACCACTACGTCCCCAGTTTCTAAGGCTTTAAGCTTTCGCAGTAATTCATGTGTCGAGCCATGCGTAATCATATGACAACCGAACACCAGATAATATGGTGTAAATTTAGTGGATTCATGAATAACATTCCTTAACGCACAGCTGATATGTGAAATGTGCTGATCCCATGTACGGTGATCATTGGTTATATACGCACGCAATGCAGACAATATGCTGCGGTTTACCCTTTCAGATGCATTGGCTTGAGGTGTATATAAAGCAGTTTTACTATGTTTAATACTATAACTCTCCAAGAAGGTTCGAAACTCATAAGATGTAAATTGCGTACCGTTGTCAGAAAGTAAGCTCTCTGGGACCCCAAAAACGTGAAAGACATCCGATTCTAATAATGATATTATTGTCTTGGAAGTAGCATTTCTAACTGCCTTCAGGACTATATATTTGGAATACTGATCTAACACTATAATAAGCGATGTATTGCCAGATTTAGAACGAGGATATGGACCTAGTATGTCGATGTTAATAAATTGCCAAGGACGCGTGGGAATAAGTGGCTCGCCCATAGGTGGTCGAAGGCACGCATTTGCTGGCTTACATTCCTTACAAGTTGGGCATTTCTGGACATATTCTCTAGTCTGCGCGACCATTCGGGGCCAATAGAATAACCGCTTAAGTTTTTCTGCGGTTTTAGTAATGCCACTGTGTGCTGCGAGAGGTTCGTCGTGCATTTGGTGGATTAAAAGGGAGGTTAGCTCATCAGGAACCCACAGCTTCCAGGACGGATTGCCCTCCTCCAGACTTTCAGCTTCATTACGTACGCGTTTAAACAGCTGTCCATCTACTACCTTTAAGTCCGGGAGTCGTTCCTGATTTTCTTGGACCATCTTTATCTTATTCAAATAATCTTCTGACTGAAAAGCAGGGTGATTAGGATCTATCTCCAGTGATGACAAATCGCCTAATTCTTCCATCTCCGCGCGCGATAACACATCTGCTATGACGTTTTCGGAGCCTTTCTTGTGAACTATCTTGAAATCAAACCCTTGCAGTTTGAGGCTCCATCTAGCTAACCTGCCTGTCAAGTCCTTTTGCTCCATTAGCCACTTAAGGCTCGCGTGGTCTGTGACTATAGTGAAATGTGTACCTTCAATATACGGTCTAAATTTTTTCACGCTGAGTACCGCCGCCAAGCATTCCAGCTCGGTTACGCTATAATTTCTTTGGGCTGCGTTTAATTTCTGGGACATAAAGGCTATGGGATGTTCCTGTCCTTCTTCATCACTTTGTAACAGTACACTGCCTACCCCCACTGAAGACGCATCACATTGTATGATGAACGGTCTATTGAAATCAGGGTTAGCCAGAATGGGGGCTTTTGTCAAACAGCTTTTAACCTCAACAAAAGCTTTCTCAGCTTCGTCCGACCATGACTTATTATTTGTTTTCTTTAATAGTTCGGTTATAGGAGCGACAAGGCTTGCATAATTTGGAAGGAAACGACGATACCAGCCACTGAGACCTAGAAAGCGACGGATCTGCCTAATACTTTTGGGACGCGGAAAATTGACAATCGCGGAAATTTTGTCAGGATCAGTTTGAACTCCTTCTTCGCTGATGATGTGGCCCAAGTATTTTATTCGCCTTTTGCAGAATTTGCTTTTTTCTACATTAATCGTCAATCCAGCTTTCCGAAGACATTGTGAAACCATACGCAATACCTTTATGTGTGTTTCGAAATCTTCGGTTAGAATCAAAAGATCGTCTAAATAAACGAAGACATCTTCGTGCAGATCATAAGGTATTACCTTGTCCATAAGTTTACACATTGTTTTGGGGGAATTGGTCAAGCCAAAAGGCATTACTACAAACTGGAAAAGTCCGCGACCCGGTACTATAAAAGCGGTTTTATCTCTAGAAGAAGGCTCTAATTCTATCTGCCAAAACGCGTCCTTGAGGTCTAAACTGGAGATATATTTGGTTCCCTTTACGCGACCTAGGATCCCGTTAATATGTGGCAAGGGATATGCGTCCTTCCTCGTCACTTCGTTAACTTTCCTAGAATCCAAACATAATCTAATTGTCCCATTTGGTTTTTTCACCATGACAATTGGGGATGCCCATTCGCTCTGACTTTCTTCGATCACTCCCAGCTTGAGCATTCTGTCGATTTCAGCGTCCAGCAGTTTTTGCATTGCTGGCGACAGAGGATAATACCTTTGTCGAACAGGCTTACTATCACCGACCTCAATGGAGTGTTTCAGGACCTTGGTCCTCCCCAACCCATCTTGGCCATAAGATGGAAACTCCCCGATTACTTGATCGAGTTTTTGTCGGTCTTCTAGGCTCAGATCACAGTAGTCAGTTCCTCGGTCTTCGGACAGTTCACTTACAATCATAGGGAATATATTAAATGCAGACCAAAAATTTATGCCCAAAATCAATTGTCGGGTTAAGCTCGGTACTATGAAAAATTGTATGTGCTTCGTGCAGTTGTTATATTGGACCGGCAAGTAAACATAACCTATTACCTCTTGTTTAGCCCCATCTGCTGTTTTTAAACTGGTATTAACATTGAGAAGCGACCATGGAATTTGAATTTCCTTTAATAGCTTTAAGGCCTCCTTACCAAGACAACTTATGCTCGCACCGCTGTCCAGCAATCCTCTCAATAATCGATCTTGGACTCTGATTTCGACTACCGGTCTTCCATCCGGTTCGGTTTTAATTATGGTTTTCGCCAGTATTTGTTTTGCTTGCCGACGATTTTTGAAATACTTTATAGTTCTGTCGGATTTGTTATGAGAGTTTGGTATTATGCTTGATGACTTGGATTTACTTGTGCGTTCTCTGGCCTGGTCATAGTCGCACGATCGACCCTCACTTGTTTCCCTGGAGGGGTTGGCTGAGTCTTCGGCGGGTTTAAGTGACCCCTCATCCCTTGACCCGCCCTCCGGTTTCCCTGCATACATCGAATACAATTCGGTCTGACAACATTTTTAGCACCACATGTATAACAAAATATCCGTCGAGTTTTGGAAGGACAGTCTACGAAGGTGTGCCCTATGTCGTCGCAGTTCCAGCATAAAATATAAGTGTGATCCCGTTGGTTTAGCGGATCCGTAACAAGAATTTCCTGCTCCTCCGAAGCTTCGGGGCATTCTTCAGCGTAGCGGTCTATACAAGGGTAAGTCATTTCATGCAGTTGGTACCTCCGAGCCTTGATTTGGTCTTCGGCAGTCTCCCCAACTTCTGACCAAAGTTTTTCCACCTGTCGACACAACTGGTCCATTTCGTCGAGATTATTGAAATCACGTAGTATGAGCGTTTTACGCAAGGCGGGATGCATGTTACGCTTTATTATTTGCAGTAATTCCTGGGTGCCGATTGGCTCGCGTAATCTCAATGCCAGGCCCTCTACTTCCAAACGAAAATCGCTGAAACTTTCCCGGGGACGTTGTTTTCGTGACTCCATCAATTTTCGGATGTCATAATCGGTAGTGGAATCTTCGAACTCTCGTCGGAATGAAAAGGCTAGCTGATGCCAATTTGCGCGTGGCACCTTGCGGCAAAATTGCCAATACCAGGTAGCAGCACGTCCACTCAGCAATTGGTGGATGGCAAAGACTAAATGGCTCTGCGGAACACCATCAGCGCGGGCTAACGTTTCCACTCGGAATAGGAAGTCATCCACCGAAAGACCTCGAGGAGAACCATCGAATCGGATCTGCCAATTCGATACAGAATTACTTGCACTGCGACGCGGTTCTCTAGGAACCTCTCTTTGCTCCGGAAGGGTACCATATAAGTCAGAAGCAGCAGGTACGGAAATAGGCCAGCTTTGTCGATCACGTCTAGTTGGGTGGTTAACTTGATGTTGACAATTATTATGGTGAGGAGGAATGAACTTACTTTTATTCTTCTCCGTAATTTCACCTTTCCTTGCAGGGCGAATTATATCATGCTCCTCTATTCCCGAAAGCAATGAATATCCCCCTAACGATCTTCTTCCCTGACTGATATCGCAGCTAGAGGTCGGATGGAACAATTCCACGGATCGATTGGAAATTCCAGCAGGGGTTCGCGACCATTCCCCAGCGTCAGTACGTCGCATCGGTGATACGGATGTTCTCACATCCAGGCTTTGCTTTACAGGAAGCATCAACGGAGGCTGCGATTGGACGAGTGAATCGAACGAGCTTCGCGGCTGTTTAGGAATTGTACCTGTCAGTGTGTTCCCATGAGAACGACCTGAAGCACCAGAAGCTGCTACAAATGGATGATTAGTACCGGCTGCTGTCGTATAAATTAGTTCCGGTTTCGAACTAATTATATTCATGTTCCCGGTTTGACACTCGGAACTCATTACTTTCGACGGCGGACTGGTAATGGCATTAACTGGTCTTGGACCCTCCTCATTGAAATCATGAACAGGACTGGACACCGTAATAGTTTCCTGCTCCAGCAACTGTATGGATGCCCCCGTCATTAACGCTAACTCCTTTTCTATCAACCCTAAGTGGTCATTAATGGTCGCTTTTAAGTCGGTATCTAATTCTGCCGTACAGGGTTCGGATAGTGCTAAGAGATCTAATCTCCTGCTAAGATGAAGAAGTCGAGACCTAGCTACCTTTAATTCACTCGAATTTTTGGCGGCTATAGCTATGTTTATTATCTCTTGCAAGCTAGAAAATTTATCTTCGCACGTAATGCGCTCCTCTGTTATGTCGGCTATAGGAGGGAAACCTACAGATACTTGCTTTAAACCTTTCTCTTCTTGCTCTAACAGGGACTCTAACGCTGATATAGCCCGCGACCGATTTAGTTTGGTAAGTTTTCTTAATTTAAGCTCGTAATTGAGCTCATCGGGCAGTAAATGCAGCGGATCCATATCCCTAAAGAAAATGTTTTCGCCGTATAAATTTTTAACTTATGCTTTCTATTCAAATTCAAACAATTTTAACTTCAAGGAAAATTACAAGAATTTCAATTTCACGAAAATTCACTCTGAACTTATCCCACCAATTGTGCAATCCCTTAATAATAATTTCAACCTAAATGTCTACGAATACTTTTGTTTACAATCGACAACTGTTTAAAATTTCTAACACTTCAATCATAATAATTAGTGCTCCCAAGCTCTCTTCAATTGTGCTCGAACCATTTTTTATACTCAATTAATCAACAATTAAATTTTTTTTTTTTTTTTATTCAACCCCAATGTACTTCATGTTGCTTGTCGAACTTTCTTATCCTCCTTGTTGAATAACAATGAAGTAAGAATAATGAAGGACTACCTACCATTATTCTAATTACTTCAATAAAATTTCAGTGTAAGATACGACGTATGTATATTGTACGATTCTAATCACACTGATTTAGAGTAGCAACAATCTGGACTTCATTTGTGACCACACAAAATGATTTCTAACAAACCAACTGGTTAAACTATGATAAGATGAAAGCATCTCTCTAAATAGAATTAACCTTACATATCAACAAAAGGATAAGTACTCTTCAAGCATAATGGTGGATGGTAATAACCAATAATCTAATAACAATCTTTTTCCATGGAATAATACAATTTTGCTGTCTACACAAAAAAAACAACGAAATGCAAAAAAAAAAATTTATATGTATCATGATCTTCACAAGGCTTTACGAATCGAACTATTTACAAAAGAAAACTTTACTCTAGTGAGTTTACCTTGGCCCTAACTGCACACATTTGGCATTCGAGGGTTGGCTTTACAGCGCCCTGAAGTTTCATGCGGCAGAAATGGCCACTTGGACTGAAAATGTGATCTCCATCACTGTTTTTTACTAGGCTAAACCCCCTTTGGGCGCCATATATGTTACATATGTGATATAGGGAATGGGATTCCTCACACCATGTTCATAATTTCGGAGGTGGAAGTCAGCGGATAGTATGCTCCCTGGGCGCCAGGCCCCTTGGACAAAAAAGGAAAATATTGCCTCAGATCTAGATAATTTGGAAAATGAACTCGGAAATTTCGCAAGGATAATTTCCGTAAGATTCGCTTACACGGGTGCCATAAAGAGGAAGAAAACATACTATACCACTGCAATAGGACTCGATCTCTCTGATACCTCCAATGGTTGCCGGCTCTAGCTCGTCGGGTGGGCGTGGGAAGAGATCGAATCCAACTAAATCGGGGAAGACCAGTGACAAATTTAAATTTATAAACAACCATAATCAAAAGAGGGAAGTAATCTAATTAATTTAATCTAATTCAATTCCACAGCTATAAGGGGAACAAAAAAAAAAAGTTCTGAAAAGATAATGTTGCTGGCTGGCCTCGAACATGGGACCCACTGATTCTCCAGCCAATAACTCTTCATCGAGGCCATTTCTCATCCGAATATCGTTGCCTTATTTGAGAACTTAAACTTAGCCTGTCACAGCCATTGCGGTTCACACAACCTCACAGAACCTGGGAGCACAAAATGCACTAACTACTCATTCATGCCAATAATGTCATATATTTCGAATAATTCACAAAATTTCAAAATTACTTTACTACTACCGGATTTCTCTGTAATAATCCCAATGCAATTAAATATACTCTTGCTAATTACAATTCAATGTTCTACTTCAAATATTCTGTTCGCCAAAATTCATTTCTTCATTGACCTTGAGCAATTTCATAATAACAACATCTGGTTTAAGATAATTACGATCGACCATCAAAATTTATCGGTCAAGGTTCTATTTATTTACACAGATGTATTGTGTTCACGGAGCAAATCTCAATCAATTAATTTTTAAACAAAATAACCAGATTTTTGACAAGTTAAATTCGATAATTTGGTAATATAAAACTAATAACGTTTATACGGAATAATGATTATGTAAATATAATAATATTAATATAATAAGAAAATATGAAAAAGAAAAATTGCAGTACTTACCCGGCAGGATCCAAAAGCTTTTGGTTATGCCGGTTACAGTTGACCTATGTTATTAATTTAAGCAAATGAACAATAATTTTTATTTTAAATCAATATAGTTAGATGATATTCGGCAACTTGTTGCAATGATGGTGAAGATGATTTGAACTTGTCCAGTATAAGTTGGATGGTTTCCCATCAAAATCTCGTTCTTGGTAGACGAAGAAGTCTTAAGCGATACAGCAGGTTAAATTTGGAAATCACAAAAATTTTAAAAGAAATCTGCTTTCCCTCCTTAATTAGAGGTTTTCTTTTCTTCCCCTTTCGCTACACTACACAAATTCAGAGGTTAAATTCGGTCGTGTGGTTAATAAATCTGAAATGCTTAATTAAAATATTAGAACCTTACTCTACGATCAGGGATTGGAAGTCACCGGTTGATATTTGATTATCTTAACCTTGCTCCAATTTATACCTTGTTAGACGGGAATTGAGTTATTGACCACGAAGATGCTTAAATTTCGCTTAGCTTAAGTGATCGATGGGGTCTTTTAGATGTTACCAATTCCACCCCGTTATTGAAACTGCCCTCTTAATTACACGTGGTTCCAGAATTATCTGGCAGGAATCTGGCCGGACTAATCGCGGTAGTTCCGGACACAATTGGCAATCAATAAACTTAGTTTTCACTGCACTTGACCATTATTCCACTACTTAATTAGGTAACTAATTAACTTATCAGAGGAATTTCCTCTACTTATTTTACACTTAACGTGTTAACTATTACATCTTCGCGATCGGAATGACGCCGGATAGCTTCCGGTGATCTAGAGCGAATCATCAATCTTAACACAACACCGTTGTTACCAAGTAATATTAAATCATTTATTGGAATTCTGACACCGCCCATCCGCACTGCCAGAGTCATATTTGGTTTGAATTGACTCCAATTTAACCTTCCCGATTTATTGAAGCCGGAAATAATTAACATGACCCGATTAATGGAAATAATTATATCAGCCAGTAAATATAAATATATTTCGTTTTGTATAGCAAAAATTGGAATTTGGTTGCAACAATATTTAACTCATGCTCAAACCTTTATAATGTGTCGAGTCAATATTTTTGAGGAATACTACAACGCACTGCAACGACATCTGTTAGAATTAAGAAGACTTACTTCTGGTGGTATTGAGGTTGTTTAATTACTCCTCAAGTTTTGTCGGCCCGACTTAATTCGGACTTTGTAGAGTGTCATAATGGCTGGATATCGTATCCTGCTTTAATCTTTGGTTGGAATCTTGATTCGAGAAAGGAATTATGACAATTTTAAGATTTCTCTTATCTTGTTTTAGCAACTGATTTAGCGATTGTTACACAAGCTATAAAGTCAACTGCAAAAAAGAACGATTTAATAGCTCGAGTTGCTAGATGGTGGCTGAGACTCTCAGATTTTGATTTTGATAGAGTATCGGAAAGGTCGTCTTATTCAACATGTGGACTGCTTAAGTCGAAACCCCCATGATCCGGCTAGAGAACCCGATGAGGAGAGCTCAAACGTTTTTGTAGTTAACATTGACAACGCAAATTGGTTGTTAACTATACAACTTCAAGATAAAAATTATAAACAACCGCAAAAAAAGGCTGAGGGCGAACTACACCCGATTGAGAAAATTGCAGTCCGATTCCATACGATACACGCGGACCATTTGGGCCCCTTTTCCAAAAGCCTGCTTGGAAATACATATATCCTCACGATTGAAGATGGATTTACAAAATACACTTTGCTATATCCTGTTAAGAATACGTCAACACGTGCTACATTACGAGTTATGGATAGAGTCATTGCACATTTTGGAACACAGTCTCGCTTAATTACAGATCGTGGAACGGCTTTCACGTCCAAGGACTTCAAGAAATTCTGTGACGACAATTCAATTTGTCATATCCTGACTGCAACATCCTGACTGCGCCCTACGGCTGAAGGATCCAGGGATTGTTATGTTTACCTGAAGAATATTCAATGGAGCATAAACTCAACACGGAACCAATCTACAAAGCGTTCTCCACATGAGCTACTCTTTGGATTTCAACCCCGAGATCCGTTCCAAAATAAAATTCTGCAAGCACTGCACGATGAAGATCCGCCCAACCAGCTCGCTTTAGAGAAAGTCCGACCTCAAGCCTCGGCGAATATTACAGCTGCCCAACGGTCTTAGAAACACCATTATGATATCAAACGAAATCCACCACAAAAGTACCAGCAGGACGAACTTGTATTAATAAGCAAACCGTCCTTATCAATCGGCGATTCAAGGAAGTTAGAGGCCAAGTACAAAGGCCCGTACATCATTTCAGAAGTTTTACCCAACGACCGATACCGTATTAAGGATATTCCAGGCGCTCCATGGACTCAACGATCTTTCGAATCAGTATTCGCTTCAGACTCTTTGAAGCCCTGGTGTACAAATGCGGATGAAGAGTTAAGTAATGATGATGATGGATCCGAGGACGACTCCTTTCTTCAGGACGGCCGAACTGTTAACGTAGTCAAACAACCAAATCTAAAGGTTGGCGCACCTACGTACACTTGCAGCGAACTTCATAAAGGAGGGAGCACTGACGGATAATGATCGACGTCATCTGTACTTACTTCTCATCTTATTGTTTTTAATCCGAGAAGTTTAAATTGTTACGAATAAAGTTTGCAATCAAAATAATTACTTTTAATTACGCATTCATTTCCGAGCCGGTATTATGGTGTAGACAAAATGATGGAAAGTTTCGTGTTTTTACTTCATTTTATACGAAAAAATAAAAATGACGAACTTTGATGAAACGGGGTAATATATATATACATATATATATATGTATATATATATATATATATATATATATATATATATATATGTATCTATATATAATTATATAATAATAAGGCTCGAGTTGCATCTAATACTCTTGCTGAGATCTGGCGCAATAACAACATCTCCACACGCAGAAGACTCCGGATCTCCGAATCGAACGAAAATCTGTTCTGCAGTACAACATGAATGAACTCTGACTTGGAAAGTTTCCTGTCAAATCACTTCAAATTCACTTTCAGGTAGTTCTCTAAGAAATTATACATTATCTTAAAACATAAAAAGTTTTGAAAATAGTTTAAGGTTTTAAATTATACACTCTACGAAACGTTTTTAAAACTTTTAAGCATTCCGCACATTAAGTAATGTGAGTCTGGCCGTCACGGTTTTCGACGGTTTAGTCTGCACATATTTTCTTCACAATTAAGAATACTGTTTAATTTGAAAAACTATCATTTGGGACTAAACTGAATATATTTTTAACCCTTTGCGGTCAATGCCGCTACAGTGGCGGCATTCGCAAGTCGACATAGAAGTCGGTTACGCCACTATAGCGGAGTGATATTATTCATTATCGCCTGACGAGCGGCAGACCAACGGGTGATAATGAAAGAAAATTATCCTCCGGATGATATATTCAAATGTTTAGATCAACTTACAGATATCAAAGTTGGAGTTGGATCAATACGTTGAGCGGCAAGGCCAACATGCCATGGGTCCCGGGTTCGAGATCAGATGACCCAGTGAGCTTTTATTAAGAAATTAAAATAATCCACTCCGTCTCTGGGCTGTTGTCTAGCTCGCAGCAATGTGCAAAAACAAGACTCAAGTTTTCTCACACTTCCCTTACCCTAATTCCCTTCCGGTCAAAACCATGCCAACGCATAAAAGGGTTGTTTGTCCCCTAGGATTTGGCAACATTGTATAGAAAAAAAAGTTTATCGATCTCTTCAGAGAGTGAAGGTTTTCAGTGTACGGAATCAAGCGGAATCGAGAATTTGTTTTCGAGAGTTGTATCGCTTGTTTTGCTCGCTTATTTAATGTTCGCGTGTGTTTTACTTATCCATTCTTTCTCGTAGTCCGTAAACTTACCTTGTTCTACACAAGTGAATGCAGAAAGCTGGTATTCCCATCGGCGAAATATGCCGAACGCAAAGGGGTTAAACGAGTTTATTTTTCCAAAAGGCTTCATTAAAAATATATATATACACCATTAATATCATGCAAAATTTAAATATCTACTAACAAATACCAAACACCGCAGCCATTTTCAGTATACAACAATGCTAATATATATTGATTGTGAGCTTTTTATTTTTAAGTCAAATGTTCGATATGGTATATATGCGCAACCATAACTATTGACTACAATTTTGATATATTACGCTATCAGCGAAAGCAAAAACTGAAAATATTAAATTTACACCACATATTAATGCAAATGGATGATTCAATAAAACTGGAACACGGTCAGTGGACGGAAGTAATAAGAGAGAGGAAAATTGAGCCTTTGCAAACACCCGGTTAATGAATTTTTTATAGGGCAGGCTGACTGCCAGTATGATAGTGGAATCAACTTTTATATTGTGTGGCTTTTGCGTTTCAACCCATTTGAGCGAGCAAATAATTACAAAATCTGATTACGTTCCTCAAAGTAATCTTAATCTGCACGAAGCGCTTTTTTATGATTTTTCAGAGGAATTTTACTTAAATAATCGGTTTGTTTGATTTTATTCCAAAATTATAATAGCATTGAGTAGGATTTAGAAATATTAACGTTGGAATGTGATGAATTAATTAAAGGTAATTAGAATCTTTGCACACGTATTACAGAAAGAACCTTCCGATGAATCATTTAAATCAGCTACTTTCTAATGTTCGAAGCGTACGTTTCTTTATAATATAAGTAAACAATTGTTTTATTAATGAAGTAGTGTTGACTGAAGGTGAAGTTTGTACAATCACCGACACTGTGTAACCCGTAAAAATTCACTAACGGTTTTCAATATACTTCCGGAATTGGTGAATAGGTGATGTTGCTGAAACATCTTCTGATACTTCTGATGGCGTATCCTGGTATCCGTATCCGGTCTGAATCTTAATCTTAGTGCAAATATATTTTCATTTCCAGGATACATCTAGACAAATCTAAGGGCGATGTTTTGGCTCACATTTATTTTAGTATTGGTGATCCACCAGGGCCCTACTTCATAAAATTGACAACCGCGACAATTTAATAATAACAATTTTGTAATTTATAATTTGACAGGCGACACTATTTGAATAAAATGACCTACGCCGACAAATATGGATTTGGCACTAATATACGTTGTTTGGATTATTTTTACATGTCACTCCCCTAATATATATATATTTATTCATTTCACTTTTTTTCCGAAACCTATCCCTAAGGGTGTGTCATTAGCAAATTATCTAACGGCATCAGAAGTGTCATTATTCACCTTACTGATCCCGATAAATATGGACTCGACACTCACCTCAGTCGTTTCGATTATTTGTACATAGCAGCCCCCCCTTCCCCCCTTGGCTCCAATCTCCGAGGCTTACCACAGTAGCCTAAAGTATGCCTAAGAAACTTCTAAACCTTGAAAGCCCCAAAAAGAAATCGGATTAGCCGCTTGCAAGATTAGCCCAGTTTGTTCTCGATTATTTGTACTTGGTACCCCCCCATCCATTGGGATGCCTGATTACCAAATTATTTGACGGCGCCGGGAATATTATTATTTATCTTACTGACCCCGAAGAGTGGATTTGACACCAATATTGGCCGTTTTTGATTATTTTACATGTCACCCCTTCCACATATTTACATATACAATACCTATTGCTGGGTAAGCCCCAAAACTGTAACCCGTAATTATTATTTAGATTTTAGTACATCATTCAATGTTAAATAAAATTATTAACTTAAAGGTCTTTTTTACCTGGCTTCTTGGCGCTCAGCTCTTACCTTTTTATTACAAATACGAATCAGAATTTGATTATCACTTGGCCGTCCGAATTTATGTAAGTATGATCACATTCCCTGATAACTTACTTATTTCACTGATGCATGGACTCAAAGTGGATCTCGGCCTCCGACATTAGAGGATTTTACTGCTGTTGGTCCTACTCGATTTCTTGCCAGCAGACAGCACCCATATCTGTGACCCATAATTAGTTTTCAGCTTTTATTACATTATCTAATTTTAAATAAAACTGTTTAACTTGAGCATGTTCATCTCAGTAATCTCGAAACTATGAATTTAACATAACCATCGGTCGAATTCGATTTCGAAATCGACAATAAAAATTATAGATTCGATTTTAATATCGGTCCTTTCCGATTATTTGTACATTTCACTCTCTCCACACCCCAACCCTAGGAGTATCTTATCGCCAAATTATTAAACGGCATCGGGAGTGTCATTTTTAATCTTACCGACACCGCAAAATACGGATTCGACACCAATATGGGTCGTTTGTACATGTCATTCCCACCCCCCAACAACCACCTCCTCTATGGAAAGATTTTAAACAAATAAAGGAACAATTATACGAAATAAAACAATTTAAAAATGGATATTGCAAAGAAGACGGGAGCTGAATTTTGGAAAAAATTTCACTTAGATGAAAACGACGAAACAATTTTAGTAATAATTGGAAAGAACTCTTGAGTAGTAGCAGTGAGTTGTTCACTTTACTTATCATAAGTAAACTCTTTGTAGTGTAAATCACGACTAATCAGGCTGCTACTTAGCCTATTCAGCTTAGTTCTAGATGTTTCCGTTCTACATTTTCACCACACTTATTCACCAAAAGTTCGAATCCTACGTTTCAACGTTAGACATTTCCTTGCCTTGATTTTTGGCCCTATCTCATTTCGCTACGTTAATGTCGTAATAGATATAAAATTAAAAATTATGTTATGCTTTTAGCGCTCTTTGTGAAGTCGGTTCAACTTTTTTTAGTTAAAGTTTCTATTATTTGTCTTTTACACATACTAATTTGACTTTTACTTAACTACTGTAATTGAGTATGTAGTTAAATTATAGTATTGAGTTATTGAGAAAGCCTTACTAAATAAAAATCTTCAAACCGTATAACACCCGCACTTATTACGTTTAAACACAAAGATAATTTTAAGGAACATAAGTCACTAATTTAAATGCTTCTATAAATCGTCAACCAACCAATTTCCAACTATAAATTATTAAGACAGGAATATTCTTCGTCAGGATCTACTTATTCAAGGATAAAAGCAAATAGTGCTGATTAATCACATTAGTTTAAGGAAATCAAATTCAGAGTCATTTTGCATATAAAATAAGCTTTTCCTTTGAAATAACCCACTTTAAATTCAAGACGGAATAATGCCGCTTCCACAATTGTACTCGAAATGATGATTTTGTGTAGTCTATTGGTCTTGCTTCTAGTGAAATGGAATCACATAGCGTACAAATCTAAAGGTAGAAATCAGAAATGAGAAAGCCAAATGAAGTCTGAACGCCCTCGATAAAGTACGAATACGTCATTAGATGATTACTATTTACTGAGCATTAAAGACGAAGGGTTGGATTTAATTTGTGGTGACTTTGAGATATTTGCGTATGAATAATAATCGTAGTTAACATGTTATACAGTTGGCGTTCATTATAGGATTAGACAGCTTAGTTCAAGCTTCTCTAATTTAGAATTTGAAATGGTTGAAATAGTGGTTGCAATAACGTTTTACTCAATATAATAAATATATGTATTTTAATTAAGATGTCTTCCACCGAGCCAGAAAAATATTCTTAAAATTCTGGATAAACTTTCCTAATTGATGTCTTAATTAAGTAATAGGGGCAACTTAATACATGGCTCTTTGCCCCCCCCCCCTCAATGCAACCATCAGTAGCTCACTTTTGTCAACGCAGTAAACGGTGACATGCCACATATTTCATACATATACGTATTTATATATTTTCATCCTATTCCAACATATTTTCATTCTATTCTAAATATACCTGCGCTCTTCTAAAGTTTTTAATGTATTCTGAAAACCCATCGATGCACAGAGGCACAGCATGAATTGTTCTTATAGGTTTTCTTTGCTACTCGAAAAGGAGCATTCACGTGATGAAAAAAAATTCTATTTTTCTATTTTCACAAATTTGGTCCTTTAAGTTCAGCAGGTTATAATTTCAATATAATAATTAACTTAATTTTTTAAGTAAATATTCTTCATCTAGATTTACTATTACAGTATGGCCCAAAAGTTCATATTGTGCTTCGCTACTATCACATCCAGATCAATATTAGCAGTGCAAAGCGGCATAGTGCATTTCCAGGAGTAATATTTAAAACTTATTTGTCCCTATAGTCAGAAGAGAGACAAAATCTAATTTTTATTGCCGGGGTAATTAATTGCCTTTTTGAGAAACTACCTGTGAATGATCCTGTTTTATTGCTGTGTTTATCATAATAAGTGATTTTTCCTGGAAAATTTTCCAGGGTTTTTTTTCTGAAAAACCATTAAATTTTCAATACCTCTTACAGGACTTTTGTTTTCCGTCATAATGGCTTCGAAAAGTATACAGACAGGGATTCAAATTCAAACTCTTGGCGATGGGAAATTCCGTTTCCGAAATATCAGGAACACTAGGTATAGACAGGAAGACCGTACAGTTACGGCTGAAATAGTAGAAAGGCGATGTACAGGACAACAGACGCTCCAGTAGACCGACAACTCTTTCGTCTACAATGAAAATAAGGAAGATCATGGAAAACAAGCCAGCCATTGGAACAAGGACAGCAACAAAAAAGATCAATCAATCTGAAAATTACCAACAGGAAAAGAACGTCTCGATCAACGGTTCAACGGTACATTAAATCAACGAATTGAGAAAGACGCACCTACATCAGACCAGTAAAGCCGTTTTTTACTGAAAAGAATGTCAGAGATGGACTTAACTTCTGCAGAAGGCTACAAAGCGAAGGATTCTGTGATAATAGTGCTCTTGGAAAGTCGAGCCTTCATGAACAGCATTTAACCTTGTTACACAGAATACCTGGATGACAGCAGACAGTTTTCAGATAAAAATTAGGTTATATTTATGCAAAATGGAGCAAGAGCACATACGGCAAAGGAGAGTGCGACGTTGACAAGGGAAGATTGCCCTGGAAACTCTCCTAACCTTAACCCAATCGAACACGTTTGGATTCGATTTCAAGAGAGCGTATTTAGACATCCGATGCCGAAAAATAGACAATTTATTGCGAGAGTACAATAAGAATGGAGAAAGATAGTTTTGGACGACGTATTTTAGAATGTATTGACAACAACGGTAGATATACGCATTATAAGTAGTAAGAATATGAATCTGTATTATGTTTACATCTTAAATAAATTGAAATTTCTAAATTATGTTTGTCGGTTAGCTTTTCATAGCAAAAATGTTGTGGGGATAAACTTTTGGACCAAACTGTATTAAAAACTATGTTACTTTTGTCCCTTTTTTATTGCACATCAACAACTCTGTAGGTATAGTTGGAAACATTTTTTTCGATCCGTGATTGTCATCGCAAAAAATAGGTCGCCTCCCACCCTGTGCTTGTTTCGCTGACATTTTTTTTTATTGCAGATTCACATTCTACGAGAAAAAGTACATCTTTAATTTGGAACATATTTTCTGAATCATGATATACAGCGTCGTAAACTCAACACTAGCTACAAAACCGTGAATTGGTTAATGGCCTCTCTTCATGGTCCGTGCCCATAGTACTTTAAAGTGCACGATATTTTTTAGACACCTCTCTAATTAGGAGTGGTGCTTCATTAATTTATAGCTGCTACTCCATGTTATGTTATACTGTTATCTTTAAAACAGTTCTGAAGCGCCGCGGCTAGTAAGGCCTATTGTGGCATCCCTTCCTACTCTTTAAGTCTATCTAGTTCCATTGAAAAGGGACAGCAGTTCGTAGAGCGAGCTGACCTCTAACTCATTGGGATTCAACAGTGGCTTCCCAAGAATCTATAACCAGCGCCTGGCAATGGAGGGGTACTCGCAAAGGATGTGGAGTAGTTTCGCCTTCATTGTACGTACTGAATACTGCCAAAAATGGATTTAATATGTTGCTTGGATTTTCATGTTTTTTGAGCCGTCAAGTTTCTCGCAGTGCGATAAAACCATTTCGTTGCATTTTGCGTCGCACTATCGTGCATAATCTGTTTCAGCCATTACAGTCTGCATTCATAAAATATGACTGAAATAAAGTCTTATACCGACCATTTCACCACATTGCTGTGTGTAGCTTCTATCCGACCCTTTTGCGATTTATTAATTTGGCAGATCACGGATATCTCTCCTCATAGAATATAAAACTAATAAAGCAGCCCTATACAATCAGAAAACTTCGGCATACTTTTTTGAGCAATGGAATGACAATTTGACCATGGAAGTAACACAAACTTAGAATTCTTGATTTTTTTTCTTTTTATACGATGTGGACAAATCCTAGGGGACAACCCTTTGATGCATTAGCATGGTTTTCGCCGGCAGGAAATTATGGTAAGGGAAGTGAGGAAACGTGGAAATCTTGTTTTTGCATTGCTGCGAGTTAGGCAACAGTCCAAAGACGGTTTATTTTAATTTCTTAATAAAAGCTGACAGGGAGACCTGATCTGGAACCCGGGACCCATGGAATGGCGGTCGTGCCGCTCAACGAATTGATCCAACTCCGTCTCCGAACTATTTAATAATTCACCCCGTTGCTACCAACTATTTATCATGACCCTTTTAATTTTTTAGGCATTAATATTTAGGTATAGGAAAAAGAAAATTATTGTCTATTGAAAACATTCAAAAATACCAACCAAAAACTGCCTATGAGCAATTGGCAAATGAAATCATTTCACACGTAAACAAACTGGAAAATATTCCAAAATTCACACTTTTTTCGGTATATTAAGACAATAAACAATCATAAGACTTGACGTTTTCAAAAAAGTTTAGCTATTATAATATGTAAAATCAGCAAGCCCATATTTCTTAAAAATCTTAAGGGGAGGGTTCTAGTTCTTTTGGTAAAGAAAAGGTTAAATTGTAATTATTGATAATCTGACTAAGGGTTTATGGCTGCGACTTTGCTGTTCTTATGGCTTTATTCCTTATTCATTTGTTCACAAAACTCACTACTTTAAATTGAAATTTTTTTTGTTTACGTCAGCATTTGTTTAAGCTCAGCATCTGATCTGAAATCAAATCGGAAAAAAGTATGAAAAATACATTAAATTTGGGGTACCATAAACCTACGTTTGGCCGTAAGCGATATTTTTGAACACTTTATTCGCGTTTGAAAAAAAGTTTGTTTTTCACCCCTTTGATTCATGTTCATCCGCACAGAATTGTTTTATAGGTACAAAGTATCCTAAAAGTGGTATACTTTTTTATAGAGTTGATCGCGAATTAATCGGTCGATCGGGTGAGAGCTGGTGTGGTCGCCAGTTTGTAGAATTAACCCTTCTAACTCAGAAGGCGCACTTCACAGGCAGAGGCCTGGAATCAATTGACCTATTCACCAGAATATAACAAATATTGACAAAATAAGACCAATCCCAAACACTACAATCAGGGGTGCAAAGACAACAGAGATCGTTTAAACAAATATTTAGTAACAGCCAGGTCAAAAATAGGACACAAATTCACGGCTCTACACATGCAGTTAATAGGCTCATGCATATCATAGTTAGAGCGAGAATGGATAACATGTAGTAAAGGCAATCTCCTTAAGCCATACGGGGTTTGCCTAAAAGTAACCAAACTTGCAAGAGTGAGAGAATCTATATTCAAGTTCAAAAGCTGATGAATAAATACTAGGTCAGCAATTCTACGACGTTCCTCTAACGAGTGCATATTAAGCAATCGGAGGCGATCCTCATAAGGAGGAAGCCTTAATGGATCATTCCATGGGAGGTCCCTTAGAGCAAACCTAACAAAGTTCCGCTGCACCGACTCAATGCGTCTAAAATGAACAGCATAGCAAGGAGACCAAATCTGAGATGCGTACTCAAGAATTGGTCTAACTAAAGAAAAAAATAAGTGAATAAGTGTCTGTCGATCACAAAACTCCCTTGACCACCGCTTAACAAAGCCAAGGACTGAATTACTCCGAGATACTATATGGTTTATGTGCAGAGTGAAATCGAGTTTCTTGTCTAGCATGACACCGAGGTCAGTAACGGACTCCATACGACGGATATTAGTTTCCGCAAAGGTATAATCAAAGTCGAGCTGATTGATGTTCCTAGAAAATGACATAACTTCACATTTATCCAGGTTAAGTTGCAGTCCATTTGTGGCACACCAATCCCTGAAGGTATTCAAATCGTCCTGAATGCAGGAAGAATCATAACTGTTTCTAACGCATGAGAAAATCTTCATATCGTCTGCATAGATTAAAAATTTGGAGTGCTTAATCAGAGGGACAATGTAGTCAATGGCAAGAATAAACAGCAGCGGCCACAGATGGCTACCTTGCGGTACACCAGATGAAGCCCTAACGATTCTAGATAAAGTATTACGGAAAGAGACACGGTAAGTCCTATCTTTTAAGTAAGAGCAGATCCAGTCGCGCAATAAAGGCGGAAAACCTAACCTTTCAAGCTTAAGCATAATATATGAAATGAAGAATATGGTTTCGAGAAAAGCGCGATTTAGTTTGAGTTACTTATATTACATGCACGTTACATGCTTTCCGTAAAAGGTGTTTTTATGTGACAAGCAATTCGAATTCGATAATACCGATTTAGGGAAATTTTCTAGACAACTTAGACATGCCAAAAATGAAACAAACGAAAAAATCGATTTTTCCCGCCAAAAGAACTAGAAACTCCCCCTACCCCTAAACAATTATCCATGATAGATGGAAAACCAATCTTGTTATCCCTATTCCGTTGTGAAGATAAACGCCTAGCAACGCATCTATAATACACACATTTGATATTTAAGCCAAATAACTTATTAGTAGTACAATAGTATGACTTGAAGTGTTAAAAAAGTTGCTTAAAAATATACAAAATGTAGCAGTAATGTGACTATATTATATAACACATTTTGTCAACATAACGGAGCCAACACATAACCTTATTTACTATATCACACTTTGAATGAAATATATATTGATTTAGAACTCAGCCAGTTACAATAGGTAAACAAAATATCCCTTTAGAATTTGGCATACACAGGAAACCAACATATGCTAGCATTGTGATCCCTAATTTCTAACGCCATTCAATCAATACACCAGGGTGTTTCAGATCTGACGTGCAAAAATGAGTGGGGTGATAGATCTCAACTAGACAAAAAAAAATGTATGGCAGGGGAGGGGGGCAATTTCAACCGTTTGGGAGTTACAGGGTGATTCATAAATTTCAGTTTTTCATTTTATGCACATTACTTTTTTATTTTTGTCTTTTGATCTACATAACATAGGGACATCAAACAAACGCTAAAAAATAACTATCCTAATGTCAACACTACTGATCTAACTCCTACCATTGCACGTACCGTCATTTCCAAAAGTGAAAAAAATGGTTTCCGATTAACTAAAATTCCAGGCCGGGTAGACGAAGGAGGATTAGAAAAATCGCATCCATTCAGCAGGTGCAACATGCACCTTTTTGGAAAGGCTATAAGATGGACAATCTAATAAAAAAGAGGTATACTAATTACATGAATTTCGGAGAATATTTAGAAAAATGCTGAATTTAAGGTATTCGGAAACCATTTTTTCACTTTTGGAAGTGACTGTAAGTGCAATGGTCGGAGTTAGATCAGTAGTGTTGATATTTTTCTATATATTTTTGGAAAGGTCATTAGGAGAGTTATTTTTTATCGTTTATTTTATGTGGCTATGTTGGCTAGATGATGCATGTTTGTCTAATTAAAATTTATCATCCCACTCATTTTGGCACGTCAGATCTGAAACACCCTGTATGCTTGTCAATCATTATTAAACACATTAACTAATATACCGAAAAACTTTGTATATGTCTGAATTCAAAAAAACCAAAAACAGAAAGTTGGCGCCAGAACTAACATTGCCAACCAAAACTGAAAATGATAAAATTTGGAAAAAGGTACCATATGTCCTAAATGCTTCGGAAAAAATAAAGAAAATGCACTAAAAACACATAAAGTAGAGCCATTTTTTACAACGAAAACAATTGGCCAATCTGCTATTATTTTAGTTGTAATAAATGGTGGTTCTACCTTATGTGTCTTTTTGTGTACTTTTTATATTCTCTGAAACAGTAAGTACATATGTTTCGTAAGCAAGAAAATACAAGAAAATAAATCCACAATACCAGATAGTGATAAGTCAGGTGTGTCTAGTATAAATTGCGCAGATTGCGGGGTATCTTATATCGGGAAAACCACAAGGTCGTTAAAAACCAGACATAAAGAGCATATGTTAGTAGCAAAGAACAGCTGCTTCAGGATTAGGTAAACATCAGTTCACACGACTTCAGCCCATAAATTAAAACTTATCCACAACATAAAAAAGAAAAACATTTTAGACCGATATGAAATTATTGAAATTGTAAAGGAAAAAAATCAAGGTTGACTTTTGCTAAACTTTTAAATCGATTTTAATTCAAACGTTTACGTTAAAAAAATTAAAGCACCCTATGTAAAAGTTTTTTCTTTGTGAGTGTTAACTTACACACCTTTAGTATTGGCACGGAAATCTTTGCTGTTGGGCCACTTTATTTTGTTTCTTACTCGTAGATCTGTGGAGTTTCCATCTAATCCAGACATAATTCAATTCTCGATTAGTAGAAGAGAATTGAGCGAGACGTTCCTGATGTAAACAGCGATTCTCCTCTGCAGAGAGACGAGCGGTACTAAGTAATAACAAGGAGTAAGATTCTAATTAATATCAAAACGAGAAACAACCTTGTTCTAACTTAGTGCAAATTTAATTATAAATTAATTTATTATTAAACTATGAGTTGAATTACTGACGGGGACGGACGTACTGCCGTGTCTTGCTACCCAAAAAAATGTTAAATTCGGTTGCGAAAGCAAAATGAACTAATAAGTGCAAGTTTCTCGCCTCTGCTTTGACTAAACATCTGCGTAAACTTTTTCACCTGTCATATTCAACAGGAATGTTTCCAAGTGCTGCTCGTGTCTAGCCGATTCTTAAAAAAGGAGAGGCATGAGACCCCTATAACTATAGACCAATTGCACTAACTATAGTTTTTGAATCACTCATCAACTCTCAGTTGATGAAATATCTAGAAAATAACAATCTTATCACCGATTGCCAGTACGGTTTTCGCGCTGCCCGCTCAACCGGAGACTTGCTAACGGAGCGTTGGAATCATTGTCTCCATAACATTGGTGAGTCCGAAATCGTCGCTCTTGATATTTCAAAGGCTTTTGATAGAATCTGGTATGCTGCCCTTTTAGCCAAATTTCAAACATTTTTTATCCCTTATTCTCAATCATATTCGTAGTCTCGCCGACGACAGCACCCTTGATTCCTCGTACTCATTTATTTCTGGATTGAATTCACGTGGTAATGCTACAGAAGTCAATCGGGAACGCATGTTCAGATCATTAAACAACGACATTTCTATGGTTCTCGCTTGGGGCAGAGCAAATCGTGTTTGTGATGCATTAAACATCCAAAACTCAATGATGTTTAATGTTCCTAACTAACTAACTAACTCAATGATGTTTAATGTTCCATTTCAGTCGACGCAGTGAATATACCCAATTCGCCCTCCCTAAACATCTTGGGTATTGAGATATCCAACAATCTTAGCTGGATCATATATTTGCAATCGCTAAAAGTTCGTTGAAATGCTTGGATTTTCTACAAAGATGTAAGAAATATTTCAGCCCACCTGACTTATCGCTGATCTACAGGTCCCACATTAGACTTGAATATAGTTCCTACATTTGGACAGAGGCCGGACACACCGCCTTGTCCGCGTTAGACATAGTCCAGCGTAAGGCTATTAAATCTTTGAGGGCCTTCACCATCTGGACCATCGACGGAATGTCAGCTGTCTCTCACTTTTCTATTGTTATTTCCATAGCCATTGTTCTAACGAACAATGATTCCTTGTAGACACATGACAACGCACGATACAAGAGGTACAAGCGCTCCCACCCCTATACTCTCCAGGTCAAATTTCGGGAATCTTTTTTAAGCATAACAACACGAATGTGGAACAGTTCACCATCAGCTGTTTTTCCCTCGTCAAATGAGCCCGAAACTTTCAAACGGGGCGTACGGCATTCCATGAGCTTTGTCAACATTATATATATATAACAAAAGTGTGATCTATACATTAACATTATGCTTAATTTCTTAGTGTTGAGAAGCAGCTGGTTACGTTTAGTGCAGTCAGATTTTCTCAGTCAGATCTGCATTAAGTCCGTAAATACAATCCTCACGAAGCCCACATGTGAACATTAGAGTCAACCAAAACTGTGGGCAGTTTACTTATGTAAAGGAAGAAAAGAAGAGTCCCGAGTATTGATCCCTGAGGTACCCGCAGTCAATAAGAAGAGCACATCTCTACAGACCATAACATCGCTACCGACCCTAACATACTAACTACGACACGATAAAAAATTACTGACAAAGTTGAGGGCTGAAGATGAGAAGTGAAAGTTACATCGAACCTTTGCAAGCAGCTTTTTGTGATGAACTGAGTCAAAAGCCTTACCAAAATCGAGCAGTACTAGAACGGCCGTGATATCGTCATCAATAGAGTAAGTGAATCCGGATACTATCTTTAACACGTCACTTTCACTGCTTTAACGTCCCTGAACTCTGTCAGACAGACAAATGATCTTTTTGCCTTATATATGAGGCCACTTACGCGTACATTACCTTTCCCAGTAACTTCTCGAGGAAACATAGCAGTCTAATAAGTCGAAAATCCTGTAATTCAGATGAAGTGCACATAATATAATATTTCTGACGAATGAATTGCCGAAACCACCCTATTGCGTAACAGCCTATACCGATCACAATCTACATCGACTATGGCGATTATTATTCGAATTTCATCATAGACAACCACTGAAACGTGATCTGCGAGATTTCAATGGAACATACAGTTATATTACTGATTGGGAAGATCAACCTTCTCATCTAATTCAACCCTATTGTACTCGTAGATTTGAATCGAAGGCTCCGAAATACACTCACTGACAAGTTTGTCATAATCAATGTGAGGAAATCGCGATATATGAGTAAAGTCGTCAAACAAATAGGACCAATAGGAACATCATACGTCATAAACAAATTATTTTGGTCAAATTCAATTGGTGGGTTTATTTGGTTTATAAGCAGAGCGTTGTCTGCGATGGATGATCTGCATTGAAATAAGTCGGATCTGAATTCAAGTTAAAAGTGTTATCGACATTAATCCTTAATATATTTCTCTAAATTCATTTGTTTTATAAGATAAATAATTAAATTCTTTAATAATTGAAACGTTTGAAAATGTCGTGGGGCTCATAGAATCTATTAAGAAATTACAACATGTTAGTATGGTCAAAATCAAAAATAAAATTTAATTGCTTTGTTTTGACAGATTTCAAGGGTAGTAGTCCGCCATATGTGAGCTCAAAATTGAACCCACACGGAACCGTTCATTCAACCCTTTCTGAACTTAAACTGTATTTCCTTCTTACTGGATTCATTTTTACCTTATAATATTATTTCTAACTGATCATTAGTATTTAGATTTATTCATATATTCATGACACAGAACTGTTCCATCCTGATATTGAAACACTATTTATTTTACATTAAAATATAATTAAAAATTAATGAGGTAGGTAATTTTGGAGAACAGTTAACATTTTCTTTTGAATATTTGCAACCAGGTACTAAAGATTTGCGGAGCATTAAACTTGTAAATTCCAAAAGTTTGAAAGTTCTGTTGCTAGGTAACAGGAGAACATTTGTGTTATCATCCTCATTCCTTCCTTAAGATTACAATATAATACCCCAAAGTATTCTTACAGCTTACGTCTCCTCTCCGTCGTTAGTTAGCAGCTTCCCACCTTTGCCCTTTTGTGCGTGTTTTTATGGTGCACCTTACTGTAATTAGTCTCGCAAAGTATTTCCCTCTTCTGTTCTGCTCCATTTTTCTTACGTTTAGTGGAGTCTGCGTTGCATCCCTTTTAATCGTCTAGAACACAAATGATTACCTGTCTCAGGATTACGAGTATCTGTACTTGATTGAAACATTTATAAAGAGTCCTTTTTATGTACGCGAAGAAGTGGAACTTCGGTCGTTACACCACTTTTCCCTATTAAATTCGATCTAATTAATTTGAAAATTTCAGCTAACTTAGCACGGAGGGAAAATTCGCAGAGACCGAATTGAATGTCCTTTCTGAAACATTGATCGAAAAAGCTAAACTTAATTACGACCGACTAGTGAACTTTCCGCCAACGTGGAACGGAAATGTCTTTCGTGTTTACTTACGAAAATAAATCACTCAAACTATTTAGATGGAAAAGTTTCTCTTAGGACAATCAAATCTTTGTGGTCGGAGCTGAGTTCATAAGACCCGCTCGGAGTTTGTTGAATACAAGAACCAAGAACAACTCCGTTCAAATAAACAGTGGTTTAAAGTTTGTTTACGTCAATGACCCCACTGCCAGTTAAATTGAAAATAGTGCATCCTGTCTTCGTTCGAGGATACTTCCCCTTAGTGGAAGCTGATTTATTTAAATCTGTTCAAAAGGAGGTCGGCAGTTTGGGTGCAATTTAAATCGTCGCATTGATAACGTTAAAATTTGAAGACACTAGCAGTGAAACCGGAGATCGATAAATTTTATATTTGCGCACAAATAGCGCCCCAAGATTATTAAAGGTATCAAATTTTAGGTTGATATAATTTCAGTAGGTACTCTGTGTCCCGATTTCCCTTGCCTACTTTTGCAAAATCGATTCGGAAGTAATGGCGCCTAAGAGAGAACGCTGATTGCCCATTTAGAGTTACACATTACGAGGTTTATTATGACTTTGGGGTCATCTAGAGATTACAGGAGAGAATTGGTGCCCTTAATGGATGTACGGGAATTTTTCGGAAAATTCTTTACTCCGAGTATATCGTGGTCACATTACAGTCATATTAATGGTAGTTTGCCCACTGATGATGTCTCCTGTGCGACGTTAAAATGTGCCTGAAGTGAATATCAAATGTTATTTCTAAAGGTTGATTTAATAGAGATTGCGTTCATGGTTCATTAAACTGTCTCGTGATAACATCAAAGTGTCCTTTTATTAGACATCAATAGAGCTGCTAAAAGTACTTTAAATCACTTCTATTTCCTCGGCATTGGGGAGGAAGGAATAGATCTGATTTATTAAGCCGTAAAAGGAAGCTGTGTAAAGTCGTAAATCAGAAGTACGTGAATTTGTAAAAACAATAAGTCGGCTGTAAGGGAGCATATGTAGATGATTGTGTATGTACATATTGATTTATAGCAGCAGGAATGGGTAATTTTATAAATTATGTTTTACTGCTTATACTTTAAAATTTGACTGTCGAATAATAACTCTTTCTTTCTTTAGGTATGGACATTCCAGGGAGTGTTCTGTCGCAAGCATAACTTAATCTCGCAGCTATGGATAAGTTCCTTAGGGGGTTGTGCCCTCAGTCCGCCCACCAATACCGTATGAATATTCCCAGGATCTGATCTCCACGATTACGACTTAAATGAATGACCTTGGATACGGGGTATTTTCAGCAATACCGATCACGTTGAACCCTGCATTTTCAATTTGAACGACGACTGAAGAATATAATAACACTTACCGTCCGATTTAAAAAACATTTTTGAGGTGAATGCATTTCGGTGAATTCCCACACGTTGTTATGCACTCACGGAGTTCCGCTCACCTCAAAAAGTTTTCTAAATCGGACGGTAAGTGGTATATTTATTTAAAAAGTATTAGTAGATAAGTTCCTAGTAAGGCTCGAGGTATAATGACCGATAAAAGACAACTTACAGTTTTTGGATACAGCATTGACATTCTGGGAACACGCTGATATACCCCCATTCCACACGATTGCACGAATTGGTGTATATGTATAATAAGAGAACGTTTCAGTCGTCAACTGACTAGGGAACCTAGCACTGTGAGGTGATAGATATTTTTGTACTGATTCGACCGCGGTGATTCTGCAGATCAGTTGGGGTAGATTTAGGACTAATGGAGACTATAACTAGTAGACTGATCTATAGATATTCGTTCAATTACAGAGACTGTAATGTAGCTTTTAAACTGCTGCAATCGACGAATTGCAATGTCGTTCCACCGTCTCCATGTTCCTAATTGGGTCAGGCATTAATCATACATGTCACCCGCGTTCCGGCAATGGAAATTTGTCAATTTTGTGTCCATGTAGGTGGAGCTGCACATCAGAGATAAGCCTTCCTCAGAGATAAGGCTTTTATGAAATTGTTAGGTAAATGGGGCTCTTCGGGCTTGGCGGATTAATTAAGACAAGTATTTTCAATCACAGAAGTTCACAGGTTTTAGTCACTTCACTGTTCACTTTCTTCTACAGTTACCTTCAGAACTTGTCTTCACAATGCAAGGTTTAACTTTACTAATAAGCTGCTTAAAACACAACTCAAACTAACCAGGCTGCTACTCCCCTATTTATACCACTCAGCATAATTCTAGAAACTTCAGCCTAGAGGTTCCATTTACACATTTCATCTCACTTATTCAGCATAAGATCGATTAGACTTTGAATTCTTACTTTTGACATTTAATTTCCTTGATTTCTAGTTACCTGGGAGGTGCACATTGTACAGTTTACTATTTCCGTTTTCACGGTCAACATCGTGCACGTTACAATATTTTTCAATTGCCCTTACATTGCTTATCCCATCCATGGTCATTTTAAGTTTCCCATGCTTTAAACCCATTGCAGCTATTGATGCAACAGATTTATTCCACGTGACGCTACATCTGCAGGATTTTCTTCAGATCTTACATAGTGCCATTGACTCGAATTCAAATTTTGTTGTATATCAGCTACTTTATTTGCAATATATTCTTTCCATTTACTAGAGTGACCTCTAATCCATGCGAGAACTATCGTAAAGTGTGTCCATGCGTGGACTGGCATGTCTTCAAAGGCTATTGTTGTGGTAACCTTTTTTGATAATCTTGGAAGTAAAAGAGCTCCACATAGTTCTAGTCGCGGTAGTGATGATTTCTTACTGATTGGAGCTACTTTTGATTTCACAGTTCTAATTTTGTCGTGATATTCCCGTCTTTATCTCGGATTCTGAAATAGATCACCGCTGTATAAGCATTCTGTGAAGCATCTGACAAACCGTGCAGTTCTGCTATTTTGACCTTTGCTCTGTATTGTATTCAACGGTGCATTTTTATTTTTTGTATGGCTGGGAGTTGTTCTTTAAATGTTTGCAATTTTTCTACTATGTGTGATGAAAGCGGCTCATCCCATCCTAGTCCTGCCAACCATAGGCCTTGTAACATGATTTTTGAACTGCTTGTGAGTGGTATCATCCATCCAAGAGGGTCAAATAGCACCGAAGTTTCGGACAGAAAACTTGTTTTTGTGGTAGCTGGCTTGGATGTTTATATATTGACCTTAAATTCGAAGGTATTTGAAGGTCGATGAACCTTTTTCGATTAATTCTTCGGAAATGTGCTATAGTAAACGGGAACTATTACTGGACCATTTCTTTAATTTAAATTCACCATTCTTCAGTAAATTAGGGCTTCTTGTATCTGAATCGCCTATTCCATATTCCATCTGAGAGCTTACTGATACTCCTAGCGGAGGACAACATAGATTTTGCTTTAATCGAAGAGCCGTGGGTCAAGGAAGACGCCATACTGGGATTAAAGCACAAATCATTCACCTTTTTCTATAAAAAGGTTGCAGGTAAGCCGAGGACTTGTATTCTAGCCAAGAAGGGCATTAATTTATTTTTATTGTCTTCTTACAGGACCAACGACCTCACAGTAGTTCATGGGAGGGCAGCAGCATGGCGCCTACATGGATCGCTTCGGCGTAGATGGCGCATGACGCCTGCATCCCACCTACTGAGGTTCAGACAGTGGTGAAAGCAGCGGATGAAGGGAGACGAGACCTGTTGTTGGGTTGCGACGCCAACGCACACCATTCGGTTTGGGGAAGCACGGACATGATCGAACGTGGTGAGTCTCTATTTAACTTCATATTAAATTCTAGACTTAGTATCTGTAATAGGGGCAATAGGCCCACATTTATTACTGCAAATAGGAAAGAGGTTTTAGATGTGACACTCGTAACGGAGTCAAATGATCTAAAGGTGGAGGACTGGAGAGTATCAGGAAAGAGGTCGTTTTCGGACCACGGCTGGATACGTTTCAGAATCAACCTCCTGCCAGAGCCTCGAATCCCCTTCAGAAACCCGGTCAGAGCAGACTGGGATGAATTTAAAAGACGAGTAGCGCAAAGCGTACCAGCGCCAACTTGCGAGATTCTCGAAAATACCCTATCCATGCTTCAGTGGAGGAACTATCCAAAGCCTGTACTGACGCCTTTAAGGTAAGCTGTCCGCTAAGCAGACCACCCAAGAAGTCTTACCCTGCTTGGTGGAGCAGGAGCCTGAGCACGCTAAGACGGAGGCGCAGAGGCTTTTCAATAGGGCGAAGTCAACAAAAACAGCTGAGGATTGGACCGCCTACAAAAGGGGTCTTAAAGAGTATAAAAACTCCATTAAAAAGGCCAAACGCACTTCATGGAGGGCTTTCTGTGAGTAAATTGAGAGTGCAAGCGAGTCTGCTAGGCTCAGGAAGGCCCTCGCAAGCAGTCCCAGTGTTCCCTCTTTCTTGATGCTGGGCGATGGTTTCTTTACAGAATCGGCAGAGGAGACATTGGAACTGCTTATGAGTACGAATTTTTCCGGTAACTCGGATGCAAATAAGGCGGCAAGCTGTTCTTGTAGACCGGCTAGATCGGTGCTACCAAGCATGGATTCCACCAGCTACATAGTATCACAAGATAGGGTTGAATGGGCAATTAAAACTTTTGCGCCATATAAGTCACCAGGAATATACGGGATCTGGCCTAACATGCTGCAAAAAGCACATGTTTCAGTTATTCCGTGGCTAAGAGTGATATTTAAAAGTTGCCTCTTCCACTCCTATGTCCCTCTAGCTTGGAGACAGGTCAAGGTGATCTTTATCCCCAAGGCAGGAAAAGTGGACACATAATCGCTAAGGACTTCAGACCAATTAGCTTTTCCTCTTAAAACACTAGAAAGACTTCTCGACGTACTATATACTTGCGTGAGCGTATTTTACCAAGAGGGGTTAGCGCCTCCCAGCACGCGTATTATATATATTTATGAACTATTTAAGAGTCTTTATAAACTTTTTTTTATGTTGAAATACATACTCAAACCGACTTTAGACACCTGAACTTTCAAATTCCAGCTGTTCTGCTGATCTAAAAACAAAAGTACGTAAATAAAGTCAAAATATTTAATTTTTAGCAGACTTTTGAATATAAGTTTGCTCACCATTACTCTGCTATGCCTGGTCCATATAAGACGCTGTTCCCCGCTTCGTAGAAGTCCTGCGAAGTCAGTCTGTCTTCTCTGTTAGCGATTCTGGCTTGTTTTGCGAAACTAATCGAGCGTCGTTCGGAACGATCAGTTGGAGCTGCATCGCGATGGTGAGCATCGGCTTGTTCGTTAAAACCAATAAGACATCCTAACGTTGTCATCGTCTTCAAAATCGCTTGGAACTCTTGATTGGAAATCATCACAGCCAAGAAAGTAGCAATTTCAACAATCTTCGGGCCAGAATGAAGGTATTTTGGTGCGAAAGTCCAGGTAAGCGAATAAAGTGACTCGTGGTTGTTTTTAGTTTCCGCTCCCAATCATGCTATTAATATATCTTCATTAATTGGTTTAATAACTTTATGGACTTGTTCTGTCAAAAGATGTTTATCATGATGAAAATTATCGAGACGTCCCAGAGCTTCATTTTCAGGCTTTCCGGCCTCTTTACTAATTTTTCTTTCTTGGTAAACAACTCTTGACAAAATGGTTTCATACACGCCAGATGCTACTGTATGAATAAATTCTAGGCACGCGTAGTGCCCTGATTCAAGGGGTGAATTAGGGGGGCACAGGGGCACGTGCTCCTCCAGACGGTCACAACCGACCATTCAAAAACACAAGGAGATTAATAAGGTCGCGCTATAATTAGGCTTGTTGAAAAATAAATTAAGGTAAAGTGACTCCTTGCATGATCTTTTATCGGTATTGGTAGCCTATAGTAAAGCTGAAAGGGGATGCAGCTCAATCGCAAAGTGTCGAGGAGAGCGATCTTTTTCCACCTTACGCCGACTACAGGCATATCTTCGCAGCAGGATGACAGAAGATCGTTTGAATGAACTGGCTTTAATGCATATCCATCAAGAAATTGCGTCTATGATAAACGCTGCAGAAGTACTTGATATCTTCAGCAGAAAACATAAATTAATTATTTAAATAATAATTTTTCATTATTTTCTTTATTAAACCTTTATTAAAAGTATATTTCTTATAGTTACTTTTGTATGTCATTATTTTACAATTAACCCCAAAGTATATATATATATAGTATAATCTTATGAGGACACTCCTTGGCCGTCTGGCCCTTGTGCCCCTCCCAGAAAAATATTCCTGGATCCGACCCTGCTTTACTGCTTCCTTGATACATACTGTACTGACAGTGTTGATCAAAGCCCTTAAAAGATTGACTCCTTCATAACCTATTCCCGACAATCGCATTACAAAAATCGATTTATTTCACCTGCATTTTGTCACGTTGAATCAAATTTGCACCCCACATAAATTCGGTATCTGACGCCTCGAAAATTTGATTGTTTGAAATTCACTTCACTTTCACATTTATTGCATATAACAACTAAAGAAATAGCCGAAAATACAGATGCGAATTCCAAATTGCAGTATGCAAAACTTGAGGATATTGTCGGATCACCTCTTTCGTTTTCAAAAAGTTTTTTGGGTGATGATGATGATACGTGTCTTTAAATATTAATTTTTCAATTTTGGTCATATATATACTATAGATGTCAGCCAGAAGAGGGGAGAGTATCTTAAAATTTAAAATAGTTCTGGTCAACACAAAATATTATATTTTTCAATTCATACGACTTTTCATTAAAATCTTGTCTACTTGATCCAAACAGTCACGAACAGGTAAACTTCTAAATTGGAAACTTATTTACATTGATATCTTTTTATTTTATTCACAAAATCTATTGAGTTTTATACTGCATACTACGAGGTTAAATAAGTTGGTGTACAACAGGATGAATGGGTATGCCTCTGTTATGTAATTTGGGAGCCTAAACAGAAACGGTGCAGAAGGGTAGACATTTTAGAAATGTTTCTTTGTTATCATCTACAAATAAGCCATCGGACCGTAAAATTACTGATTTAACCTCTAGTTGGACACTGTTCGTGGGGTCTAAAATTTCATTTACTTCCTTTTCTATAATAAAATCATTAATTTTCCTTTAATTACAACTGTGGTATTTCCTTTATGAAATTTATTGAATTTTCTCTCATAATTCCTTATTATGTCGTTGATGACGCATTTATTCCCGGTTTTTTCTGTCTATACAAATGTTTTTCCATTCCATGTTATTTGATTTTAAATTGGGCGCATACTTTATACCGTGGCGGAGTACTTTCATTATAATTGAAGGGCACTAGCGAAAAATTCAGTATTCTCTTGAAAAAGCTTTCGATTACCTCTTTTGTATTGTTGTGTGTGTAAAACATTCTATCCTGAAACAGGTATTGTCCATGACATATTATGCATTTGGATTGGGACTAACCGACAAATAGGACAAAACAACTTATTAAACTTCTTTGACCTAAATATCGAAGTAGAGTAAACGGAAACCTATAGCGATAATATCATCCTAAGAACTTGAAGAGATCCATAGAACCAAAAACTGGCTGCTTTTCATTCTACGCTACACCACTCTTTACAGACCCGACTGAATAAATTTAAGTACCAGAAGGCGTTAACTACAATTAAGCAAATAGCTACTAATAACGGTTATGGGTCTCTGATAAATAATATGTTAAAAAAGAAAGAAAGAAGAGAAAGAAAGCTATAAATATTTTGCATCCAATTCTAACGAAGGAATTGGCAAGCCTAACTGCCGCAAGAGTCCATATATAGGCTACATTTCTGAGTGGGTAAATAATTAAGGAAAACCTCGGCAAGCTTTTAAAAACAAAATGCACGCAATAAGACAAAAACTTATTAAATGATATTTCATAAAATAAAATGTGACAAATGTCCAGCCGCCTACGTAGTGCAAACAGGAAGGTCCTTTTCCGCTCGAATAAGAGAACACCACCCTAGATCCAAATCAAGTTTCTTTAAACATATCATAGAAGGAAGAAAATCATAGTCAAAATGAAGAAAATTGGGAAGTTTTACATGCTATCAATATGAGGTGTAAAATTGATGCACGTGAGACACTGGAAATTAATAGGCTATCCAGGGACAATAGTTTGGAAACATTAAATTATCACCAGCGTTAAATTCTCTGCTCCTTCAACCATGGATGTGATGGCTCAGAGATGCAATTGACTCAGTCGGTCAGCAAATGCCTACGGGGGTGAGGCGAAACCGCGATTACCTATGAAGGTAAATTAATTGTGCAGAAAATTTTTTAAACTTTCTGTTTTGTGTTAATATTGTTTTATGATGTAGCCCAATCCCAGGGGACAACCCCATGATGCGATAGCACGGATTATATCGGAAGAGAATGCAGCCGGTAAGTCGAATGAGCTTGAGGTGCGGACTTTAATGTTTTGATTTTGCATTTCTACGAGCCAAACAACAGCTAAGAGATGGAGTATATTTTTTAATTTTTAAACCAAAGGTTTGAATGCTGAAACCATGGCGTGGTTATCGCGCCACTCATCCACCGTTCCAACTCCGTCTCAATATATATTAACTTTTTTATATTCCGTTCTTCTATGCAGATTTCCTCTTTTCAATTTGCGGTATATAAGATGTTGTTCAGAGGTTGGAATTCAAATAACGGTAAAATTAAGGATCAAAGTTAAAAGCTCATCGATTTTTTGCTGAAGTATTAGAATAGCGCAATATTTGCCTTTGTGGAACTCATCATTCATTTATTAATATCAATGTTGTAGGGCGATTTCATTTTGATGTTTGCTGCTGCTAGTTCTGCTAATCTTTATCTTCTTCTCTTTTTCCTGACCAAAAAATCAAGAAACTTTTTTACTTATCAAAAATACTTTAGTATTCAAAATTTCAGTTCAACTCAAATAATCACCAACAATTATACTCTGAGAATGCTTCAGGCTAAAATTCTGTTCCGTAAAGATTTAACAGAAAGGCAAGAGCCATATTTACAGCGGAACTTGTTACTGCCTTAATTTCATCTTTCAACACAAAACGAACTCATTTTCCCATCCCTTCAGTCCCTAACTCAACAGACCGTTTAATAATTTGGCGTATAATTAGAAATGATTAAACATCCCACGCTGAGAAACTCGATAAAATTAAGTCGGAGAAAATTAATCTTTCTTGCGAATCCAATCTATATTGGCCAAGAAGGAAGCAATCTTGATTCCCGTAAGGCAAGTTGAAAAATTAGTTAAAAAACGCAAAATGCTTGCTACCAAAGGATCAATATCCTTCAACTTTCTTGTCAATCAAATTGAGTTTTCGTGGCACTCTGTCATCCCTTATTGCCATAAAGCCGGAATAAATGTGGGGCAAAACAATATTCGAGTCCTTGCTTGCCCTGCCTGAGTTAACACTCCACTCGAGGAAAAGTAAGTCATCTATAGCAATGTGGAAAAATTTGCCACTGACACCATTGATTTCGTTTCTTGCAAGTTGTAAAAATTTTTATGACGATTTTGTTACACTTATCGGAAGAAGAAACAAACTCGATAAAGAAGCTGCCGTTCAGGCAGATATGTATCCTTCTCTGATTTGTTTTCGTATCTCAACGATAGCAAACACTTGATACAAGTTCAGCACGTATTTTGTGGAGTACATTTCAACATACAAAAGAAAACATAATTTTTGGGTAATCCAAGTATGAGAGCAAATAATTTGCATAATAGTCAGCGAATTACCTACTTCAGTTCCGCTTGCCACGTTGGCATTCTGGGTCGGATAAATCTTTCTTTCCGAACTAAAAGGAAACTCATCTCCCCTTAAGGATATTCCAAAGAAATGAGATAGAACGTAAGTTTCCGAGCTTAGTTAATCTATGCAGCAACTGTTGTAATATTGATTAGGGCTCTGAACGTGTTCAAAATGAGCCTGGTGAAGTTTTGTAATTCCAACATAGAAATCTGGGGTAAATTTTTGCGGTCACGTTCTATCCTTCCAAAGGTACTTATGTTTAGCTAGCATATGCTAGGTACATATAGATATAGAACATACATATAATCGCATCAACATCCTATAAAAACACACATATGTATATATATATATTTTTTTTTTTTCTCTTTAGAATCGATATGGCGTATTACACCTTTAGAAGTGTTGTGCAAAATAGTCGAAATTTTTAATCGTTGAGAAGAACGTTTATTGTGTTTCCATTTAAATAATGCGTTAACCACAAACAATTATAATACCAAATTTAGATTAGAAATATTATAAGTATACTTTTGAAGGTACGTATTGCCGACGTAAAAAATAGTTCGTTTTCGCACTTTGCGGAAACGATATTCGAGGGAATACAAAGCATATTAATTGGAAAAATTTTACGCATCAATGCAGAATAATTTTTGGGAGACTGTGTGGCGGCACATAAAACATGTGAGCACTCAAAAATGAATTCAAAATGGCTGGACATAGCTTGTTGTGGCGAATGTTTAATCTTCCATTTGATATTGAAAAATAAATAATATCACCCAAACGACCCTCAAAATTACTGAAGACCCTCGGTTTTTGGCCGCCGGTAATCATCCGCTATGTTGGGTATGAAGCCAAGCTTCGGGTATTTATCACTCGTTCTTTTTACCCGAGTTTCCTAAAGCAAAGATGTTCTAATTTTGCCGAGTACTTTTTTGTATTTATTTGTTTATGTATGACCCGGCATCATTGGTACTATATGAAAAAAAGGAGGGGGGGGGGGGGGGGGGGGGTTCAACCTAACTTTGTAACGCATGGACCGATTTGGATGGTAATTTTGTTGTATAGAGTTTGATACCGCACGGCGAATACGTAGAAACTTTTTTTCATAGGAAGGGGGTGGGGGGACGGGTAGTATAACTTAGTAACACGTGGACCGATTTGGATGATTATTTATTGTTGGAACCCGGGAACCATGGCGGCGTGGTCTTGCTGCGCAACCAATTGAGACAACTCCGTCTCCTTCCTTGGGAAGTTTTACATGTTATAAATAGGGAGTATAAAATGAATACACTTGAGACCCTAAAAATTAATAGAATATTCAGCGACAATAGTTTGAAAATCATAATGATTACCCTGTGTAAAATTCTCCCCTCCTTCAATCATGTATGTGATCGCTGAGAGATATAGTTGAATCAGTCCGTCTGAAAATGCCTACGGGAGTGAGGCAAAACCACGGTCACCTAGAGTAGATTATGTTCCCCGATTTCTACCACGAGAAAAAACATTTTGGTGGGGTGGGGGGAAGGTTGGGCTAACTTCAAAATTCGTGGACCGATTTCGATGATTGTTTTTGTGATGTTTAGAGTATGTTCCTCCATTGGTATCACAATACAAATTTATGGGGTGGTGGAGCAATGGAGCATAACTTCGTTTCGCATAGACGTATTTTTATGATTCCTTTATTACTGAATATAATATCTTGCTCCATTTGTACCATCATAGGAATTGTGGCTTAGGGTGAAAGTTGGAGGTGGAGCGCACCCAGCTTCCTAAGAAGTGATGATTTTCATTCGGTTGTACAGTAAACGTATTCCGTACATTGGTAAATGATAAAAAAAATTGCATCTATAGTCACTACAGGAAGAAGTTTTGTTTCTTGAACTTACACCGACTTCAAAATGTAATAGATAGAAAATTTAAGCTTTTAAGCTCGTTTTGTGAAGCCGGTTCAACTTTTTCTTTTAAAAACTTGTCCATAGCTCAGGAATTTTCGGATTTTCTTAAGAATAATCACTTTTTACGCGTTTTATTATTTCTTAAATGCGATAAAGTCTACAAGTCTCATCTAGAACTGTCACATATTTAAGGACATGCTTTCTATAGTGAATGACTTCATCTTGTATAAAAAGCGCGAGCCCTCCGACACAGAATAAATCATCCCGACTGAGCTAAGCGTTCGACGTATCATTGTCGATATGATTGTGGTTTGGGTAGAATACGATTTTGTCACATGTGTGTGAAATCAAAATTGTATAAAAACTTAGTTAAATATCTATCATATTCCACTTCTATACGAATACCGCTCTCTTTGTTTAGCATATAAAAAAAATCATCACCAGAACGTATTCTTCGAGAACTTTGCACACGATAAAATCTAAGACATGGTGATAATAAGCAAGGGGCTGGGCGCGCAAACTATAGAGGCTCTTTTTACTAAACATTTACAAACAGTAAATAAACGAATACTTGTATCACACTTAAGTTACCTTAAACTACCGTTGTAAATTTTGGATTTCATTCGAAAAAGACAGTTTAGTCCGTAGAACTTGATCTAGGTGAGGTTAATATTATTATTAGTTGAACTGGCAGAGGTATAATAAGATACAAAAATCTTTAAAAGGTACAAAATTACGCATTAACAAACGATATGTATAAAGAAAACAAAGGGGGCGAAAAATTAGTAAAGACGTTATAAAAGGAACTAGAAAACCATGTAGTGGAATAGAGAAATGTGTGTGTGAGGCTCAAGGGATGGCAATCTCCAAATGAAAACACACATAATGCAGAAGTGTGGCTTAGGGGGAGTAGTTCAGAATCCTGAAAAACAAAATCCCGGAAAAAAATCTCGAAAACGAAATTCCGAAAAAAATCCGACCGACAAGTAAAAACCCGAAAGGAGATAATCCCAAATGAATCATTTTCTTGATATAATTAAGGGTAGGTTCTAGTCGAGCAATTTAAAATAATTAGTTTTTTTTTGCATATTTTAAATCCTTATAGTATATAGAATAAGCCTCTACAAGTTACAGCCGATTTAGTGCAAACGCGTACCGGCCGAAAATCATGCTTACGTTCGGGCCAAATGCAGACGCACGCGCTCCGTATTGTTTGCTCAGCAGGTATAAAAATTCTTTTATATGTTCTGTTTGGACAAAATAATGTTCCTTGAACATAGCAGTTAAAATCAGCTTTACAAGGAAGAGAATGAATTGCTCTATGGTCCAGGAACAGCTGACTAGCTGTAAGAAACAAAAATTATATTTTTTCCCACGATTTTCCTTTGTCAAACTTTAAACGCGTTTTTCTCAAAACCATGTTTTTAGACACGCCGTGCAGAGTAGCAGTCGAACCGTTCAACCGATTGACTCTTGGCTTTTTTCTTCAAACGGTCGCCATTTTATCAAAATCGCTGAATTTTTCTAAAAATGATCCATGGCCCCGCAAATTTATTCTACTTTGCAAATAACTTTGATATTTGTGTTTGAGATTAAAGAGGAAGACGGAATCCTGCACGGCGCAGCGCGTTGTACGCGATACACGGCTCCAGAAGTGCGTGGATATCTCGCAAATTTTACCATTTACACAGTTAAAAAACATTTTTTTTGTGTACTTAAGTAAATGTAGTAATAGCTGTAGAAGTCGAATTATACATTATTTACCTTCTTCTGTGAGAAAAAAATTCATAAACTTCAGCTATATTTCAGGCCGTTCGACTAGAACCTACCCTTAATGCAATCACAACGCCTTTCTCTTAATGATAATTACCTTTTGTTAGACTTTGCAAAATTTTGATTTTATTACGTCGCGCTGGAATAGAAACTAAATTAAGAAAGCCCTATTTTGCAAAATCCGAAAGACTAACAAAAATTCTTCATGATAAAAACGAAAAGTCTAAATTAGCATTTTTTAAAGGCCTTGCAGTACATTTAAAATTAAGTGAAAAAATTATCAAATACTTACAGACAAATCCCGGACACACTCCTGGATTGCGTTCGGATTTTTTTTCGGGATTTTGTTTTCGGGATTATCCTTGTTCGGTATTTTGCTTTTCGGTATTTTGAACCTGACACGCGTTTTAGGTCATAAGAGAAGTAGGGATAGCCTCGAAATCCCAGAACTCAAAATCTAGTTAATTTATTATTATGAAATTCTGTGGCACAAGATCGCGGAATACAAAAACCTTGAAAGTGAGATCAGGATTTTGAATTTGTACCCAACCTAAATATCTTAAGTATTCTAATAAAAGAAAAACTAACATAGACAAAAAAAAAACCTTAAATTTATTGGATAATTTATTAAAGAAAGACTCCAAAACAAATTATTTTGGATACATAAAATATATGGTTTTTAACTTCGGGAAATATTACGCACAATATTCTTTAAATATTCTATGCCGTAGTTGTCCTTTTCTTAATAACTCGTTCAATTCTTCTCCATCTTTTAAAATTTCTTTTGTTTATTGGTTCACATTCACCTGGTTTATTAATTAGTTTTTGAAATTATTCGCTCTTTAGATGAGTCACTAATAATTGTAGATAAGCCTCCAATTTTCTACCAACTATATAGCACGTAACCTTTAGACGTCGGTGACATGCTTCAATGCTATTATGCATGCGTGGAATTTGCTGAAGAGCGGGCCTGGTAACAGACCAAAGTTTTGTAACATATAATTTTTTTAAACCATAGTTCTATTTTCTTCACATCTCAGTATTCTGAATTATTATTTAACTCATAATTATTATTTAAGAGCTCTTCAGGAGGAACGAAACCCAAACTATTAAACATACTTACCTGAATGCTAAACTCTTCGGAATTGCCATATTTAGCAAGTCCCTCCTTTTGCGCCTTTCGCCAAATAATTTGCCCAAAGTGGAGTAGACATCCTTTATACTAGTTAAGTAATCCTTTGCAGCGGATACTATATTTTTTTCAAAATCGCATATTATATATTGTGGATTTAAATGGCTTTGTCGTTGCAATAATGAACAAAAAATATTGCAAAAATTGCACTCCTAATAACGCAAATTTTCGGGAATATTTATGTCCTGAAGACAATTTGGCTCCTTCAACAGTGGTCTACATCGAGTAATTTTTAATTTTTGGGCCCGTTAACCTGGTATGCGCTATAAAAACATTAGTATACACGACACATTCCGAATTTTTTGTGAAGGCCTGTTGTTTTAGCCGTACCTTTAACTCTATTATCACATTTGAACATTTCCTTTTCAAACGCTAGAGGTTTATTTGAATTATTTGGTGAATTTCTGCAAATTGTATGTTTATTATTTATTAATTTTGTTGTAACGGCGCCGCTCATGATTCCATAAAATTACATAAAAATGCCAGATAATATATTCCAGGATTTTGAGTTCCGTGATTTTCATTATACCGGACTTGGTGTTCCGGAAACTTGCAATTACGAGATTTTGATATCCGAGATTTTAAAGTCAGGATTTGGAAATCCGGCATGTCGTACCCAACCTGAGGAGTAGCCAAAAAAACCACAGCCGGTTGGATTCCAACTTGGGACTTCCGAATTGGTAGGCCAATAGGTTATCACTTACTCCACCGACGAGATACTACAAATAGCCGTTCTCCAATACCGGATCTAATACGCGCCATGAAAATGTTTTTTTTGTCGAGCAGAGCCCACATTTTCTTTCATATCCAGAAAGTTAACCTAATTGTTTAGTTTATACAAAGTTATTTTTTCAGATCACAAATCCGATACACGCAAAGCTAAGTGATACCTTTGCGATTCGTAAACGAAGCAAACAGTATCATTAAATGCAACATTCAATCTTGAGTTGGATGATTTTGTTGAGTGGCAGGATCACTACGCCATGGTTCCAGGGATCGAGCCTCGGTCTCTCGGGAGTTATAATTTAATTTAAAAAGATCCACTCCATCTCTAGGCTGAGTCCGGTTCAATTTGAAAACAGGCTGGCAGATAATCCTAGCCTTCTCAAACAAGATTAAATTTTACTTAAGTTTTCCGGGACATAATCGCAGCAGATAAATAACCTATTCAATTGAATCATAAAATTAGTGATGGAATTAGCCTAATAAATTATGGTATTATCAATCACAATGGGCAGTACTTCAGTAGATCAAATATCCTTTTATATACGGCGATACAAATGAACTTCTTTGAATCGAGTAACACCTGGGTTCATTGATACCACTTCCATATTCTACCCAAATAACCGTTGGTTCGAGCGGTCCAGTCCTCGATCAGGCTCATTGGTCTATTCGAGGAAATTTGGAAGTCATCATCATTTGTGAATGGACTTAACAAAAGGGACCCTAGTACTGAGCCCTGTGAAGCGCCACAGAGAACGGTGAGAGACAATCAAGATTCCAGATGAGCCTTAACGCACTAAAAGCTGTTCTTCAGATATCTTATAATCAAAATAATGGATGATAACCGGAAATTCTGAGACATATTAAACAGCAATCGTTTGTGTTATATAGAGAAGCCTAACTAAAGCCCAAGGGAACCACCACAACCATGTTCCCTATGTATAGCCTCACCTTTATCAGATGTTTATTTATTTATTTACAAACAATTTCATCAAGTTTGATTACTAACAATAGAAAATGAAAAATAGAAAAAGCATATACAATATAAACGCCACAATATAAACGGTAGCTTTGGGTTGTTGATCTAGGGCTATACCTAAGTATTTAACATCTTTAAGCTTTACGTATTTATGGATTGGAGCTTTTCGATGTTTTTTATTTCTGATTAATAATAATTGGCTAGTTAAGGTTGGTTCGAAGACCTTCCTACCAGGTTGGATATATCTAGATCATTTTTCGTTTCTGCGGAGATATGTGATCGTGCTTGCCCTTGGTTATAAGTTGGTTATAAGAACCAAGTCGTCTGCATATCTTTTGTTGTATTTTCTTCTTCTAGACTGGCATTTTGGACAGCTGAGCATTACTTTGATTGATTTCACCGTCGAAGATTCTTGGCCTTTACAATGGATTCAAAAGCGCTTTTAATATCTATGAAAGCAAGCTTCTTATATAAATGATCAAAACCCGAAACAAAAAAATCGTGTTCGCTGATTATTAACTTTAGGCAGCCAGAAAAATTTCATTCAACTACTGAACGAAAATAGTAATCATTCAATAGTTCCCATCACTAAAGCAAACCACATCCTCGATTGCCATTAGGTTCAGTTCAGTCTAGACTTGGACTTGGTAGCACTAGATTGTTTGAAGAACAGGAGTTAACCGAACTAGAATCTTCTGATGTCAGGAATCTAGTTCAATCGATCAGGAGCCCCAAACGGCTTAAGGTTTGAGATAGGGGTAATGTAAGTTCCCAAATCCCTCTCACCCTTATGTGTTCATTTTAGACTGGACCATTTCCTGCTTTTACATAGTCTTACCGTATCCACACTCATCATTCCCCGGTATTCGAAGGGTACTAAATTTTTGTTGTGTTGTATTGAATATAAATAAATGGATTACGTGCTTACTTATCCTACCTTAGAAGGACTTTCCTTCAAGTGTCATGTTGTATAGCGCATATATTCTGTGTTCCGGCTACCGCTACCGCTACCCTCCTTTGTCAACCGAGCTTGGCACAAATTCGTAGCTTTTCTCAGTAAAGAATAGGAATTGAAAAATAGGGTGAAGTTTTGGACTTATCTGCAACAAAACTTATAAAATTGGCACGTATCTTTGAACTGATAATGCCCTGCAGAAATTAGATTTTACTATATGTAGTTCTTAAGAAATGACACCTTGCTAAACTGCTACTGGATTAATACCTTTCAGTTCGTGTCAGTATTTATGTCATCAATTAAATTTCGAAGGACTGGTTAACGTACGTCAATAAGTGAGATACCTGCATTCAGCTGCCTACAATAAAACACGTTTTAATCAAATTAAGCTCAGGCAAAGGAGTTCAAGTTCATTCAATTATTTAAAGACTCTCGAAACCTGTTTCGGACAGTTCTGTTTTGTACAACATTCCTCTTTCCACGTACTAGGTACCTTGTTACTATGACAGCAAGGTGCTAATTTTCTTTAACCACAACTACCAAATTAAGAACGATATCCTGACAGAGCCTTTGTTGTAATCCAGTCCTTATCTTCCGGTCCCTTTAGTATAATTACCTCCTGCTGTTCCATTTGCGGCTGAATACTTTGTCGCAAAATGGTTTACGTGTTTTAAATAAGCAAAAAGGGACTGGCTACTTTTAAATTTGCGTCACGTTCAATATTTTCCGTTTTGTATGTATAAAGAGTCGGAGAGACATCCTTTCCAGTCTATTAGGAGTCTATACCTCCCACAGCTCAAGACGAAGTAGATGATGCTCGTATGATAGAGTTTTTAGAGCATCCTAAGGTCTCCAAATTCATCTTGAGGGAAATGAAACAAATTACCGTTCCAATGTGAGACGATGTGTGATTATTAGCAGTTGTCAAAGTGGAGCTGACTTTAACGTGGCACATGATGATGCTGCTGGATCTTGATGAATGATATCTTTGAAAATATGTCGGGAATTTTAATTATGTTGCGGTGACGTGATACCTAAAAAACAACACGTGTTGTTGTCGTTAGTGGCTATATTCCTTCCTGGCCTGACAACAGTGTGATAAAGTGATTGTGAATTGATTTGCATTTCCGTACGTCTTCGGGAATCAACTTACTTAGAACAGCTCATACCGAGTTATGGCTAAACCCTGCAAGGTGAAATTAAATCCCTTTGGAAATATATAAATAAGTCGACTAAGTCGGAATAGAATTGAAATTACAAAGGAGAATTTCTAAAGGTTATAGCATCACAACACTACCAATGCGAACTTAAAACTGAAGTTTTTTATGGATGTCTTATTTGGTAACTAAACCCTCCAGTAGAGTAAACACATGAAAGTATTATGATTCAGGCTATATTATTCAATCTACTTCGCACTGTGGGAAATACCCTTTAAGATTATAAGTGGGTTTATTTTTTATCCTGTTAAAGCTTTACAGGTCATTGCCATAGAAATTCTACAGAAATTAGATCTTAGAAATTCAAGGAAATTCAAATTATGACAGCCATGAATTTTCCATATTTTCCGGATTGCCATTGACCCACTGATGGTATTCAAAAGGTTTTGAAATATGGGACATTTTCTTCAAGAAACTGTTGAGGTTGATTTGGACCCTTTTCAAATCTACGCACAAAACTTGTGTGGGAATTTCATAGAACTTTCTATTTGCTTTCAATTTGTAATCTGAGGTAAAACGTATGGACATACGTACTTTGTATGTTTATCAGGAAAAATCCCATCCCACCTGGTTATTACTTTTTTCAACTTTATTTGATTAAGTTTCCGAAGCGAAAATATGGTCCACATTTCAGTAATATATTGGATGAAGTGAATTGAAGTGCCAAATAACAATTAAGTGGATGAAATGATTAGTATCCTTTTTTTTAATTTGAAACCTTGCTAGATATATTGCAAAATTCAAAAGTGATTTACCTAAAAAACAGCAATAATGCTAATAGAGTTGTCATAAAATTAAATTTTCATACCTGCTGACGAACAGAAAAAAAAATTTCACTAAGAAATTTGACTATAAATAATAGTTAAGTTATAATATGCTGGGGTTTGTTATGTTCTTATGCTCACGAGCATAAACCCATGGAGAAATAAAAGCACTTTTTGGGCGCCACATTGGGAAAGCGCTAAATGGAGAGAGGAGGGATTTTGTCCCGGGGAACCTGCGGACAAGGATATCATACTAAAGAGGTTGGAAAACCAAAGTCAATATATTAGAGACGCACCCAAATGGATGTGTATCGGATGCAGGAATATGGGGACGAAACCATTCTGACAGTCTGGTGTCTGACGGAGGATGCGGAGTCCAACAACTACAGGGGAAATATACTGACCGCAGTTCAGTAGAAAGGGCCTTCGTAAAGATCTAGAATATTAGCTAGGATCAGCTGGCGAATCCTTCTGGCTAAGTGACTGGCAGCCAAGCTCTGTAATGAGGAAAACACCAGCCCAAGTTGCCCGTAAAAATGACTGATGATGGTACCATAAGGGAGTTCCTCCACTTGGATAGGATAGCCCTGAGTTGTTTAACAACATGGTGACTTCGGGTATAATGTAAAGAAGCTATGCATATCTGAAGATGACACCTAAACACTACGTCTGGAAGAACAGGAGACGACGGCTCACATAGTGTGCCAATGCCCTGCGCTAACAAGCAGAAGATTCTGGATGGCTGCCGATAGAATGTGGGAAGTATCTCATATGAGCATGTTAGCACTGACCGATTGATTTCGGTCACTCCAAAATATTGCAAAATAAAAATGCCAGCAATATCGACTACACCTCGCCCAAGCCTTTCTTCGGAGCAAAATTCGATTCCTTCTTTCCCACCAGATCGGAGTGGGAGAAAGGTCCTCCCTAATGGGAGAACTCAGTGCATCTCTACACTGACGGCTCCAAATTGGATGGCAAAGTGGGTGGAGGAATATTCTCGGAACACCTGGACCTCGATGTCTCATTTCGCTTACCTGACTACTGCAGCGTGTTTCAAGCAGAAATCATGGCTATAAAAGTAGCTGTGGACCGCCTGAATCAACTAGCGCTACCTACAGGAAATGTATGAATTTTCACAGATAGTCAGGCAGCTATTAAATCCCTTTCGGGAGTATACACAACCTCTAAAACGGTCATAATATGTCGCTTAACACTAAATGACATAGCTGAGCACCTGAAAGTGCGGCTCATCTGGGTGCCTGGACATAGTGATATTCCGGGCAATTGTAGAGCCGACGAACTAGCTACAACCGGTACCACACGTCCTGATTCCGACATTAACCACCAGCGGGGTAAACCGCTAGCTACATACAAAATGGAGCTCTCACAGGAGGCTCTCAAGACTGCAAATAACAACTGGCAAGAAGAACACACCTGCCTGATTACCCGACAGATATGGCCAAAGCTTGACCTTAAGCGGTCAAGAGGGCTTATCCTACTCGGACGCAAACAAATTAGCACTACAGTAGCCGTAATCACGGGTCACTGCCTCATAGGTAGACACGCCGATAGGCTGGGCGTGCCCTCAAACGACTTCTGTAGGAGTTGCCACGACGAGGAGGAAGAGGAAACCATACTTCACCTCCTCGGTAACTGCCCGGCCCTAGCCAACCGTAGGAACCGGTTTTTGGGCTCCCCCTTCTTCAAAGAGCTAACCGAGCTAGGCTCCATAGATGTCAAAAACCTGACTCGATTTATCGGGAGTTCAAAATGGTTCCCGACGATGAACTAAGGATTGAACATCCTTCACAACCCAGTCAAAAATAATTTTGACTTCCCGTGAACTAGTTCCACTAGATACAAAAACTGGTTCGGTATACAGGGGACAGAACCGTCCTATTCCTTAGGTAATTTTATGGGGTTGTAAATTTCAAGCCTCAACGTGGTAGCACAAAGGGCCTCTTAGGCCTAAGTGTGCCTTCCTAGGCAGCCACTTTAACCTAACCTAACCTAGCACTGACCGAGGGAATCTAGAATAGAGGCGGTGGTAGGGTTAACTCACCTGGCTCGGGAGAGGACAAAAAATGATCCGCTTTTATGTGGTCTGTTTATGATAATTCCCCGGGAGAGGTGCTTTCTGTAATTAGGAATATCACACTACCGGAGGGTATGGGCTCCGGAAGATTCTCACCTCTATCATTGAAAAAGTTGTGTGTGTTTAGAATTCGTACTAATAGGTTTTTTTCGTGAAATTATTGTTATTATTATTATTGTTATAGTATTTGTGTATCTATGTGAAAATTATTAATTGATTTTTACAGTGTTTGTGTTTCACACTAATTCAAATTTATGTAAGTGTATGGATTAATCAAAGGTATTTGTTGGGTTTAGACATTTTTGAACTGTTGCGATAATACGCCGCAAGGTGTAGTGAGTAGTTTTTCAGTCGAGTTTTGAATCAAGTTGGCAGTAAGAAAAAGTTAGTCAGAAATGACAGTCAGATTGACACGTGCAAATAAAAATTAGTCAAGTTAAATTTACTTTTGTTTTTTGTAATACTAGATAAGAAAATAAGGAAAGCTTAATTTTGTTATTATTAATTTTTCTAACACAACAAGTTTGAAATAAACCAGAACATTGTACTTAATTTGCTTCCAAATTATTAATTTCATAACCTAAAACACAACAGTATTTGACAGTTATTTTGTTCTTACAGTATTTTGATTGAAAGTAGTCAAGTGATTAAGTATAGGCAAACCAGACTTTCTAAAAGATAAGCAAGGTTTTGGACGGTCTCGAATGAATAATCTTCCTTTCTACCCATCTACACATAATTGCATTTGAGGCGCTTATTTTTCGTTCATGCCATTTCCATATGGAATTCTCTTCAGTTTGCAATACCGAGTGCGGGCTGTGGCGGAGTCTTCAGGACACAGCTCGAAGCATATTAACACCTACAGGCATCTTAATATTGGAAATATATATTTTTAAGTATATTTACTTTCTTAATTTTTTTTCTTTATGAACTTGATTAAATATTTACACTTTCTTTTTTCTTTTTCTTATAATTTTTAACTGTTCTCAGTTATTAGCTCATTTTGGTCATATTCCTTATCCTTGCATTATAATATACTTCATGCTTCTTTTTCATTTTGTACAAACTTAACATTAAGTAAATTAGACTGAATTGAATTGAATCGTAAGGAAGGAGGATTATGTGTGTATAAATTGAATATTCCTCAATGTAAGTAGATAAGTTGTTTTGGTTCTTTAATTTAAATTAAATATCATTTTACACATTTCAGCGCTTTTTATCAAGTCGATTTAACTTTTTCAAAAAGTATTATCTTAACATCTGTGCAATAAACTACCTATAAAAAATTATATTAAAAACATTATTACTTTTAATTATTTTTAATATCTTTCTTTTCTTTGATAATTATCAAATAATTTTTTTTTGATAGAAAAAACCCAACACTATTTTTGAAATAAGCACACTTGTTTTCGTAAACAATAATTAATTAATGATAGTTAGTTGAGCCGATCGGCTGGTTTCAGTCAGTCCAGGAGTGTACTGTCGAAGCTTAAATCAGTATAAAGTATGTAAGCTTCGGGAAAACATCCCCGGAATTTCAGGTGGGAGCGTATATTTATAAAGCATTGACAACCTTTCTTACATCTTTACACTTTAAGTCTATACTATACGTTTGTGTTGTTGCACGTTGTTTTTATAATATTGTATCGTGCACTCTATGGGCATAGACTACGTGATGAAAACGAAAGTAAGTTGTGCAATGTCCATGTCTCAGATTTTTGAAATCAGAAAAATTTCACATGGTGGTTAAAGTCAAGGGCGACTTGAACCTATGCTGTGGTGTGGTGAAAATGAATAACGGAAATATCTGGAACTAAGTGGGTGAAGTTTCTCGAATTAAGTTAAGTAGTAGAAATAGGGCTGAGTAGCAGCCTTGTGAGTTTGTTATGATTTAGCCAGTGAAGTAATAAGTCATAATAAGGAAAGTTAAACGCTGTATTGTGAAGACAAATTGTAAAGGATATTGTAGTACAAATTGAACAGTGAAGTGAACATTTTTGTTTGAAAACAAATGTCTTAATTAATCCGCCGAACCCGGAGAGCCCCAATTACGTTATAATATTTTTTCAAGCACTCAGAATCATTGTTAAATTCGGCATAATCACAATTTATTTAATTTAAAATTGTTAATTCTAATTTGCATGACGTTCGTTATTCCGTAGACAAATTTTCATGTGTCAATTTATATATTTTTACCAAAATAGTTAAGCACGAATTTCACTAAATTCACAATCTCTTTGTTTATATCCTTATACTAGCGTTTACCTTAACACCTACAACATTAGATATATCTTAAAATTATTTTAATCGCAACGAACGATAGTGGAGCGCCTCTGTATGGTCGGGCAAAAAGAAACAAAACAGGGACGTCTACGAGTTCCCGGAATGCTACATTAAGGTTAACCACAGCCGTAACTCTCAACTGTTTCCATGAAAGGCCACAAACTCCTAAGCTTTATCCCTTTGATGGTTAATTGCATTTGTGTGGCTGCCAGAATTTCATCTAGTTTGCCCTGACCATGTGTCAAAAGGGCTCTATTTAGTACCTGGTGCTTTAATTCAGCGTGAAGATTTAATTAAGATAACTTTCCTTCGTTCAAATGAAAATTGTGTTTTGTGAATAATTATAAGGTATTAGCCACTCAGTAAAGTTTCAAACAACTTCTGGCTTCCGGCCTTTACCTTAAATTTTCATGGAATTTTGAGATCAGTGATGTATAAATAAGGGATCAGATTTTAAAAAGGAAAATATAAAAGATAACTTCGAAATTAGAAATTTTAAATAGTATGTGCCGTAACAGTTAATTGCAAGCTAAAACCTTTTATTTAAAATCACCTGAAATGGAACAATCAGTAATCAGAGCTGCTCCAAATATTAAGGCCTCGCAAAAATATTAAATGCAATGGGCAAGTGCGTAAAATTTTAACATGTGGACTTGTAAATTTATTAATTATTTTATCATTTATAAATGTACCTATATACAGATTTTATTCAGTATGGCTTTGCATTACACAAATTAATAAATGTTGGCGAATTTACTTTTTCATTTTCCTTTTAGGTATAGTTATAGGCAGCTAATTATATTGAATATGTGGTTTCGGGTATATAATTACAAGTCAATTAAATATCATAAAAATAGTCAAAAATTCAATGTAATCGTTTATCATAAAATATTCGTTTTCGTATCATAGTTTGTATCAATTATATTTTCATATCAAAAAGTATTTCATTTATTTAACACCATTCAGACAGATATTTCCATTCGGCTTTAAAAATTATTTTGTGGTAATGCATTCAGTCATAATTTTTAATTAAAGTAAAGTTTGGTGGTTTTTTTGGGTTATTCGGTTAAATAATTCTATCGAAGCTGGTTGCTCACATACAAAGTAAAACAAAAACAACTTTGTGATAAATTCAGCTTTTTTTTGGCAATTATAAATAACTTGTGGGTTCCCTTAGCTAAACGTCCAGCAATGTAATCTGCTTCCTAAGGTGGTCTTTGCTTTTAAGAATATTATCAGAAAGTTGGCGTGGCCGGCTTCCTTTTATAAGAGGAGTATTAAATATTTCGTCGCATTTTCACCATAATTACGGTTCGGGTTGTATGGGTTTATTCTGCGTAGCTTTAAGAATTCACACGACCAACTTCTTAGTATGATAAGGCCTAGTTTACGAGCCGTTCAAGTATTACGTAACGCAGTTTTTGAAGATTTCTGACCCTCTCCCCCCTTGTAACGCACCGTAACGTTTCGCGTTACCCCCCCCCCCTTCCACCCACCCACTCCACTAAACGTTACGTAACACTCAAATGATTATTTTCACCTAAGTGAAAATCTATGGAGTCAAAAAATAAATTAAGGAGCCGTGACATCGATGAGATCGGCTCAAATTTACTATAATTAGTGCAGTGATGAGGCACATGTCGTGGTTCCCCAAAAAAGCAGGAGGAGTGGATACGTTGAAAGAGATCTACTATTCAAGAGAGCCGATTAAACCCTGCAAGCAATTGAAGGCAATTATTACAATGGAATTGCGGCGCTGTCATTCAAGCGTATCCAGCAACACAAGCCAGTCAGGGAAGTGGCAGTATAAGGGAATTATTTCAGGGAAGGCCGCGCAAGGTAAATCGAGCAAACTTCCGCTGAACCGTAGTAAAAATGCAGTGGATCTGCCGCCAACCTGTAGCAGAGAAGCAGAAATTTAAGAACTCTAAGAAGTTCACGGTGGTCGATTTGCTTTTCATAAAGCGATGTTGAAAAGATTCCAAGAACGGTTTGCAATGAAAACAAAGGATATCACAAACTAAGGACTAAAAAATCTTAGAGGTACAACAAATATTAGCGATTATATATTCTTTAGATGTATATGTATATATTCTTTAGATGTCTCAAAGAGCTGCAAAACCTAAGTTGATTAGTGCTGAGACATTATCTTTAGTTATTGAAGCCCAATCAGTAGAATAGTACAATAAGTTATATCAAAAGCTCAACTCCTTGTTAATATTGCTCTTATCGAGAAAACGGCTCCAATCGCAACCCGATCCCATAGTCAGTTGGTACATCTGATGACATCAAAATCGGATCCAGGAATAAAGCAGTGTGTAGCGGGGGATGGTGACTCGATTTCGTACCAAAAAGAACCAAAAATCGCCTAACCAATATGCTTGCGGGATCAGTACAGAACACTACATCAAGTTGTCACAGATCAGTGCACGAGGGGCATCCGCATTAGTTGACGTAGGTGGAACGTCCGGAACAGTGTCACAAACAGGATCAGAAGATGTTGATTCTGGGGGGTAGGGCCATTCTCGTTACAATTCCTGAAACGTCTGAAGTAAGAGGCGATGGAATCTGAATTCCTTACAACGGTCAAACACTAGGAGGAAAGATTCCTTTTAACATTGCCCAATGCAACGACTTATAGATTATATCCTCCACAACGGGCAGAACATATAGACGATTGACGGGAACGGGAAATCGCGGTAGGAGAGCGTAGAGCAAAGGTCCTTAAATAAAGCGGTCATGTAGGCGATCTTAAGTTTTAAATAGTACGTTGGATTTGAGAACCTGGGTAATGGACATTAATTTACCGATCTTCAGGTTCAGTAAATTCACTTCGTCAATCAAGCTAACAAAGTTTTCGGAGATATTGTTAATTTTTTCCACGATTAGGAAGCTGTCCGCTATCAGGGGGAGTATACTATACCTTCGGATCATGAGGAGCAGTGTCCAGTGACAGCTCCCTGATCGCGAACAACATCTTTGGCTCATGAGTAGTATTTTTACTCAGATTCTTACTCACTAAAAACACCTTTCTGGGGATTAGCCGAACCAGACCAGTCTCGCTTTGCGGAGGCAACTGAGCTATCCAGTTATCTCACTGTCGCCGCTAAACTATGTCTCCTGAGCCAATCCTAGAATCCTAGCCCATCTGCCGGAATACATATTGTTGTTGTCTCTGCCACGGCATTGAAGAGTTCCGGATAATGACGCTTCAGTCCGCAGCCAAGACAAGTAACCTCCTCAGTATCTTCTACTGGTGCGTATACCGTGGAGATAGCCAACTCGTTAGAGTCTACCATCTCTGCCACCAACGCACCTGAGGAAGCACTAGTTATTATTTTGCAAATGGCGCCTTCCAGGACTTCTATAGCACTTTCAGCCGGCGCAGGTCTAGTCAGCATAGCCGCCGCAGAACCTTCGGAAGCAGGAGACCACCGTAGACTTCCTCGTGGATTAGGGGGATTTCTCAAGAGATTATCACCCCCCCCCCCCGCATTCCTGCGGGATTGGTTCTGAAGTGCCTCCCTCGGCGGCTGCTTCCCCCGCTCTTACTTGTACGACACAGGGCGTCTCTCCCCTCCTCCTACAGGTGTTGTTTCGTTCTCGGTGTTAGTTAGTGTTGGGGTTACCAACTCCTCGCCCGAGAGGGTGAAGGGCTCGAAATCTAAACTTAAATCAAGGGTAAAGCGTCGGCGCCGTGTGGAGTGGTCCGTAGCGTTCTGACCCAGTTGTCACTGAGTGTATATGCCTATTTAATTATATACTTGTAAAGAGGTGATGATATTGGTGCTGGCTCTTTATTCATTAACAGCACCGCTAATTAAATAGGCATAAACACTCAGTCCTATTAGTTTTGTTTTTACATTTTTAACAATGTATAAGTTAGTATGTACTGATACTGTGAAGTTCTAGCTCTGTACCAAGTGATTTACGCTTTAGTCGTAAATCTGGACGTGAAGATGAAATAAACATATTTCGAAACCGGTCTCCAGTAAAAATTTTCTGTTTTATTTTTGAAACCTTACAAAGCTAATAGGGTGATACGACTCGTATTTATATTTATCTGGCTTTGTGTGCTCAACAATTGTTTTATTATATTACATATTTTTACTGTATATTCAACGAAAGCCCATGCCGTTCTCTTCTTAATTTTGACACCCCTGTTAGAAATTTACCGGCACGACATTTTACATAAGCCTTTTAGACTAAAGTGTTTTAGTGAGTGAATATTTGTACTGGAATTAGATACTTAAAAGGAATTAAAAGTACTTGAAAGGCATCAAAAGCACTTAAAGGAATTAAAAGTACTTGGAAGGAATTAAAAGTACTTAAGTTTAATTTTTAAGTACTAAAGTAATTAAGATCAGATAAAGTACTTTTGTGAGACTTATAAGTACAAGTAGAAGTTTCGGTACTGGTACTTAAAATTTTCAAATACAAGCACCAAGGAATTGTACTTCGACTTAAAAATTTTTAAGTACAAGGTAATTGTACTTAATCTGTCCTTCAGTCCTAATGTATTTAATAACTTTACAGGTCTGGTTAGATGTAGAGGATCCGCTCCACCCTGGTTTGACAGAGAATTAAAGACTCTTGGATTATATTTATTTAATAGGACTTATAGAGTACGTTTTTGTGGCGCACACTACGATGATTTTGTGTCTCATTCTGGCGTTCCCCCGGACAGTCATCTGGGTCCAATGTTATTCATCGATATTGATATGATATGATATTTCGTATTTGCTTCAAAGATGTAAAATTTTTATATATGCTGACGATATTAAGACTTTTCTCCCAATCAAATCTAATGCTGATTGTGACATGTGATTTTTATGGGTAGTGCTGCAACAATAATCTTAAGCTGAACATTGGGAAATGTGGCACTACGTTCTTTCCCTTCGAATGACCCTCTTAGTCTACCGCCTTATGAGGAGCGCTTAGGGTTACTGCAACTTGTTACACTCGAGAACCGATATTGGGTTAGCTTCCAAAATATTGCCTAGAGTATCCCTACGCAATCGATATCCTTTACAGATTTCTTTTTCTCGCATTAATTACGGCGATTTCGAGAAAGTCCGTGTAAATACCCCTCTTTGGGGTGCTCGCCGATTAGGGAATCTTTTTTGTTATTCCAGTACAGCCGCTCTCCGGTTTCCGTCTACTACATCATAAATGTAAATAATATCCGCGTATTCCTCAAAAGTAAATTCTACCATTTCTTAATAATTTTTGCTTAAAAACATCCGTACTGATTGATTTGTTTTTCAACTATAATAGGTATTCTTGCTGACTGACATTTATATCCAAATTTCCATCAGGTAAGAGTAACAGAACGCCAGGATACAAGGGCGTGTATTCTGGCTAACACAAGGTAATATCGGCAATAAAACAAAGTTCACTAACTTTTTTGCAGCAATAATTAAAATTAATTACCTGTTAATCCAAAACAAAAAAACATATTCGACCCTTTATCTTAAAAGTTTTGTTTATTTATAGAGTTTCCTATTAATTCATTCATTTTCGTTTCAATCCTCCGTTAGAAGATGCTACCTTGCATTTTCATAAGAGGGAATTAAATTTGTATTCGTGCTTTATTGCCTTGCGCGATAAGCTTTGATTTCCTTTACCAAAGAATGATTCCTTAGACGAAAATTAATAAATTTTTAAAGAAAAAAAAGAGTGGTGTTTAAATAAATTTATGCAGGCATCTCCTCCGAAACAAGTAGGCACGGGGGGTGCTCACGTTGAACTCAACACTATGGGAATCTTGGGTATCAGGGAAGATAGCTATGTTAGCCCCTTTCAGACCTTTATTGCCGTTGATAAGGACATACGTTTCGATGGCGTGGATTTCGGCATAAATAAACTGAGCCCTCTACCCAATGTAATTGAAAATTTTTAAGGTACATTGTTGGACCACCGGTGCCTCAGTTTTCTCGTTCAGGAGAAAAAGTTATGAATTTTCTGCCAAAGCATAGTTTCTTAGTCATGTGGTCAGTTACGGTGTACATATGTATGTACGTTAGCTATGCGCTGGAGGATCTCAAGTTACCCCTGTAACCAGCCGGTATGTTTTATGTAAGCTGCACTATAAAGGGACTAAATGCAGCCGATTAAATTATAATTATGTGCAAGGGAATGAGTCAATTACCGCCTCCAATGCAGACGTTGGACAAGTTATCATTGCTACTATTATGGAGAGGCAAGGAAGCCGCTGAAGCTTCTTACATTTAGCGATAACCGTCCGTTGTAGAACTTCTGGTGACCAAGCTCACTAAGCTGATTTAGCGTAGCATTCACCCACCTAACAATATGAAAATCCACATCCCTCTTGGCGAGAGCTTTAGATATGGACTCATACTTTGTTATTTCAGTGTTTCTCCTTGGGTTTCGGTGTAGGTACCATATGACTTCTTGAGGAGACCTACCCAATTTCAGGTGTCCTTGGATAGCACCTTCTGCAGGCGAGCTTCCGCTGATTCATGCTTGGGGCGCCTTAATTTTATGTTGTATTAAATGAGTGCGGACCTGTATTTATCGCACTGTTTGGAGCGTTTAGCTTTGCTGAAAAGACGTCCACGTCGTACCAAAATGATCGAAACGACCGATTTTACTGTTGAATACATGGGTTTTAGGGCCGCTTAAATGAATAATAACGCTCACGATGTCGATAGATACTGTGAGCCTAAAACACCCGTATCATTTCTAGAGCTATCGGTGAGCAAGGTGGGCCGTAGAAATAAATGAAACGACCCATATTAAATAGTATTGAATACATAGTTTTTGGAGTTGTTGAGATGTACAATGACACAGCCGATGCTGTTAAATACTGTCCACGTAAGACGACCCTTTGGGTCAGGATAGTCAGGGAGGAGCATGTAAAAATAATCGAAAACGACGTTCGCTTACTTAAAGTCCGAGCAACGCCAGGCATATGTAACGAGTAAATCCAAATATTCATTAAAGGAATATAATATATCACATTGATTACTACTGTAGGTAAATAACTGAGGTGCAATTTGTTACTGCTTTCTCATTTCCTTCACGAATGGAAGTTCATACATTTTAATGCTTAGGCTTTAGCATACATTCACTGAGTCGATTATAATATGATTGAAATGAAGTTCACTCTTAGCAGCAGTGACAGTGACTGAAGAAATTCCATTTGCATTTCTCCCTTTCTCAAATAAGCACGATACGTTAAAAATTCCTGCTTTCGTTTTCATGTTGAAAGCTTGAGGCGCGAAAAAAATATTTATATCACTTTGCCATGTACGTTTTTTTCCGGGTATGTGTGAATTCAAAGTAGCTGTTGCTCTCCTCCATATTATCGTTAAACGGTAGTGACAGCTATTGAAAGCACTCAACTGAAAGTTCTTTAGCCTCTACTGCCCTACAGCAAGGTGCCTACCATTTCACAATGATCGGAATTCTAATATGAATTTCTAATGGCAGATTTTATCCCTGAACTAGGATCAAGAATGCAATAAATCTTTTGGATTAAACATATCCTCCCTTTGCTGTGCTCTTTTCCGGCAGGATTTATAGCCAACGGTGCCACCAGCTCTTGATCTTTAATGAGATGGATTTCGATGACTTGGCAATTTAAAGTTTAAGGAAAATTGTATACCGTGAAATTGGTTCACACTTTTTTCCATTTCTTTAGGTATTCCCCTTTTTCGCCTGTCTTCGAACCGTTTTATGAAATTTTAATATGAACCATGACTTACTTCCACTCGCTTGTTTTGTTAGCAGATAAGTTTTTCGAACTCATTTTCCTTCAACACTTGTTCAAGAAGGAAGTTTCAGAATACATAAATCCGTTGTGGGTAGCCATATTTTTTTATTTCGGTAGGACCTACTTTTTGAAATTGCCATTTTGTTAGCGCTAAGGGTGGTTATGTAAACCCTGGGAAAAGTTGAAAGTACTTCCATCCGGAACTTTGTTGATTCGGATATCTGCATATGATTAAATATTTTAAATTGAATATGTCAGAAGTAATAAAGTCAATTAATAACTGCGTAGTCAACTTTGTCGTTGAAAATAAAGAACTTTGCACTCAAACTTTCTTAGTTTAAAAAACCTAACAAACACCAAACTTTAAAATTATAGTTTAGAAACTCTATTAACAGATTAAGGCTAAAATTTAAAATGATAAACAGATGTCTAAATTCAATCGCAATAACTAGTTGGGTAAGTGAAAACTGAATAAAAATCATCCTATTCGATTTATCGTTTTATTTATCATAAATATCAACTATTTATGGTTTTTTTACCATTTTTTTAATGTTACAAAAATATCTGTTTTTTAAACTAAAGGTAAACTAAGGTACACTTAGGTTAATCGCGGAAGAAATTTTTGGAAGCAGACACCTTAGTCGGTTCACATTTATAGAAGCCAATAAGACGAGAATTTCGAGATAACAAAATTTCAACGAATCGACGATTTCAAAACACCGACATTTTTTCATAACCCCCCCCAATGACCATTTTATCGTAATCTGTTGTCAGCAGTAATCATCATGTGTCACCGTCGTCGGTGATATTTGAACCTGGGGGCAAAGATTACTTACTACTAGATAACCGGCTCTCTAAATTACCCAGCTAGTCTTGAAAAAGTAACGCTGTCACCACAGTAAAACGAAATATATTCAGCTTTTAAAGTCATAAGAATATTCATGCAAATAAAGAGTACAGCTAGCTTGCAGTCATTTATTCCTGTCAAAATTATTTGAGGGAATTACTTACTCATGTCAAAATTCTGTTCTCATCCGGAGAGAATCACAGACTCCTGTCAAAAAGTACCGCCAAATCCTGTCGAAGAGAGAAATGTACTGCCAATAAAAAGAATTCATGTTAAGCACATGACTGAGCTAGTTACTTGTGTGTGTAAGAGACTTTCAGAACGTCAATGTATTCTGATCTTTTAATGAGTGAAGTACATTTGAAATTTGCAAATGCACATAAGAAAAGTATACGTGTCTCTTATCCACAAACTCTCCCGGAAAACAAATTTGAAGTTCTGACTGCAGGGTAGCCCGATGCGGGAAATATACAAAAGCAACAAAAAATTTTCCACTGCTTTGTTCGAAGCCGTTTATCTAGTAGCAAGTAATATTTGCTGGGGGTTTCAGATTGGAAGGTCGACGCTTTATCACTTACTCCACTGACGACTGCACGACGCACAAACCCACTGGCAACAAAATTTACCGCCACCATGTTGGGCATTCTTCCCAACTTGGCGGGCCGAGGTAAGAAACCTACAAAACAAGTTAAGGCGCACACCTGTGAACTAACTAAACACTACACTCCACTGTCACCAGCCACTTCAAAGTTCGCACCACTGCATTTTTCCGCCAATTCTAGGGATATCTCTAACGAGACACTAAAAATGTATCACTAAATCACTGAATTAAGAGCCGACTCGTGCAATTCCCTGGAAGACTTGCTACTGGGGATACATTTTGTTGCAATAAACACTACGATTGCTACAATACATCGAGAGTTAGTTTAAATCACTTTTATTACCGTTCAGAACAATATTTAGCTGAATATACTGTTCACGGCGCTTCTGCTTAATTTTCTTATAGCCTCGACTACTCATTATTTTCGCTGTATGAAATCAAATTCCAGCTGGGAGCAATTCATCACTGTGAATCGTTCCAGACTTCACTCTGCTCCTAAGCCTTCAAAAACTCATCGGTGAGTTATCCTTCAACTACGCCAATGTAACTTGACTCCGGTCAAAAACGTATCGGTTTTTATTTAACTCTATCGACTCGGATTTGATGTGGTCTGCCTTACCGAGCCCTGCGTTCTTTCTGCCGATTTATCGCAGTTCAGTGATGCTTCAAATTACTTCGAAAAATTTCTGGATCTTGTGTTCTCTACTGATCCCTGTGGTACATGGGTGAAAAGCTGTTTGACGCCCCTGCTTCCCGAATCGTCTCATCAGCCAGCGCTGAACGTAATCATCACCTTTGATCAGGTTATTTTTAATTCAATTGTATCTGCTAATTATTCCTTTAATTTTAGAAGAACTGATTTTTCAAAACTGAATTATTGGCTTTTCAATTATGACTGGTCTATTGCTCTGAATGAACGAGATATTGACAACGCCGTTTCCTTTTTCTATGATGCTAATTTTCTGTGATTTTCATATTGTGTGCCTCTCCCGTCATCTAAGGTCTCTAGAACTCGTTAACCGTGGTTTGATGCTGACTTGAAGCATTTGAAGAACTTGAAGGGTAAGGTTTGGAGGAGGTTTCCTTCCTCAAGGAGCGATGCCGATTATTAACTTTATTCTAATTTGCGTAATCAGTTCACCTTCAGCTTAGAAGTTGCTTATAATAATTATCTCTATAAAATGAAGCTTTCATCACGAAAAGATCCAACAATGTGTTGGCGCTTTGTAAATTTAAAACGTACATCTATCCGTCTTCCTTGTACCTAGGTGACGTTGCTAGCGGGGACTTAATTACTATTGCTAACCTCTTTGGTGACTTCCTTTTCGACTGCTTTCCTAGTCGATAACTGTGATATAGTATTAAGGATTTTATTGACTTGACAAAGCTTCCATCGACTACTTCTGAGTTTAAAGACCTATTATTTGACGACGCTGTAGTTTTGAAATACATTACTAATTCGGCTGATAGTTTCACCAGTAGTCCCGATGAGATACCTTCTTGCTTTCTGAATTGCTGCTACCCGTCTGTGTTACTTGTTTTATGTTATTTATTTAATTTATCAATAAGTTGTGGTGTTTTCCTAAGCCCTGAAAACTTTCATTGATTATTTCCCTTGACAAAAAATGGTAATAAATGCGTTATCTCTAACTACAGGCCCATCGCTAACCTTAACTGCATTGTTAAATTATTTGAAGCGCTTATTTGCGATGCTTTGTATTTGCATCGCAAATGTTTTCTTGGTCCTTTTCAACATGGTTTTGTCTACGGTCACTAACTTATTGGAATTTTCTAGTTATTGCATTCCTATTATCGAATCTGTTCGACACTGATTTTAGCAAAGCTTTTGACAGAGACGGAATTGGATCAATGCGTTGAGCCGCACGACCACCATGCCATGGGCCACGGGTTCGAGACCAGATCTCCCCGTGAGCTTGTATTACACGAAATATTTCCCTGTAAAGCCAAAGCCCCCCCCCCACTTGAATTTCTAAACTATTTAGGCAAAATATCTGAAAAAATTCCTGAATCTACCTAGACTTTTTACGCGACTGCTGAAGGAGAGGAAGGTAATGTTTTTTGAGCATCTGTATGCATTTATTTCTATGTCACAGGGTGATTCATAAATTTCAATTTTTCATGCTATGCGCACATCACTCTTTTATTTTTATCTTTTGATCAACCCACCATAGCGACATCAAACTAAGGCTAGAAAACTACTATCCCAATGGCCTTTCCAAAATTGTCAACAATGTTGATCTCTCCTCCTACCTTTACAGGTACAGTCACTTCCAAAAGTGAAAAAAATGGTTTTCGATTACCTAAAATTCATCATTTTCCCAAATTTTCTCCGAAATACATGTAATTAATATACCCCTTTTTTATTTTTATTAGATTGCCTATCTAAATGAGAGAAAATATGTAGAAATTTATACGTAGAAATCCTATCAGAGAATATTATAAAAATCAACAAATTAAAGAAATTAAACTCAAATTAATTCTAAAAGGCTTTTTATTTAATTTAATAATAATTACAATTAACCTTTATAAGTAACAAAAACCGTTCAAAATGTCCTCCCTATTGTTAACAGGGGTTGAATAAACTTCATCATTAATAGTTCCCCATAAGAAAAAGTCCAATGAGGTAAGGTCTGGAGATCTAGCAGGCCAAGGAATCGGTGTACCTCGTCCAAACCAGCAGTTAGGAAATTTTTCACTTTATATTTTCACATAGTATTGTCCAAAAGTCCGCATAAATTTCACTATTAAGCACTTGCGGCCTACCACTTGAATGGTCCTACCAAATGGTTGCCGATGATACCAGCCCAATCATTGACACTGAATCTCTGATGGAATGAGGTCACCTTTGTTCTGTGTAGGTTAGCTTCCGCCCTGGTACGGAGGTAATTGAAGTTTGTGATACATCACCCTGTAACTCCCAAATGATGAATCACCCTGTAACTCCCAAACGGTTGAGATTTCCCCCCCCCTGCCAAACAATTTTTTGTTTGCCTATGTGTTAAAAAATATCAAGTGAAAAGCGAAAAACAAGCCCCGATAGAAATTTGTCAATATATGTATAATGGCACCATGCAATGTTTATTTGTTCTATACCACTTAAACAAATAATAAAATATAAACTATTTTATAAATATATTTTTAGCTAACAGACCACCAGTTGGACTCTTTTCCAACATTCAAGTTATATAATAATATATATTTTATTATTTGTTTAAGAGGTATTGAACAAATAATCATTACATGGTCTTACATATTTCTACAGATTACAGAGATTGTTCTTCGCTTTTCAGTTGGTTTTTTTTAAAGCAGTGGGGGGTTTGTTTTTTTTTAAATCAAATTTGGGATCTGCAACACTATAACTATAAGTTACAAAAGATACATAAAATATAAAATGGAATTAAAGTTTTAAAAATGGAAAATCCGAGAAACCCTCTTTTCGAGTTTAGACAATGATTCACTGGAATTTGCCAATTAGTTTCAGTCAATCTTGATCCCTTTTAGAATTCTATTTTAAAATCTTTGAAATAAATACAGTAAAGTCTCGAAACAACAAACCTTTTCCTTTTGAAAACACAAACCTTTGCGGATTATCAATTATGCAGATAAAAGAAATATTACACTAATGATGTAGTATTTTCTATCCTAATTGTTAAGGTATTATTTCTTTTCATGCATTTCTTTTTATATCCTTATTTGATTTTTCATAAGTAATGTTTATAAATTCTCCTATCATGTCAGTTCAACTGAACAAGGCAGTACATTTTATTTATGTGTACTTGGGAGTGTTTTTGTGAGTATTTTTTGGTTTCTAATAGTTCGGGATTTTCGCATATTCTCCCTACCGTCAGTTTGTATTAATCAGAATTATCGGGGGCTTATTAAAAAATATTTTATTTCTCATCGCAACTTATTCTTAAATTGCCAATGAACAGTTTAAATCTCCTCTTGTAGTAAAGTTAAAGGATAAGCAATAAAAACGTGTTTAAAAATTTGCATATATCTGTTGTTTAATTTCGCCAAGTTAAGCGTCAATTACAATGGAATCGTCGGATTGTAGGTAGATATAGCCACACATATGTTTGAGTATGGTTATCTCCTCTGCATTTTCGCCGCCAATGTATTTAAATCATAAATATAATCCGCAAAAAATATGAGGAAAAAGTAATTTTTCGGTAATAAATCGCACATATTTTGCCTTGGTAATTATTATTGCTGATACGTGAAAATCAATATTTAAATAATAAAACACGTCGCGTAATATATTTCCAGTAAAGCTATTATTCAACAGATTTTCTTCATGTTTTATTTAAATATAATTCCTAAAGTTCAGTGCATTACATATCTGTGTTCATCTGTGCATGCATGAAATCAGCTTGACAAAAATTAATTTCAGATTTTCATAAAAAAACAAGAAATACTGCGCTGTGTTATACAGTAAAAAAAGAGAAGGTCAATAGTATAAACATAATCTGATGAATTTTTCCAATTTGCAAACAAAACAGAGAAAAAGATACTCAACAATCGTTGAGAAATTTATTTGTGAAAATAAAAGCCAGTCTGCAGTACGCAGACAATTTGCAATTTCATTCAAATTACATTTTGTTTACTAACCGCTTCATATGATGTGTAAAGAGGAGTGTTAAAAAGTGACTGATAATAAAAGTCCTACTAAGCAGAATTTAAAATACTTAAAGTTACTATTCGTACATATGGATGTGTACATATGTATGAATGTGTTAAAATCCATCTGTAAACAGTTCCTTTTCTACTATAGTATAGAAAGATATTGTAGTGGGTCCGAGCTTAACTTCTGAACGCTTGGACTGATTGGGATGGCTGTTTTGTTGTTTTATAGAGTATGTTCTCTCTTTGCTCTTTCGCACACTTTTGTAGGTAGACGTCAATGTAAAAAGTATAGAAAAAAAAACAATAAAAAATTAATAATTTTTAATGGAAAAAGCTACCCAGTTTCGAGTGACGTCCAGTTCCACCTAACTCGAGTCCCAGCGTCGTTGGGTTTCAATTCCAGTATCAAGCCTCCATGTCTAAAAATAGTAGCTCGAAAATACCAGTTCCATACCTTAAACCTGGGAAAACGCACAACACAAACATGAACACAACTACCGAAAGTGACGAAATTACCTCACTGGATACCCATAAAGTGGTAGTATTGGATCCTGCGGTGAACCAACTATCGTTGCACCAACAAATAATTTTCTAAATTGAGATAAAATTTAAGAATCCAAAGAACTTACCTCATTGATGAACTGTCAGAAATAGCGATATCAACAGCAGCAAAAATTATACGAATTCCATGTTGCGGAAAATGAGAGGACCTTGGCAATACGACACAATAATAGAACTTCCTGAAAATATACAGAAAAGCTAGATAAAATAAAAAGAAATGAAATTAAGAAATGAATGGAACGCACATAAACTTAACAAACTTCAACATAAATTGTGTACACAAAAAAATTTATAAGAACTTTCTTAACAAATAAATAAAACTTAGTTAATATTAATTACTAATTTTTTGCGAAAAGATGTCAGTAGCTTAGTTAGTTACTCGAACTATTACAATTTGGTAAATTCAAAAATTCGAAAAGACAAAGCTATTATGATATTGATATTTCTTGTAATTTCGTCCAGTGAGATCTTTTGTAAACTATGCCTGCACTATCGAACTCAGTCAAGATTTAGGTTCTTGATGAATCCTATGATTGTTATGCGAGTCACTTTTACGGTGTCCTCTGGCGATAGACACGTTATTCCTAGATGCTTGAACCATATGCGGCCAGAGGTTTCACAGTGGCAGAAGATATGTTCTGCTGTTTCGAGATTTTTCACACAAAAAAAAAAAATGTTTCGTTCGCAGATTTATCTATCTTTTTTGGATGACATTTCAGAAGGTATTTTCCAGTTCGAAGGCATGTTAAAAGATTTAGTTTTCTTTGGCTGAATGTGAGGTATGCTTTAGTCATCTGTTGTAAATAGGTTATAAACCTTCACTTGGCTGAGTTCTGGGAGTTTTGCCCGTTTATGTACACCCGTTTTCTCAGAATTCGATTTGTCTCACGACCTAGCTTTTTGAGTTGCCATAAAACAGAAGGTATATATTCACAGTGCTTTAGGCGCCGCCTGACTGTCTGACATAATAAATCTATATCTTAGCTCCACGGATACGCCGCCATAGTAGCAATGTGTGCGCAGAGTTCGAAAACATGCATCTCTGACCGAAAAGCATTTAGCACAGCGCCTTGCGCCTTTTTTAGTTCGAATTTAGGTATACTCCAACGTCAGCCTTTGTATCCATTTTAGAACCATCCATTTACCATATTAGGATTCCCCTTCATGTCCAGCTGATTTATTAAATTGTATGAAACTGGTCCTATGTAGCCTAATATAGTAGTACTAAGAGCTTCTCCTTTCTAAGCTTAGAGGAAGGGTTTCAGAAGCGCTTCCAAGGCTGAGGTTGGACAGACGCGCATGGCACTGGCTACTCCTAGACACGAAAGTCTTTGTAGTCGGTGTTGTCTTTTCCATTTTTGGCCACCATACCAGCATTACATATGACAGGTTCAAAGTAAAAATGTCTTTTCAACAACATTAGAGAAAAAGTGGCTTTGAAAGTATTCCGCGCAAAAACAAAAAGGTTTTTCTTAGCTAAGGCAAACTTTCAATTAAATCATTTAAGACACTCTGAGGAATATTACTTCAAGCAACAACAATTCTTCTTTTTAATTCGGAAACTTTCTGACCGTTCTGGGATGTATCCTTCCATAGACATGATGCCCCATAGATTTTCCCTGAGGTACAAGTCAGGACTTTAAGGGGGCCAATCTAAAACAGGTATATTATTATCACGAAACCATTGTTTTGTTGTAGCTGCAGCATGAAAGGGCCCGTTGCGTTGTTGGAAAATAAGGTGGTTTTACTTGTTAATGTATGAAGTAAAAGGTTCAAAAAAGAAAAATGCGAGATTGACAACTTCAAAAGAAAATTTTTTTTCTACGTTCTTCAAAATTTTTCTTAGCATTAATTCATTGTATTGAATTACTACGACTAAATTAAATTCAGCAAATTCAAATAAACTTAACAATTCAATATATTTCAAAGTTAATTAGTAAAACAATTCAGTGATAAAATATGTAGAAAAGGATTAAGGAAGAAGGAAAACTGTCAACACTGTAAATGATAAACCACTTATTCACGAATGAAGTTGCCACAGTAATTTGTTTGTTTCGTTCGGTGATTTCCAAGTTGTTTGATTTGCAGAGTTCACAGATTTGAAAAAAAGAAGAGAAAGCCGACTTGAAATAGCCGAATAAATCAATTGAAAATAAAAACTAAAAAAATTAGACTCGAATCTTTGAAGATGAAAAATATTTGGCAAACTTATTGGATGGGTTGATAACAAAAAAATAATAATTTCAAAACAAAAAGAAAGGGGAAGAAAAGAAAAAAAAATAAACAAGAAAAATTAAAAATCAAATTTGGATGCCGCGCACTTCTTAAAACTATCTGGAACCAAGGGAGAAATTTCCACCTTAAAGTGACTTTCTTCCTTTGTATCCAAAATCAAACCGTTTTTTTTTTAAGTTTCAGAGATCTACTCTGTTCAACTGCCAGATGTTAAAGAGAGCGATGGAGATTTTCTTGGTGTTTATATAGACTGTGGAGACCAAATTTTGCAACTCTAGAACTGCCAAAATATGTGGATAACATTAAGTTTTTAATAATTTTATATGCAATTCCTAATAAATATCGGTTAAACTATTGATTTCGGACAAATTTTTCAAAAAATTTACTTCTATTTATTTTTAGGAGTAGTTTCGTTCATTAAATTAATATTTTTTATCAAAAATCAAAAATTTGAATAGTTAACTTGACTCCACGAATAAGGTAGTAGATTTGGTTTTAGCGAATTTCAATTTTTCTCTCTTCCCCATTCCCTCTTATTGTGGGAATATAAATTAATAAAAATCGTGAATTTCTAGTTAATTAATCGATAAAGTCATCGACATTTCGATTAAAAGTTTTCGTGCGAGACTATCCTACCTGTAGTAATTTGACATCCAGGAATGTCAAGAAAGTTGTTTATCGCGAATAAATTCGAGTGCGCGACAGGTGACTTTCACCTGTGTTTTATCGTGTTTCTGTGCATTATTCTTTTAGGTGCATACGGGAAGTTCTTCAAGGGATACTAAGGAATTGTTCTCTATGCGAACAGCGATTGGAAATCGCGAAATATAAGATTTTTACCACAGGTAAGTTTTCTTATGTTGAGCTGTCATTTGCTGAGTTAAGATGGAAATATCTTAATAGAATTAGTGATAATTACAATAATATTCCATCTTAAGTATGCAAAAATACCTGATAGCTAATTTTAGTAACATCCAGTGGAAGTTTGTTTTATGTTTTCATGTAAAATTCATGTTTGTGATTCTGCATGTTGTTGTTGTTGCATTTTTTGTTTACATTTTGGACTTGGAATTTTCATGTAACCAAAATGTTTTGATTTGTAGGTTTTGCTTGTTTTTAATGACTATTGTGCGGTGAAATGCTTTCTAATTGATTTTTTTTTCTTATGTATTAGGTACTTCGGTTTGTCTAGAGGAACTTCATGAGTGGACGTTATCTATGGATCATCATGGAATTTTCAGATAAGTTTTTTTTTTTATTAAGAGCATGATTCTTTGTTTTCAAATAGTTTTCTCTTCTTTTTCAGGTATCCGGGATTAAGTGAGGAAAGTTCAAACGGAGGGAGGACTTAATCGAACATACTTAGCGTCCTTTGCTAATTAGATTAGAAAAATTTTCAGCACACCTTGGTTAGACTCGGTGGTCACTCTTCCTGTAATAAAAGTAATTGTTGATTTCTGATCTCGTTTGAAAGCTGCCCATATCATTACAGAAGCTCAACCTAGCGCTTGCCTAGCAAATATTTTTTTTTTACTTTTTAAATGTTGTACCAATTTATTGAAACCCATCCGGTGCGTACATATTGATTTTTTTTAATCTTTTTTTAATAAGGCATTACTGTACTTCTTAAAGATTTTTCTGAATGCAATCTGTCTTTGGCTTAACCCACAACTTGTTAAATCAGTCTTTGTTTCTCAATTTCGGTCATTTACCTACAACAAAAATCATTGAAAACTGACAGAAAGCAATCCTAAAATTACAAAACACACCTTGTCAAAGTGTTCCGTTTAACAATCCTCAATTCTATTTAACTATTGTAGTAATTTTTTTAATTCCTGAAGGTACCTATTTAAATAATGTCACTTTCACTTTAAAGAGTTTGAAGAATAAAAGTGTCATTCATGATTTGAAATATTCTGGTCGTTCGCGCTTGATGAAAAGTATACAACAGAATCCAACGTCACCCTCACTAAATTTTGGTAATGTGAACGTAAAATCAACACACTTCAGGCATTACAACATGTTGCTCATTTCGTCCTGGTTTATGTACCTCCTTAAAAGCAACAGCTCAAAATGTTGCGGTAAAAGCTTTCTGCATTCAAGTCTTGAGTGTTTGCTCTAGTCCAAAGTCCAAACAAGGCACTTTCAGACTTACGGCACAGACAAGAACTTTTTACGTTATAATAAATCTCGTTACCATGCATTTGCATTAAAATGGTGTCTGCGCTCTGGAAGAACCTTCAAGATCATCTTCACGGTAAAATTGAAATCAGAAAGTGGATTACCGCCGAATTTCATAAAAGCGTTCTGAAATTTTTTTAAAATATAATAAATGTTCCTTCAAATAATAGTAGGTACAATACAGCATGACCTAATTCTATAGAAGTATGAAATTATATTTTTAAAAGGGTTTGCAAACCACTTCAAGCCTATGATAAAAAGCCCCTTAATTGCCTTATAACAGACTTCTTTTCGTGATGTTTTCTGCGAAATTAGGAAATATTTTCATAAACACGAAAATTTACGACATCATTAGCCAAAGATAAAAAGTTAATGCCATAATTCAGGATAATATCTATGTTGCTATTTAGTACAGAAGGATTTGGCGCTTTAATAATTTTCACTTAAAATCAGATCAAACGACATGCCGTTTCGGATGATTTCTTAATGGAATTGTTGCAATATTAAATGGAAGGTTTTGTTATATTATGATAACTATAAGACTAAGAATAATTTATATAAAGTGTCCACCATGTATTTGCTTTCTTTTAAAATTGCGATACATGAACCGTTTATCTTAAATGTAGTGTAAGCCTATTTTGGAAGTAGTTTTTATTTTATTGAGAAACAAATTGGTAACCTTTAAATTATATATTTAATATAACTTTCAATTGCGATAACTTTAAAAAAAAATAAAGTAAAGAAATGCCTTTAAAAATAAGTCTTTTATTTGTTGTTACTTTGAAAAAATTACTTTTGAAAAAGTTAAAGAAAATAAAGATCCGAAGAAACCGTTCTTGAATTAATTAATATTGCCAAGAAACAAATCTTCGTAAAAGGACTATATATAAAGGACTATATACGATTACGAATTACGAATTTGGTTTTCTCGATTTTGGATCTTGGATTCAAATTACAATTTTGCATTTAACATAATGGCTTACAATTCCTTCACAAATGAAGAGTATGTGGACATGCTGCTCATTTATGATGAGGCTGGAAGGAGTATTTCTTTAGCCCGACAATTGCATCGAGAAAGATACCCCGCCAGACGGGTTCTACATAGCTCAACATTTGAGGCTATCCGCCGAAGGTTAGCAGAATCTGGGTCTTTTCGTGCCCGGTCCGTCCTATGACAGAAGCAGGCAGCAAATACCTGAGGTGGAGACAATGTATTGGGGTTAGTTACTGACAATCCCCTCATAAGCACAAGAAAAATTGCCGTTAGGATTAGTGTATCAAGCAGCACATTTCATAATATTCTGCGAGGGCAGCAGTATCACCCATACCATTTCCAACCGGGCAATGATCAAAGAGATTATGCAAGTAGAAATCTTTTCTGTGAATTGTTGCTAAATCGCCAAGAAAGTGACAGAGAATTTGTGTCAAAAATTCATTTCACTGACGAGGCAGCATTTACAAAAGATTGGGTTAACAACTTCCATAATCTCCATTAATGGACCGATTAAAATTCTATGGGAATCCTTCCAAATATTCACCAATATTCCTTTAAAATAAATATTTGTTGTGGCCACCGAATATTGGGACCACTTCAGTTACCCATTATTAATAGGAATACTTATTTTTTCAGGTGCGACAGTAGTGGAACGATTTGGATAATTCTTTTTCTTTTGGGTGGTGGGGTTGGGGTGGGAGAAGGGGTGGGGGGACTTAACTTTGTAACGCGTCGACCGATTTGGAGAGTTCTTTTGTTGTTGTATAGAGTGTGATCCCCCATTGCTAAAAGGAGAATAATTTGGTCCTATGGTGCTGGTGGGGAGGGGTAGTACCTTCGTAACGCGTGGACCGATTTCGATGATTCCTTTTCTGTTCGTAGTTTGTTCCTTGGTTGATACCATGAGAAAAAAAGTTTAATGGAATGGGGGTGGGGTAGGGGATTAAAACTAACTTTTAACGCGTGGACCGATTTGGATGGTTCTTTCTTCGTTGTATAGAGTAGAAGACAAAAATTGACAAATAAAATAGTTTAAAAAAAAATGAACCAACTTCACAAAAAGCGCTAAAAAGCATAAAATAATTTTTAATTTTATATATATATTACGACATTTTGAAGTCGGTGCAAATTAAACAAATAAAACAAGTATCTACAGTACCACAATTGAAAATTATACATAATACTACCTGAACGTTTCAGCTTACGGATCATAAGAAATGAAGATTAAATATTTTTGTTGTTGTTGTTTGATTTGCACCGACTTCAAAATGTCGTAATAGATATAAAATTAAAAATTATTTAATGCTTTTTAGCGCTTGTCTTGAAGTCGGTTCAACTTTTTTTTAAAAACTATTTTTTGTTATCACTTATTCAAAGCCCGGACACGAATAAAATTAGTTTCGAAAAAAATTTATTTGTGTCCTCTAGTACTAATATAAACATTTTATTCGGAGCCTGGCTGCTCTAAAAAAATATTAATCCCAATTAATCGTCAATATAATTACAGAAGCTGGATATTCGTAATTATATACAATTAATTTATTCTTATATTTATTTATTTATTTATTTATTTACAAATTCGCCAAGTACTGACTACTACAAAATCAATGAAATCAAAAAAAAAAAAAAAAGTAAATCCAACATACAATGAAGTATAAAGAAAATTACAAAGTGATAAACTTTTACGATTCATACAGCTATAAAAAACAAAAAATAACAATATAATCACAAAGAAAGAGAAAAAGTAACCCTAACAAAGCTGATTCTTCAGATGAGATCTAGATAAATGAAATCAATAAGCTCAAAATTATTATTGAAAAGACGGCACATAGATGTAATAGGCTCATGCATACCATAATTAGTGCGGTGATGGGGAGTATGGAGAAAGCCATGGTTTCTCAAGGGACGAGCAGGAATCGATAAACCTAGAGCTCCCAGCAGTTCCGGGGAATCAACCGCGCCCCGCAAGCAATCAAAGGCAAAAACAACTCTGGAGTTGTCACGTCTGCTTTCAAGGGACTCCAATGAAATAAGCTTTAAACGGTCAGCATAGGGAGGCAGCCGAAGAGGATCGGTCCAAGGAAGGCCGCGAAGGGCAAATTTAACGAATCTACGCTGCACAGCCTCAATGCGATTAATATGAATCGCATAAAAAGGAGACCACACAGGACTAGCATACTCCAAAACAGGTCTCACGAACGTAAAATAAAGGAGTTTAGTTACATATGGGTTATCAAACTCCTTAGACCATCGCTTGACGAAGCCCAGAGCAGAATTAGCTTTGTTTACGATAGTGTTGATATGGTGATCAAATGAAAAGGTCGTATTTAGCACTACTCCTAAATCTTTGGTCTTGTCAAGTTTGTTCAGAGAGCCACCGTCTAAGGTGTAGTTAAAGGGCACTGGATTCCTTGATCGAGAGAATGACATAGTAGTGCACTTGCTAATATTTAGGGGAAGGAAGTTTATAGAACACCAATTATGAAAGGCGTCTAAGTCCGAGTTTAATAGTGCACAGTCATTAGCACTTGAAATAACGCGGAATATTTTGGCGTCATCGGCGTAACATAGAATTCTGGAATTCGGGAGAATTACGGATACATCATTGATGTAAATGATAAAAAGCAATGGTCCTAGATGACTTCCTTGAGGAACACCAGAGGTAACATAAATATCGTTCGAAAGTGAACCTCGAAATAGCACACGTTGCGTACGATCAGACAGATAGGAACGAATCCAATTAACAAAAATTGATGGAAACCCCAGAAAAGACAACTTACGAACAAGAATACTATGGCTAATTCTGTCAAAAGCCTTGCTAAAATCAGTAAAAACGCAGTCCACCTGCTTACCCGCTTCAATGGCAGAAATACAGCAATTAGAGAATTCCAGCAGGTTAGTCACAGTAGATCTACCCTTCATGAAGCCATGTTGAAAGGAACCAAGAAAAGGCTTGCAGTGGAAGTTAAGAGCATTGCACACCAGAGCCTCAAACATTTTACCAATACAACATAACTTGGCAATGGGACGGTAGTTTGATATGTCCTTTTTACTACCTTTCTTATGAAGGGGAATGATGACAGATGCTTTCCAAGATTTCGGAAAAACACCGCAACGAATAGACAAGTTAAATAAGTGACAAAGAATAGAAACCAGGGACAAGCGACAATTTTTTACAAAGCAAGCAGGGATACCATCAGGACCGCACGAGAAACCATCAGCCAAACCAGAAATATGTTTCAGCACAGCATCCTCGTCAAACACAAGGTCTTTGGTTTCAAGAGTAGTCGGAGCAAACCTCGTCATATGAATAAAATCCTTATCGCTAATATCACAGTCTGAAGTCAAAAATGCAGTGCCAAAGAATTCGCCAAAAAGGTTGGCAGTCGTCAGGGGGTCGTCACTCTCGACATCACCAAAACTTAACACGGAAGGGTAGCCATCACAATTGCGCTTAGAATTTACGAACCTCCAGAACTGTTTAGGCTCAGCATGCAAAGACGATTTAACTTTCTCCAAATAGTCAGAATAAGAAATATCAAGTGCAGAGCAAAATTGGTTGCGTAACATGGAGTAAGTGAAATAGTCAGCATCACTCCTTGAGGAACAAAACCGCTTCCAAGCTTTATTCTTCAGATTCTTTAAGTGCTTCACAGACCTATTAAGCCAGGGCTGATATGAACGCGAACCACGAGACCTTGAAACAGGAACACAATTAGCAAAACAAACAGAAAGAGAATCATAAAATGACATTACAGCACTATCAATATCGCATTCATTCAGAACATTCGTCCAATCGCAGGCAAAGAGCCAATCATTAAGTTTAGAATAATCAGCTTTGCTAAAGTTATAACAAAAATTACTTGAGTCAGAAGACGCCGTCAGTACAGGATCAAAACCGAAGATGATGTGCAGTGCAGGATGGTGACGAGATTCAGGAACCAAAGGAGATTGACAGTGCTTCACGACAGTACTCGAGCAGTCAGATGAGAACACCAAATCCAAGAACCTGCCCGAGTCATTCATCACGTCACAGGCCTGTGATAAGCCGCAAGAGGCAATGGAGTCCAGGAACGCCGGAACATACTGTGGGGCAGCGGAAAAAGATGGTAGTAAGCAATCCTTATCCAAGAAGCGCTCCCAGCTGACCCAAGGCATATTGAAATCTCCAAGGAGTAAAAGGTCATCCGACGGAAGCAGCAGATCGGCCAGTCCTTCAACACAAGTAGACATCGACTCATAGCAATCAGAGGGCGATCCAGGCGGAATATAAACCGTGGCAATGTAAACATTTTTGTGTGGAAGCTTGAGATCCACGCAAATGAATTCAAGGGAGTCAGATCCCGCAACATCAACGACCATACAAGGAATTTCATGGCGGACAGCGCGGAGCACACCACCTCCCACCGGAGCATCAGCAGCGGAAAGATGGCGGTCACGGCGGAAAACCAAGTACTCAGAGCCAAAGAGCTCAGCGTCTGCAATTCTTCCACAAAGCCAAGTCTCGGTCAGGCAGACCACGTCGAAACATCAAACATCACTTTAGTTCATATCGATATATAATTTAGAACCAGGCTATTCGAATTATTTTTAGCCTTATTAATGAAATAATTATTAAATATATAGGTATACTACTAAATGCCTTTAGTTTTCAAATAGTAATAATAAATAAATAAATAAATAATTTATTGGATCTGTACTGTAGATTACATTATCTTTGATTGTACAAAAGTGAATTGGTAAAAAAAAATATTCAACAAAAAAGAAATAAAAAGTGAAATTTATTATATAATAAGAAAGATTAATAAATTAAACTAATGAATTCATTATGTACGGTTCACTGTAAAAACAATTTTTATTAATTAAAAGATGAGATGTGCAATTACAGATAAAAAGTTATTTAAGAGATGACAAAAATTTCTATAGGAGGAAGTGCGTTGAAGATTGTTATCTAAACAATTCCAATTTCTGATTGCTTGGACAAAATAATACCTCTCACCAAATCTAGAGTTAAAACGGGGTATGCGAATATTTACTTGCCTATTTGACTTCAAGAATACTAATTTATTATATAAATATTCAGTAGTGTATATGTAAGTTGCTTAATTGCTAGATCAAGGAATTCAAGTGAATTACAATATATGCAAGTGTTAAGGATAGACTACTGAATAAAACTTCATCGCATCAGCAGTAAATCTTTTTTACAGCATCTTTTTACAATGCATAGACAGAAACCAGAGCGTTACTTACGACTGATTGAAGTTTTAGTTTCAACATTTTACACCTTCAATAAACAATAAATTTATTTCTGTTCCCTAGAATTTTATGCGTTTATGCAAATGCGCAACACGCTCTTATTAAATTTATTGTTTATTGAAGATGTAAAATTATGAAGCCAAAATTTCAGTAAGCTGTAGCCTAAGAGCTAAGAGAATAGTTTATTATTGTGGGGAATATTCAGCTAAGTCGTACTTGTAAATCGAGAATTTTATTTTCAACTTTTCAGTTTTTCAAAGTAACAACAAATAAAAGCTTGTTTTTAAAGAAAATTTTCTACAACTTTATTTGATTTGACTTTATTTTAGTTGCGTCATCCTTACGTAAAAATCTAAAACCATCCGCCACCTTGAAGCGTCCACCATATTGGATATAGAATGATGTCACGTAGGTAATGGTATCTTACTCGTCAAACTCTTTAATTGAATTGGGAATTGTGAAGAAAAAGGTAATCCGCCATCTTGGGTCATCCGCCATATTGTACTTAGAAGAATATTAGATATACTTTATTGCATAACGTTCTAGGTGGTGTTAGTGATAAAGGGTCAGCCTACCAACCCGGAGGTCCCAGGTTCGAATCCCATCAACAAATCACGATAAAATGCCATGGACGTTGCAAAGAAAATGCCAATTGTTGGGAATCCACTTTAAATTTTAAGTCCACTTGCAATCTTTGTCTCGAATTCGTGAAGTTCTTCTCCCGCCCCATGCGTAACCCAGTAACCCAGGGAATAAGACATAAACAATACAATACACACAATGAGAGATTTTCCTTTGACCTTGTCGTTACCAAGGTCAAAGTAAAGACAAATTAGCAATGTTATGTTAATTGGGTCGAAACCCAAATTAAATTTAGCTAGTTTGGGCGAAACCCAAATTAGAAGGTCAGTAAATTTGGTCGTGATCCAAATTAAATTTATTTGGTCGTGATCCAAATTAAATTTTTTTGGTTTGATCGGAAACCAAATCAAAAATTAGTAAAAAAAGGCCTGGTCGTTACCCAGATGAATGTGAATAAATTCTGATCGTAATTCAGAGAAATTGTTATTGTTAGTAAACTCTGATCACTACTCAGAGGAGATGTTGACTTACTTATATTCCGACCCACTAATTTGTGAACAAACTCTATGGATGTGTTTTCCATTAGTACACCAACAAAATAACGCATGCTCCATATTTAAAAAAAATCTTGTTACTAATATTTTTTAAATTTTTCTTTCAAATGAATGGGAGATAATAGCTTCCGCAACAAAAATTATTTTTGCTTCAGTAGAGACTAACATTCTAAATTGTAATGCTAAGGTTCGTCTAGGAACTCCATATGCTAAATTCCCACATAATTTTTGTATGTTTATAAAAGTAATAAGAAATACAATCTCAATATACATAATTGTCAGCGCCAAACTGAATTCAGGCTCTTTTAGTTTCCTGATTGTTACTTCCTCCAATTTATGATTAACTAGGCTGTACAGTTGAAAGGATGATTGGCGACGGCCTCCAAGCGTGCATGACGCTCCCATCATGCCGGCTCATCCGGGCAATGTGCGTTGCATAGCAGACAGTCGCCGTCCTGTTCCCTTTTCCCATCTATCCCACCCCTGATCCGGGGAGAAAACCTCTCAAACCTACCAAGCTAAGGTGGAAATGTCATCGTGCCGAGGGCTGCATGGCAGCGGGTAGTAAAAAGCGCTGTCGCAAACGATCTCCTTGGGGCACCAGGCGCACCCCATTGTATTTAGCCCTGCCTCTGACAAGGGGCTCTGTCAGAGGTCGATCACCCTTTCCCGCCATACTCGTGGGACCAAAATATGGACACAAATACAAATAATGACATAAAACAAAAACAAAATAACAACGAGTCAGCAGAGGAGGGGGGACGCGCAAGTGACACCCACTCTGACGCTGCACGTCAGTTACCGAAGCCAGCCAAGTCTGGCGAGGAAGAAGCGGTGAAGGCTGTCGCGGAGGGCGTTGCTAAGCTCAACGTCAGACGCGTACGACCTTCAGGTGCGACGCGCAGGAAGCTAGCGCTTGAGAGAAGGGCAGCAGAGGTTGCGGGCGGTACACCTGCCCCTCCTCAGCAGCCTAAATCCGCCGGTGGGCAGGCGGAGAAGAAACCAGTGGCCGGTGGGAGTGGCGACAATACACGCTTCCGCCCTAAGCTGGCGAATACATTCGGCTCTCTCTTGGGCACTGGGCTTCCTGGCAAGGTACGGGAGACCAACGACGCTGGAGCTGGACCATCGAGGACGGCGGTGGTAAAACGCAACCGTTCTGATGGGGACTCTCCGGGGGTACAGGCCACGAAGAAAAAGAAGACGGGTAGAGCAGGGACACAGCCACTCTACAGGGACCTGCTTGCAGGGATACCTATGGTTGTGATACCTGCTGAGTATCCAAAGAACAGGCTAACGGATGAGCAGATAGAGGCTCTGAGGGAAGCACTCGACCAGGCCATAGATGACACTACGGCCGAGGAGACTGCCCCACAATTCTGGGGATCCCGAGTAACAGGGGGCACATTGAGGCTAACCTGTGCTACGGCGGACACCAGAGGCTGGTTGGTGCGAGTGATACCCAAACTCACATCTTGGGAAGGGGCCTCCCTTAAGGCTATTGAGGAGAAGGACCTACCCAAGTTGTACAGGGTAGTAGTGTGGATACCCAAGAACAACGGGGATCCGGCAGCGGTCCTGGGAAAGCTCGAGAAGCAGAACCAGCCGATTCCAGCAACCTCTTGGAGAGTATTGGGCCGTAAAGCGGAACAAGGCGGACAGACGCTGGCACTCTCCATTGACGAAGGGTCCATGCGGATATTAAAAGAGCGGCAGATGCGACTCTTCCTTAGCATCACCTCTGTGCTGTTTAAGGCGGCCGGTGGGGGAGCGAAAGAGGAGGACACTGTAGCTCCAAAACAACCAGATGAAGGTGGTCCAAGCAAACCTACAACACAGTAGGGCTGCCTCGGCAGTTCTCTGTAGGCTGCTGGCCACTCAAGCTGTAGATCTGGCCCTCATCCAGGAACCTTGGGTAAGTTTCGGCCAGATTTCGGGACTGCGACAGGCTGGTTTTGGAATCATTTATGATACCAAGGACAGCAGGCCGCGGACCTGTATTGTATATAATAAAGAAAAAACTAACTGTTTGCCGTCCACAGACTTATGTACAAGGGACCTTACAGCTGCCAGAGTGGAGGTATGTGCGGGGGGACGTAGATGCTGGGTGCTAATCTGCTCTGCGTACTTCCCATACGACTCCACTGAACCACCACCGACGAGAGAACTAAGGGAACTCATCGGGTCGGCAAACGCGGCGCACATGCTAATTGGATGCGACGCGAACTCACACCACATTAACTGGGGGAGCAGCGGCAATAACAGAAGAGGTGAGTACCTTATTGATTATTTGCTAACTACTAACCTAGTTATACTAAACCGTGGATCTAACCCTACCTTTGACAATGGCCGTCGGAGGGAGGTAATTGACATCACTCTCTCCAGTAGCTACATATCAGAACTGGTTAGTGACTGGAGAGTATCTGACGAGCCATCATGCTCCGACCACAAACACATTCTATTCAGAGTTGGAGAATGTGTCAATGAAATAAAGGAATACCTGAACCCAAGGAACACAAACTGGGTTACCTATAAAGAGGAACTGGTTGGTAGACTTTATGGGTTCATGGGCTCGATCAAGTCTACGCAAGACGTCGAACTTGCGGCAGACCTCGTTAACGATGCCATACAGGCGGCCTTCAGGGGAAGTTGTCCGGTGTCAGTAAGGTCCCAGAACAGGAACGTCCCTTGGTGGACAAGGGAACTTGCGAGACTAAGGGCTATTACCAGGAGGCTGTTCAATAGGGAGAAAAGAGGCGGGTGCTGGGAAGAATATAGACAATCCCTAACTGCCTACAACCGAGAACTGCGCCGATCCAAAAGATGCAGCTGGCAAAAGTTCTGCCAAAACGTTGAGGGCGCTCGCGAGTCTGCGAGACTGCATAAAGCCCTTATGAAAACTACGTCGGGCGACCTGGGCACACTCCAGAAACCGGACGGAACATACAGCCAAACCAGGGAAGAAACACTAGAGATTATACTGCAGTCTCACTTTCCTGGTTCAAGGGTGGAAGAACCGAACGAGGCAGACAGGCCCAGCCTAACTGACCACCTAGAAAGGAGGGCGACCAAGGCGGACTGGAGGGTTGCCAGCTCGGTTTTTACATGTAAAGCCATCAAGGATGCTATTTCATCCTTTGAACCATTCAAGTCCCCTGGTACGGATGGTGTGTACCCGGTGCTCCTACAGGAGGGCTGTGATGTTCTTGCGCCGGTGCTGTGCAGAATATACAGGGCGTCCTTTGCACTAGGATACATACCATCTATCTGGAGGACTGTGAAAATAGCCTTTATTCCAAAGCGAGGCCGTGTAGATTACACACTCGCTAAAGCGTACAGGCCTATTAGTCTAACATCGTTCATGTTAAAGAGGAAAAAGTTGCTGATCGGGCGATCAGAGAGAGGTATCTTCTACACTCACCACTTCATGCCCGGCAGCACGCCTACCAAACCGGAAAATCTACTACAACGGCACTCCATGACTTAACACTCAAGCTAGAGGGAGCGGTTTATAGCAAGGAACTGCGATTGCAGCCTTCTTGGATATAGAAGGCGCTTTTGATAACACATCATTCGATGTGATCACTCGGGCCCTAAGAAGGAGAGGCCTTGGGACGACCTTCTGTCGATGGATAGATGTGCTGCTCAGGTCTCGAGATCTTACCTTGACTCTCCTCGATAGGACGATAAGGGGCTGCGTCACAAGAGGGTGTCCGCAGGGTGGGGTGCTGTCACCCCTCCTATGGTGCCTTGTGATCGATGAGCTACTTGTACGCCTTGATGAGCGAGGTTTCTTCGCGCAGGGCTATGCAGATGATATTGTTGTTGTGGCATCCAGTGATATGGGAAACAACATTACGACACAACTCCAGGGGGCTCTAGATGTAGTTGCAACCTGGTGCAATGAGGTTGACCTCAAAGTCAACCCTGACAAAACAGTCGTTGTTCCGTTCACTAGGAAGAGGAACACGACGAGTCTTACTGAACCGACCTTCTTGGGCACTGCGCTACCATTCAAGGATCAGGTGAAGTACTTAGGGGTGATCCTGGATTCCAAGTTATACTGGAACCTGCACCTTGATACAACTGTGGAAAAAGCTCGGAAGTCCTTTTGGGCATGCCGTAGAGCCTGCGGGACCACCTGGGGACTTAAACCCAGAACAATGCTCTGGATCTACACATCGGTAATAAGGCCCATGATAACTTATGGAGCAATTACATGGTGGCACAGAGCAAAACTTAATGTGATAAGGACTAAGCTTAGCAGACTGCAACGTATGGCCTGCCTATGCATCACTGGAGCCATGCGCACCTCGCCGATGGCTGCACTCGAAACCATGCTAAACATTAAACCTCTACATATAGAGGTTGAAAGCCTGGCTATGTGTGCGGCCTACAAACTAGAGGGAGCCGGTCTCCTTGGGGAAAACATAGGTAAGGGCCACACGACAATACGGGAGATTCTTGAAGCCACACCTGAGTTGGCCATGCTAACTGATCAGATGCCGGCAAGACTCTCACCATTTCAACCACCCCTAATACGGGTGGAAAAGCGTGAGACCTGGACGCTTCCAGCTGTCCGTCCAGGGGAGCTAGTATGGTATACGGATGGATCCAAGACTGAATCAGGTGTTGGGGCAGGGGTCTGGAGCGACTCTCCTCGATTCAGTTTATCACTGGCCCTGGGAATGTATACCACGGTATTCCAGGCTGAGATCTTCGCCATACTGGCATGCACCTACGAGAACCTAAGAAGAGCCTATAAAAACAAAAGGATCTCAATTTTCTCGGATAGTCAAGCTGCAATCAAAGCAATTGCTTCATCTACCACCAGATCAAATCTGGTGTGGGAATGCCAAAGGAGTCTAGACGCACTGTGTAGAACTAATAAAGTAAGCTTGATCTGGATACCGGGACATCAGGGCTACACAGGAAATGAGAAAGCAGACGAACTTGCTAGGAAGGGGTCTAACACCCCTTTTATAGGGCCGGAGCCGGTCTGTGGAATACCTCTCTGCACGGCCAAAAGGCTAATAGCAAACCGCGCAAATGAGGGACATAGGCTGTATTGGAACAGTATTGAGGGGCACGCTCACTCAAGAAGCCTTATGCCCTCACCGTCGCCGGGTAGATCCAGGGAGCTCCTCAAGCTGAGCAGGTCGGCTGTTAGAACCCTGGCAGGCCTACTTACCGGCCACTGTCAGCTAAGGAAGCACCTGGTGAGGATAGGCAGAGCCATCGACCCCACCTGCAGACTCTGTCTGGAGGAGGATGAGACCCCATTACATGTGCTATGTGAATGCCCTGCAGTAGCCAGGAGCAGATTTAGCCTATTCGGGAAACCAACCCTGGTACCGAGCGGGCTGAAGGACTGCCAACTGCGGGAGCTGTTGAACTTCTTCGGAGGGACCGGCTTACTATAAGGAGTTGAGAGGGTTAGCACAATAGGCCCTAGTGGCCGCGGCGCTTGAGAACCTCGCACCTCCAAATTTAATCAATCAATCAATCAATGAAAGGTTCTTACAGTTATCCTAAATGTATGTTTAAACATATCTTCATCTAAGGATTCAATTGACTTATATGTGGTTTCAACGAAACCATGTTCTATCCTTTCCAAGTAAATATCGTGTGCCCAAAACTTCTCTCATTTTTTAGAGACTTCAAAAATTGAAGCACTGGACTGGTGGAACAGGTAAGCTTAACAAATTTCAAGGTATTTCAGTTCTTAATTAATCGAATTCTCCGATCTGGTGAGACCAAACTTAACCACTCAATTAACCTCAACTATAAGTTAAAAGAAATTATTAAACGCAGACGCGGAAAGCTGAGCTCATCACTCTGAAAATAGAAAACAAAAGCAAGCATGAGTATGCTCATTATACTCATTGAGCTCTACTATTTGAATAAGTCGTATATACGTCTACTGCAAAGACTTCGTGAGAAATATGCACCACATTTTTTTTTAGCGGGAGAGGTGAAAATCTTCCAAAAGACACCGGACAGCCCGTGCCCCCCGGTAGGTTGAGATTCTTACTCACTAAAAATACCTCCTTGGGGATTAACCGAAACAGACCACATAAAATCGGGTCCCTTTTCGCCCCCTCCCAGTATCTCTTAGTGTTGGCAACTGAGTATCTAGTTATCCCACTGTCGCCCCTCTCCCTTGTGGACTGCCACCTTGACGTGGTAGGGGGGCCTAGCACGACGGCACACCAATCCAGTTGCGTCGCCGTGTGACCAAGAGCAGTCCACAACTAGGAACAGACGAAGCCCCAGTGTGGGTGCGTGACGAGCGTGGGAGAAAGCGACAGGCGCCAATGGATTTTGGCATTAAGACCGAGCCCAGTAAGGTCTTAATTACGGCATACTGGACAACGTTTTTGGAAAAGATTGCCATGGGCTGACGATTGCAGTATTCTGTTACCTGAGTATGCTGGATTGAAATCCTGCAGAAATGGATTTCAGGCAAATGCTGTAATCGCCTCCGTCCCGCTAAAACCTTGGCAGGTCTTAGGGAACGCTCTCGATTCGGCACCATTGGGTTGGTGGTGTAGGTTCAGTTGAAGTACTCCTGATTAGCACCGATCCGGCTCTGAACACAAGCTCCCGTAAGGACTTGTGTCAACCCTAGTGTGGCCTCCCTGCTTGCATGGATAACCATAGGATCTCGAGGTGACTACACACGACCGAACCGAGACAACGGCCCTGAGTTGGGACCCAATTAAACATGAACAAAAAACAAATAACAAATGAAAAACAACAACAGGAAAAAACCCCAGAGAAACGACAGGAGGAAATTGAAACACCGGACGGAGCGAGCGATGCGGCGAACCCGTTTAGGAGGAGTTCTGCGCTGAGGAGAACACCGCCCCCAGCCAGCACAAGCGCGCAGAAAGATAAGGGGGGACCCTTGAGACCTCCTCCTAAACCTTGCACCTCAGGGACAGCTGTTATAACGACGGCAATCACCCCAATCACCTCATCTAAAAACGAGGATTATAACAACCCAGACAACAACGAAGAGGACATGCTCCGCAAATGCAGGGCCATAATAAAAGATATGAAGGCCGCCACCAATAAGCAGCGGGGCACAGCCATGGGGGTTAAAAACGGTTTAGCCGAACTGGAAGATCTGATCGACGCGATCAGTTATAACAGGAAGAGAGGACGGAGGGCCGAGCAGGTGCGGCCTACCCGCAAAGAGGTCTCTGCGTTGTCGACCAGGGCACCAAAGGAGATTCCTAGTCCCACCCAGAAGCGGATCGCCTCTAGTCCGGCGCAACGGGAAACGGAGGCGCTCAAAAAGCGAGCCGTAGAAAGCGTGGTAGAACCAGGGAGGGAGCAGGTCGAATCACCGGCAACCTGGAATGTCGTGAGGCCCAAACGTGCGCGGAGACAGAAGGAAGAGAACCCACAAAAAAAGACGGTTGACAACCCCAGGACGATAAAGGGGAAGAGTGTCAAAAAGAGGAGGATCAGGGTGCGCTCGGAGGCGATCCTGATCAAACCAGAGAAGGGGCAGTCATACGCGGACGTCCTCAAGGAAATCCGGGAGAAGACTAAGCCCGAAGACACTGGGACCAAAGTCCGGTCCATTCGGCAGACACGGTCGGGAGGTGTCCTAGGTGTCCTAGAAATCGGAGAGGAGCCGAAGGTAAAGGGCGCCTTCCAGGAAGCTATTAAGACCATCCTGGGAGATAAGGCAATTGTGTCTACCCTCGAGCCTAGACAAACCGTCGAGATCAGGGACCTCGACTGCCTCACGGATGAAACCGAAGTGAAAGCAGCACTTCAACGGGACATCTCGGAACTGGGAGAGGTTACGATTGGCCTAACTCCAGTTAACTCCAGAGGGCAGAGAATAGCCATCGTTGAGTTACGCGAAAAAGCGGCGGCGAAACTGCTGGAGCGGCAGAAGATTCAGATCGGCTGGGTCTACTGTAGAGTGAGGAAAAGAGCAGTTGTGAAAAGATGCTTTAGGTGTCTTGGTTATGGGCACGTGGCCAGAGACTGCAAAGGACCGGACAGGAGCGCTCTGTGCTACAGATGTGGAACAGCAGGACACAAGGCGAAGACATGTACCGCCTCCCAACGCTGCGTGCTGTGCGCAGACAGAGGCCTGGAGAAAGACCGCCTGACACACGTGCCGGGCTCAGGGCGATGTTGCGTTTTGAGCTGGTCAAGGCCAAAGCACTCATAAAATGAAGCGCATACTACAGGGAAATTTAAATAGGAGCAGGACGGCCAACGATCTCCTATACCAGCTTGCATCCGAAAGGCAAGCTGACATTCTGTTGCTGAGTGAGCAGTATCGGGATAGGGACTCCTCTTCCTGGTACTCAGACCTCCTCGGAACCGCAGCTATCTGGGTCTTGGATACGGGGAGGACTCTGGTCGCTAATCAAGGAAGAGGCAGGGGTTTTGTATGGGTCAAATGCGGAAATGTGACCTATTTCAGCTGCTACCTGACGCCAAATGAGTCAATACAAGAATTCCGGGATAAGATCGACGGCCTGGAAGACGAACTCATGAGGACGACGGGACACATGATAGTGGCCGGAGACTTTAATGCGAGAGCGCTCGAGTGGGGTATGCCACACCCTGACTCCCGAGGGAAATATATAATGGAAATGGTCGCCAGAATAGGGCTTATAGTGCTAAACGTCGGCGCAGTAACCACCTTCCGGCGCCCTGGGTATGGGGAAACTATCCCCGACGTTTCCTTCGCCACCGAAAGCCTAGCGCCGCATATACAGAGCTGGAGAGTTCTTGAGGATTACACTGGGAGCGACCACCAGTACATCGAGTTCGACATCTGCGACGGGGGACAACCGCGCAGGGACATCCGATACGCATCGACTAGGTGGAACGTTAAGAGAATGGACGCCGAGAAGTTCGCAAGAGAACTGGCAAGAGGCGAGGAGATTGGAAGAGCAAACCCGAGCGGAAGATCAGGCGCGGAAAACCTCGTAACCTCAACCATGGAGCTCATAGTGAAAGCGTGCGATACCTCTATGCCGAGGAGAAAACCACGACACGAAAAACAGCCGGTGTACTGGTGGACTCAGGAGATCGCGGGCCTACGCAGAGAGTGCCTCAGACTTCGGCGCGTTGCACAAAGGGCAAGAAACCGGAACGAGGCAAATCTCCGATCCGCAGAGTACAAATCGGCGAAAAAGGAGCTTCGGCAGGCAATAAACCGAAGCAAAGCCCGATGCTGGCGAGACTTGGTAGATGACGTCAACAGGGACCCATGGGGGCTTGGGTACAAACTAGTGACCCAGAAACTCGGAGCCCTAAAACCTACGTGTGTGATGGAGGCCGCCACCATGGAAAACATCGTGGACGCACTCTTTCCCGAACATCAGGTGAGAGCAGACGCTGACTTCGGTTCAGTTGGGGTCTTCCCGATGTTCACAGTGGAGGAGTTGGAGAGAGCCGTACTTATCATGAAAAACAAGAAGGCACCAGGTCCAGACGGTCTACCAAGTGAAGTCTTGAAGATGTTGTACTGGCAAAACCCGGAGCTGCTGCTGCGCATGTACAACACATGCTTGGAATCGGGGGTCTTTTGCTCACGCTGGAAGATAGCGCGCTTAGTTTTAATAAGTAAAGGTAAGGGGGAGCCCGGACAGCCGTCTGCCTACCGCCCCTTGTGCATGTTGGACACTGCTGGAAAGATCTTTGAAAAGCTCATCAGGGCGAGACTTACATCAGCGATCCGAAACGCCGGCGATCTCTCGCCGAGACAGTATGGCTTCAGGGCGGGGCTGTCCACGGCGGATGCAATTCTGGAGGTCATCGAGGCGGTCAGGAAAGCTGAAGACCATAGCCGCTACTCGCGTAGAGTGGTGCTTTTGGTAACACTAGACGTCAAGAACGCCTTCAACTCCGAGCGATGGGTCGACATGCTGGAAGCCCTAGAGGGCTCGTTCCAAGTGCCGAGATACCTCTTGCGGATACTGGACGATTATCTGAAAGACCGATGCTTGTTGTACGAGACTAAAGAAGGACAGCGAATAAGGACAATCACGTCGGGGGCAGCACAGGGATCGATACTAGGACCGGATCTCTGGAACGCCACCTACGACAGCCTGCTACGAATTGAACTGCCCGAAGAGACGTCCCTGGTCGGGTATGCGGATGATGTGGCTGCACTGATATCAGCACGCGACGTGCAACAGGCGCAGCTAAAGCTGAACCAGGTGATGCGAGCCGTTAACAGCTGGATGACGGCACACGGACTGTCGCTGGCCCTTAGTAAGACGGCGGTCGTTGTCCTGACCAAAAAGAGAATCCCGACAATCCTTCCAGTGCGAGTCGGAGAAGAGACCATACGAACGTTACAATTGACACCAAGATGAGTTTCTTCCAGCAGATAAAGGAAACTGCAGATAAAGCTGCAAGAGGCGTCACATCACTGAGCAGGCTGATGGCCAATGTGGGAGGTCCAAGCTCGAGCAAACGCCACCTCCTGATGACAGCAGTACAGTCAACCCTACTGTTTGGTGCAGAGGTATGGGCGGAAGCCCTAAGTAAGGAGCAATATCGGAAGAGACTTGGCCAGGTACAAAGGCGCGCAGCCCTGAGAGTGGCCTCAGCGTACCGCACTGTCTCCGAACCGGCTGTCCTGGTGATTGCAGGGGTGGTTCCCATCGACCTGCTCGCCAGAGAACGAAGGGCGATTTATCTCAGGAAGGCAGAAATGGACAAGGCAACGGTTCGCAGAGAGGAAAGGTCCTACACCATGGAAAGATGGAAACAAAGATGGAGAGATGAGAACAGGGGACGATGGACAGCGAGGCTCATCAGTGATCTGGGCCCCTGGGTCGACAGAGGGCATGGAGAGGTAGGTTTTTACATAACCCAACTCCTGAGTGGCTACGGGTACTTTCGTTCGTACCTTCACCGAATGGAAAAGGTAGTGTCACCGGAGTGCCTCTATTGCCCAGGCCAAACGGACACCGCAGAACACACTTTCTTTGAGTGTCAGAGATGGGCTCCCGTGAGGGGAGCGCTAGGAGTCCACCTAGGAGGGGCGATCGCCCCGGAAACTATAGTCCAAGCCATGATCGCCGACGAAGAAACCTGGAATCGCACGGTCAGGTACGTGGAAGATGTCCTGCGCAGGAAAAAGAAAGACCTAGACGAGCAGGCCGCCGCAGAGATGGTCGAATGACGGGCTAAAGGAAAGGACCTAGCTTGAAGTAATGTGGAAAACGGTTCCAGGCTAGTGTCCGGAGAGCAAGGGAGGTGTTTTTAGTCGGTAAACTGCGCCACAGGAGTCCGACACTGCTGGGAAGGAGTGCCCCAGCGTGCAATAAAGCATTTCACCTCCCTCACAAAAAAAAAAACTGTCGCCCCTAACCTCGGTTTCCTGGAACACTGCTGGAATCCTAATCTGCAGGAATCCATTTTGTCCCACCGTCACCAGTGTCCATGCGTTCACATTCAACCCTTCTCTGTCCACGGCATTGAACCGCGGATTAACCGCAGCTTCCTAAGGCAGGTCTGCATCTTCTTCTGGTGCGTGTACCGTGGAGATAGCTAACTTATAAGATTCTACCATCTCTGCTACCGCCGCGCCTGAGGAAATGCTAGTAATTATTTTTACAACTTTCGAAAGGTAATTTTCCCAAAGCTGCTTTTGTTGTTGTGGGTGCCGTGGGTATAGCCAACCTGTCAGGGTCCACCTCCACTACTACAGAAGTGACTGAGGAGACGCCATTCGCGACCCAATTACCCATGGGTCCTGCAGAGAGGAGGACACCACTCCTATGGCATGGCCTTCTACAACCTTTGAGTTAGGGGGATTTTCAAAATGTTATCTCCTCCCACCTAACGCTTGCAGGTGTAGCTAGCACTTGAAAATGTCCAGATGATCGCCGTATCCTAAAAGGCTTCAACTCTTTCCTCCATCCTCACGCAACCAAATATGAAACCACACTTGCTATATATATATTATTTACAATCTGGAAGAGTTCTACAGATTATTAGATTTGCGAGAAAGATTTCGTCTTTCAACTTTCGAGGACGTCTTTCAGGTACCAGTTTTTATTTCAGAAAATATTCTTAAGACCTCTCCTGATAAAGACAACAAAGTAAAAAATCCCTCTTCGACCACTTTGGGCTGCTTCTTCGTGTCGATGAGAGTGCTGTGGCGAGAGAATCCGATACAAGAAAAGGATCGAGGAGAAAAAATATTCACAATTATTAAGAAATTTAAATTATTCAACAAAAAAACCTTCCTGCGTTGAAACTAAGATCTCTGTCGATTTTATGCATATGCAATTAATGTGATTTAAAGCTATACTATTTATATTAGGATTAAAAAAGAAAACAAAAATAACCAATTTTTAGTAGCTGATTTTATCTCGAAATATCAATTCAATCCCTGAACGAAATCCTAGATCCGCGCCTTATTCCATTATGTAGTTACCTTGCAGTGTCTAGATATCTTAAACTTAAAGAAGCTTTAAGTTATTTTTAAGTAAAATATGAATTTCTGTTGTATGAAAAAGTATTCCCCTAGAAAAAAATTGTCCCATTCTTCCAATTTATTTTAAATAAATAAGAAAAGCCCTCCTTTAACCCTTTGACTGTTCGTGCTGATGGTATCTGTCAGATTATTTCAATGTTTTTCAAAACAAAATCCGCATCGTAAACGATATCTCTAGTTTACCAAGTGTCAAACAGTAAGTACGTACATATGTAGGTGTTATATAAAAAACGATTGGGGAGGAATGTTTTGGGAGAACACAAATTTAGGGGAGCGAATTTATTTGACAAAACGCAAGACTTTATGCTAAGCTGTCAAAAATTCTGTACCTGCTTTTTACTTTAAATATATTTGGAAAATTTTTAGATATCTTCAATTATTTTATAATAAATACTCCACAGTAAAACTGAAGGATTAGTTAACGCAAAAAGAAAATATCTCCACAGATAGACAGATAGCCCTACTTTTAAATCGTATATTATATGATGAAAACTTTATAACGGCATAATGGTATTTGTAATTTATTTAATAAGGGGAGGATGTGTTACCGCAATAAGTTGGCCGCCAGTTCCTTTAATGAAAATATGAAAGCATATCTACAATTGATGCATTTAAATTTTTATTGTGTAATTGTTTAATGGTAAGGGAAATCTTATAATACAACAGCACAAAGTTGACAGGAAATTAAGTTTGGCGATAAAATAATATGCGGAAGTTCCTCAGTGATCCGACTCCCACGGGACTAATTACGCGTGGTCAAAGGCCGCCCAAACCGACTTTTTTTTTTAAATAATGCGAAAACGGTAAACTGATGAAACATCAATCAATTGAGGAATTTTCAATAAAAAGTTTTTTGAGTTCATAATAAACAGGGTGTTTCAGATCTTACGTGCCAAAATAAGAGGGGGCAGGGATAGATCTCACCTAAACAAACAAAGTTTTATGATAGAGAGGGGGAGGGGGTAATCTCAACCGCTTGGGAGTTACAGCGCGATTCATAAATTTCAGTTTTTCATGGTACGCACATTACTCTTTTATTTTTATCTTTTGATCTACCAATGCAGCTGTATCAACAGGTTCGCTTCAAAAAGTGAAAAAATTGTCTTTTAATTACCAAAAATTCAGGATTTTACAAAATTTACTGCGAAATTTATGTTAATACATCGGTTTTTTATTTTTATAAAATTTCCCAGAAAGTATGTAGAAAGTATACAGAAAGTATGTAGAAATCCTCTGGCAGAATATTATAAAAATCTACAATTTAAAAAAATTAAACTCAAATTAATCCTAGAATGTTTTTTATTGAATTTGAAAATAAATAACTAGTCTTAATAAGTTACTTAAGCTGGTCAAAATTTCCACTGCCACTTTGGATGCATGTCAAAAATCTCCTTCGAATTACCTGTTTAATGCGGGTTGTAGTCAACCTATCCCGTATTTTCGTTGTTGTATTCCCAATTCTGCTAAGTAGATCCTCTCAAGTGTTAACAAGGCTTGAATAAACTTCATCCTTCATTATTTCCCATAAAAAAACTGCAATGGGATAAGTTCTGGAGACTATTGCCTTCACACAGTATGCGCTGGTGCTTCATAGTGTTGCTAAAACATGTCCGTTCGATTATGTACAGGGATGTCCTCTCCAAAAGTTCCTCATAAATTTGACTGTTGAGCACTTGCGGCAAAATGAATGGTCCTACGAAATGGTTACCGATGATACCTGCCTAAACATTAACACTAAATTTCTGCTGGAATAAGTTCACCGCTGACCTGTCTGGGTTATTCTTAGTTCGTGATACGACTCCTGGTGAAGTGCGATTCATTCTTCCACAGAATTCTGTCCAGACACGCCCTGTTGCCAATGTCGCGTTCCAGAAGCCAAGTGCTAAACTCCAGTCTTCTCTCGAAATCTACGAAGTTTCGGGTCGCATTTCCCTGCCGTGTGGAATTACACTTTCTGTTTCTCTTAACTTTCGAAAGATCTATGTAAATAGCTCACATTGGGGTGCTCGTTGATTAGGGAATCTCTTTTGATATTCCAGCTTTGCCAATAACGTTAATTTACTGAAATAGTTTGAAAAAACAGTTGAACTGTCTTCACAAAAAGCATAAAATAAGTTTTAGTTTTATATCCATTACGACTTTTTGAAGTCGGTGCAAACTAAACAAATAAAACTACTACCCAACTAAATCAAAGATACTATATAAAACTACCTAAAGATTTCCGCTTACCGGATCACGGAAGGAGGATTAAATGCTTTTGTTTTTGTGAAGTCGGTTCTAATTTTTTTTTGAACTATTTTATATTTCACTTTTATAGTGTCTTGGCATGTACGACTCGAAAAATGCTGCTCATACGAACAAACCAATTTCAACAGCTACAGAGAATATATGTATAGAAAGAAATCCGGCATCTGAAATCAAAATCCGGCAACATCTTACGAAATTAGCCCCGGTCTATACAGCAAGAGAGAATCATCATAGTCAGAGAATCATTGTAGTCACTCTAGGTAGAAAATTTTTGTCATTTACCAATCAGGAAGTACAACAGAATCAAAATCATCGGAATCGGTCTACGCCTTACGAAGCTACCATTTGTGGCAAAATCCTGGCCAAAAATATTGAACATATATTTTAAAGTTAAAACGATTACTGTTGACTTTTGACTAACTTTACATTACTAAGTACACTTACATATATAATTTTATATGCAAATGTATGTATTTATATAAGAAATATATAGTGCACAGTTTACTTAACTGTTTACTGTTTATACGAGGCAAGTAAATATTGATAGATTAATTTTGTTTACATTAAATGTAATTATTAATTTATATTATATATCAAATTTCAATTATTTATATAAATCAATATACTATACATGTTATATATATATAAATAAAGCGGTGATAGATCTAAGCTAGATAACCAAAAAAGTTTATGGCTGGGAAAGTGGGGGGGGGGGGGGGGGCAATCTCAACCGTTTGGGAATTACAGGGTGATTCCAACACAGCCACATCAAACAAACTACTATCTGTATTACCTTTCCAAAATTGTCAACAATGTTAATCTAACTCCTGGTACAGTCACTTCCAAAAGTGTAAAAAATTGTTTGCAATTACCTAAAATTCAGCATTTTTCCAATTTTTCTCCGAAATTCATGTAATTAGTATACTACTCTTTTAATTGTCTTGGATTGCCCATTTTATAACCTTTCCAAAAAGGTGCAACGTGTCAAGGTAGGCAAAGGACTAGAAAAACCGTATCCTTAAGACTCCTTGAATACCTAATTATTTTATTGCACTTTAGGTAGGAAATTCTTTAAAGAAGAAAAAATTTTAAGATAAAAGGTCGATAATGTTTGTTTTGAGTTAACAGGTAATTGATTTTAATTATTGCTGCAAAAAAGTTATAAAAATGTTAGTGGAATTTTGTTTTATTGCCGATATTGGCTTGTGTTAGCTATGTATCCTGGCGTTCTGTTATTCGTACCTGATGAAAATTTTGCTATAAAAAAGGGTCAGTCAGCAAAAATACCTATCATACTTGAAAAACAAATCAATAAGTACGGGTATTTTTAAGCAAAAATTATTAAAAAATAGTAGAATTTACATTTGAGGTATACGCGGATATTATTTACATTTATGTTGTAGTAGACGGAAAAGATAGAGCGGCTGTACTGGAAAATCAAAGGATATTCCCTATCCGGCTAGCACCCCAAAGCGGGGTATTTACACGAACTTTCCAAAAGTTAAGAGAAACAGGAAGTGTAACTTCACACGACATGGAGTCACGACCCGAAACTTCGGAAATTTTTGCCGACGTCGAGCAGCAAATAATAATCATCGTGAGGTAGGACCTTGAGACGAGCACGAAACGAGTTGCAAGGCGATTAGGAGGGTCTTCATCTAAGGTTTGGAGGGTTATTCAGTTCTAAGCTTTAAGATAAAGAGTAACGACCCCTTCCCACCCCTTCCCATAAATTTTTGTCGTGGTACCAATGGAGCAATATATTCTACACAACAAAAGAAGAGTCATCCAAATCGGTCTTCGCGTTAAGAAGTTGACATTCACCCTCACCCCCAACCGACCGTTCAAAATTTTGTGTCGGTTTCAACGGAGGAAGATACTCTACGGATCATAAAAAGAGTCAACCAAATCCGTCCCTCCTTACGCACCATTATAGAAGAATTTTTTTCACATTATTAACAATAGGCGATATTCTACAAAAATAAAAAGAACCATCCAAATCGGTCCACCCATTAAGAACTTAGGTTTCAGCCCTACCTCCCAGCCAGATCATCCAGATCGGACCACGCGTTACGAAATTAATTATTACCCCCTCCCCAGCCCACCCTAGGACCAATTTTTTTCATTAATAGCAATGCGGGATCATACTCTATACAACAGAAAAGAATCATCAAAATCAGTCCATGCGTTATGTAGATCGGTTTTACCTTTTTTACTTTTCTAAACGTGCATGATTTTATGACATTATCCTCCTGGTGCATCTCCAACTAACTTCGTTATCTAAAATATCAAAAATTTATTAAAATAATATAAAATTTTAATAAAAACAAACTAACGAATTCTCCCGTCACATACTTTTCATTAATAAGCTGTAAAAATAATCTCATTTACAGAAGAAGAGTGTTGAAGTCAACCTATCCCTCGTCGTTATAATCCCAATGAACCTGGGAAAGAAAGGAAAGCAAATTTACCCCCAAGAAAAGAGTTAAGATAGAATTACCTGATATTTCCTTACACTGGGAGTCCTCAAAAAGTAGTAGAAGAAAGAAAAAACGAATTCGTTATAATACGTCCTGGTCCACCTAAAATGCATAAAAAAGTTTATTAGAAAAATTCAAGTACAAGTCAAAAGCAATTATTACATCCAGTACAAACGTAAACAAAAAAGCAATAACAACATGGGACACGAAAAACATAATTTTCTAGACATAAATGTACTACTGGATGTTGCTTAAATTTTTGTATTAAGTCACTAGATACTTTAGCAGCTTTTAAGTGGAATATTAACTAAATTCTGATTAGGTTTATTAAAAACACTTCCACATAAAATATGCAAGTAACAGATGAAAACACAAAAACTTTCCTGCATTAATTATTACTCCATTTCGAACACAAATTTCACGCCGGAATTGTGGCGAATTCTCCCACCAGGAATAGTAAGTCGCCGGAACTTTTTACAAAACATAACTTTTCGCGGCGAATTTAATCGAATTAAAATAAATTCGTAATTTTTTATAAATTGGATAAAAAGTGGAGTAAAATGCAAACTCTCCAATTGTTATAGAGAATTGAATTGACAAGAAATCTTGTACTATAATTTAGAGTCAAATTGATTCAAATTTCCTTTTTTAATTTCTATAAAATACGAAACATTTATGTTATTTCGTTGATAATTAAATTAATGCAAATGTCTATAAGGAAATGGACAAAAATGAGAGAAAACAGTAAAAATTATTAGATCGGCAAGCTGAAAAACTTTCTGAAATCGATCTAATAGGTCTCCAAAGGCTATAAGAGGCCGAAGCATACGATCTCTTATTCTTCTGGCAGTTGAACAGAGAAGTACTCTGAAACAAAAAAAGGGATCAAGTGGAACAAATACACATTTTGTGGTAAATTTTTCCATTGTTCCAAATAGATTTAATATTGATTGTGTCTTCGTATCTCGCGACCACGGTTTTTATCTTTCCGCAATTTTCATTTCTGTTGCTCACGAATTTAGCCAAGTATTTGCATTCCTTACTTCGTAATTTCCCAATTATTCATAATTTGCTTTTCTTTTGCAATTTCAAAAATCCTTTCAATTGTTATATAATCGGTGAAAATTCTGTAAAAATCAGCTTGGTTATTGTGAAAAAGGAAAACACATTAATAGTGGTAATTTCTTTTACAAACAAGGTAATTTTAAATGCAGAATTAACGAATTATATTCTATCCTCCTGTAAATCTTTCAGCAGTTGAATTGTACAGTTAAATTGCACAGTTTATATTATAGTTATAGTTTTATTTTTTGATATATTGAATTATTTGGTTTATTAAAAAAAATTGTTATATTGACTTGTTTCTAAAGTTGAGAAATAAATTATTGTAATGAGTCGTTAATCTTTGTATTTTTTATTTTCTTTACCTGCCCACTTTACAGACTGCAAGGAGTGAATAGTACTAGAGTTGATAAAATTCATGGATGAAGAAAGTAAAAACGCGCTAACTTGGAGCTATAAAAGCTGGAGATATTTGCAATATGGAACCATTCCTCATTTAGAGTTTTGTCTGATCACTCCTAACACCAATTTCAAAGTTTCGTTTGAAATGCTATACATTTGTCACAGAAGTGTAATTCTGTGTTGCACATCTCCAAAAGAATACTAATTGTAATTGTGAAAATCAAAAGTAACGGCAACCAAATCAAAATCAAGTGCACCTTTTTCAGAAACATCATCAGCTTCAACTTTTTCTAACATATTTCAACTTTTGTAAATTCAAATACTACCAAATTAACTTCAAAAACAAGTAAGTCAACTCACGTAACAACTTCATTATCCAAATTATAACTATTTCAATCTCACTGAAAACTAATTAAATTTGAATAACAGCACTGTAGTTTATATTTTAGAAGAAAAAATTCAATAAAAACAATATTAAAACAATTGCAAGATTCTTATGTGAAAAATCCTGAATTTTAGGCAGTCGCAAAATATTCTTCTCCCTTTTGGCAGTACCCTCAATGGTAGCAGCTAGATCAACATTGTTCACAATTTTGGAAAGCTCAGTGAGATAGTAGTTTTTCTCGTTTGTTTGATGTTTTTTCGTTGAGTAAATCAAAAGATAAAAATGAAATAGTGATGTACATACGATGAAAATTGCAAATTTATGAATCACTCTGTAACTCTTCAAGGGTTCCGATTGCCCCTCCCCCTGCCGTTCAAGTTTTTGTTTCGTTAGGTGATATATATCACTCCACTTATCACACCTTACCTGAAACAGCCTGTAAGTACATGTACATAAAAATAATTGAATTGAATTGTCTGTGATATTAAGTTTGAATAGGCTTACGTGTAATTATGCTTTTAAATTAGACTTCTTTCAATCGCACAATACGAAAGCGGTTTGCCAAATAGCTGTTTGTGTAAAATCATTTTAGATACATTTTTTTAATTGGTTTTTATTAATTTGCAGCAACACAAATCTGTTATTGCCAGACACTTTCGTTGTTGATAACGCTGTGCCAGATACTATTTTGTAATTAAAAAAAAATTATTTATTAAAGAATTTCAGTATGGCTGAAATTTTAATATGATCATAGTCAGCTATCAAAAGATATAAAATTAATTTTGCTAGACAATAATTCGATTGTTTAATTAGGAGTCAGACCGTTTAAGGGAGGACCCCAGTCTGAAGATTTGAAAAAATCTATTTTTTTTTGCATAAATCTATTCCTTATTGTATCTAGAATAACCTTCTAAAAGAGTTTATTGAAATTCGAAGTCACTGCAAAGATACAAGAAGAATTGTGGGGCTGGTGGCGGAAGTTATCATAGAAAAAAAAACAGTACGAAAAACTTTAAACGCATTTTGCTCGACACCACATTTTTCAAACTCAGTTCCAGTTTTTCTCGGGAACCATTTAATGAAATCGATTCAATATTTTTCGAAAATGTCTAAAACTGTTTTCTCTATCGTGTAGCATAGGATTTTTTGATATTTTAATTTCTCGATTTTTTATAAACAATTTTATAACCTTCTTTTCAGAAAAACTGGAACTTTTTTTCAAACTGCAGCCATTTTTGTAATTTTTTGAATTTTCAAAAAATTGCTATGCTAAACGATAGCCAGTCTAATATAGTTTAAGGAAATCTAAATGATTTCAAATTTGGTGTTTTTTTTGACATCTCTGACGCCTAAGGCTACCACGGCTTCAAATATTAATATTTTTATTCAAAGAAATTTTGTAATACAGTTGAAAATACATGCAATGATATAACGTTAAACGACAAATGATTCGATTGTTTTTAAACCCTTAAAAAAGTTCGTGAAAATTGCTGTTTTTTAGAGCCGTCAGGGTGGGGTCCCCCCTTAAGTATGGGCAAGTATTGTGATAAAATATGCATGTAGTAAAAGAGAGATAGTTGCAAACGAGAAGAAGAAGCCGAAAAATATACAGCATGACATTAAAATTAATATATTTAGCATTAAGTGGTGACAAGGATGTAGGAGATTTCATGTGAGCAATTCTCCAAAATTTTGTCACGTAACGAACTCGTAATAAGTGCTGTCGTAATTTAGCTTTGCAAGACGGTACAATTGATGAGTCGAAATTTTTAAATTTTCTTTGAAAACTTTCGTCGAAATTTTTAAATCGATAAGTATTACAAAATAAATAAAATCTAACATCATTAACGTTAGTAAAATGACGGACCCCATATATATTACAAACAAATTTCTCTAAGGTGACAAATGTACGCTCAAGTATTTCTTCGTCATCGGTAACAATATTTTGAAATGCTAACTGATAATCTTCTGATTCTTCGAGTAATTTGAAAGGCCTAAGTTGCCTTTACTGAAGAAAGCCGGTGTGTAATCACATCATGTGATTGTGTGAAAGTTGTACTGAAGTTGAAATGGTCAGTACTGCTTAATTCGAACCGAATCTCTGTAAAGTGTATCATTTTTTCTCATATAGTCTATTGAAGAATTACAAATTGTTTCTTCATCAGAACACGAAGATAATAATTTGATTCTAATTCTATAATCAAATTCTATTGTAATAAATCTGTAATGCTAAATTATTTAATTTTAATGACATACTGTATATTTTTTGGCTGTCTTCTTTGCAACTATCTCTCTTTTACTAAATGCATATTATCGCAATACTTGCCCAGACTTAAACGGTCTGGCTCCTAATTAAACAACCGAATAATCGTCTGTCAAATTAATTTTATATCTTTTGATAGCTGACGAACATCATATTACAAAATCGGAGCCCTACTGAAATTCTTTAAAAATACTTTTTTTAATTACCTGTCTGGCAATAATAAATTTGTGTTGCTGCAAATTAATAAAAACCAATTAAAAAAAAATAATGTACCTAAAATGATTTCATATTGGATAATCAAAATCACATAACCCGACGTGACAGTAGAACAATTTTTGCTGTCGAGTCATCTCAATTTCTAATTTTGTGCGAATAATATTTTACTGAACTCCGAACGAGTTCAAACTGACGTTTATGGCAATGGAATTTTTTCGCTAAAACAAAAGTATGCTCAATGCCGTCATCATATCGTGGATATCTGATTCTTATACAGCCGACATCAAAATTGTTTTTCTGTCGTCCTTGCGGTTGATTTTGCTATCCTTTGTATATATATTAATTCCTAAAAGTTTAAAATGTGCGTAATAGATAGTTGAAAGCGATTGAGTGAATTATTCAAGGTTGTGACTATTTGCACTTAAGTGTATTTACGTGTACTTACGTGTATTTATGTACGTCAAAAATTTATTAGACTTTCTGGGAGGAAGGGATGTATTAATCAGGCTTTTAATTGCTTTATTTAATGGGGGTTACCGCCCCTCCCCAGCCAGGGAATATATTTGTAAAGTAGTACCTAAAAGTACATAAAGTACGTAAAAGCGGAACTTCCCCGAAATCAAAAGTACACGTAAAGTACACGTAAGTGCACGTAAGTGCAAATAGTCACTTAAATACCTACTTAATTAAGGGTACTTTTTGATTTTCACGACGCCTCTACCACAATTTTAAATTTGTGTTACTTGTATCTGTTGCTGTGATTACTGTAATAAATATTACATCAAAGTGGTTTCATGGTTTATGGGGACTACCGGGGTGAGTGTAAGTTGCCGTGCAGGCTTGGTCGGTGACCGAAGAGGTGAGGGGCCCGCCTAGCGAGCCGTGCTAAGCTCGTCGGATTGGGGTGAGTTCTTGCCTCACACTCCACGGTACACTCACCCGAACAATTATAGCGGGCACTCTTAAGTCCGTATAGACTGAAGACCAAATAAAAGGGAATGCACAATGATACTGAAGGGAATAAAGAAAAGGATAAAAAGAAAACCGATATTATGCTCCTGACGAGAAGCAACCTCAGCCTCCAGCTGTTATGAGGCTTATCGGGCTAACCCTCCCCATCCTATGACTATGTCACGCCCTGTATTGCGACATAGTCCCTATAGCCTCGGATAATTGTCCGAACTAAATGTTAGAGAGAGAGATCGCCCGGAGGAATCTGGCTAATGTCACTCACTCCATGTTTCACTGGATGAATAGGAAAAATTAAAAAAAAATTTGTAGGAAAATGCGTGAGGTTAGTTTGATTTCTTTGAAGTCAGCGTATTGCTCATATGCACTCCGAAACGTTTTACTCAATAAAAAGGGGCAATTTATACACAGATTCCCAATGAGCTCACTAGCTAGAGATTCGGATTATAGCGCCCGAAAATAGAATAGCTTCACCCAGTTCAAGACAACGATTGCAAATTGCTATATGGCCAAAGGAAATATAAAGCTAATTTGATATAATTGATTTAATGAAATCACCAAAATCTCTATTTGATTGTCACCAATTTGCTCAAAAAAAAAAATTATAATGGGTATGTCAACAACGGTCAAACCCCAATTTGAGAAGAAAAGAAATAAAAAAAAAGTTACAAATGCATAGATACTTTAAACGGTTATGAGATCAATCAGTAACTACTATCAGAATTCAATTTTGATCGCAGAAAGAAACTTCGAGAAAATTTTCACCAAATATATAGATCTCCTATAAAAGCCTAATATATTCAACAGAAAGAACTTTTCAAACTAAAAAAAAATTTTATTCAAAAATATCTATATCCAATCAATTGCTACAAGTTAAGCAAGTGCGACTTGGAAGTCCTGAACAACACAGCTTGATTTCACGTAATTAAATTATATTTCAACTGTCTTGAAATCTCACTTCGCAAAAGAAACTTTATCAAACGCAAAAACTATACAACTTAGTGCTATTGCCACTCTCCATATATTTCATATATGGGTATCATCTCTATGTTTTAAACTAGGGAATAATTCAGGTAGAACATGCCATTGCACGTAAAAAATTTATATTGTTAATTATATTCAAAAGTATATATATTTATTTAAATGCTACAAGTTAAAAAGAATGCGACTTGGAAGTCCTGAACAACACAGCTTGATTTCCGTAATTAAATTAGATATCAGCCGTCTTGAAATCTCCTTTCACAAAGGGGATTCTTTCACACGCAAAAAAAAAAAAAAGTTACAACTTAGTGCTATTGGCACTCTCCATATATTATTTTATATGGGTATAATCTCTATGTTTTAAAATTCTGGAGTAATTCAGGTAAACCACGCTATGACGTGCGAAAATTTCCGATGTATGAATCGTATTCAAAACTAACACCATTTATTCCATGCCCATAAATTTATATGTAAATAAAGAAATAAAAGAATTAAATTACCTTGTATCCATTTATACTTGTTTGGTTATTCCCACCTGTTTTTCTCCTTTCCGGAATTCTCCGACGCTTACCCTTCTTTTTGCACGTGCTATCCTTCCAAATCCCGAAAAATCACGGCAATCCGCTACCTCATCACCTCTTTAGGGGTTTCGCTCGGCACCTTTTTCTCCCTTTTTTTTTTCCTTGCCACCTTCAAAAGTCTTCCTTCCTTTTTTTCCTTTTTATTTGTCCTCTTAGTCGCTTTGTTGGTTTATGTCTTCTCTCCGCTATACAAGCAACACTTCCGAAAACCCACCAACCATCCTCAAAACTGACTTATGTCGGCCCACACCCCAGCCGTTCCACTTTTTATGTCTATTTCTCGTTTTAGTTTGCTAGATATCGGACCAGCGGCGCGATGATCGCTGGATTCTTAATTCTTTCTTGAGATGTTTTTGTTGCCGAACTTCCGGCGTTAGGAGCCTCGACTTGATGTTCACATAACATGTGTACATTATGGAAAGGAGACCAAACACAACAGGTATACCCAAGAATGATCTAATAAATGTGCAATAAGGTAGTCTCAGAATATTCAGATCAATTCCCTTTACATTTTGTTATTGCCAAGTGTCGATTTGACCTTTTTAATAATCTGCACGACAAAATATACAAAGGAAAAGCGACAATTCAAACATACTCTTTGTTTTTGGCAAGTATATTTAAAACAGCGACATTAATGATATAGTTAAAACAAAGCGCTGTAAAAGAAATACTCGTTCATTTATTAATATTAAGGGAAGGCGGTTTATAGAGCATCATCTGTAAAAGGCTTTTAAGTCAAAAGTTGAAAAGTTCGCAGTCACGTAAACAGTTAACAACACAAAAGATATTGGGGTCATCAGCATAATATGAAACTTTCGATTTCGTCAAGGATATGGATACATCGTTAAAGTTAATTATAAAGTACTCAACCAAGTTTCCTTCCTGAAATGTTGAGAGTAGCTTCTAATAGAGACCCGTGAAACATTACTCGCTGAGTGCGAGACGTCCAGTAAGTGCGGAGTCAATCAATAATTAAGGAATAGGAAGCACGTACAGCTAATTTGTGAATTAACACTCAATGCCTAATGCTATCAAGTGCTTTACTGAAAATATGCAGCCAATCTGGCCCCCGGCTTTGATCTTGGAAAGGCAGAAAATGTAGAATTCCTAGATATTTGTGGTAGTTGATTTACCCATAATAAAACTGTGCTGAAAAAAAAACCAAGTAGTGGCTTCGAGTGAAAGTAAATAAAAATGCATCAAAAATCTTACCGATACAGCACAAGCTGGCAGGGGGTTAATGGTTCGTTATGTTGGATATACTACCATACTAGCGAATTCAGTAATTACATAAGGTTTCCAAATAACGCAAAATAGGAACAATAGGAGAAGAGCATTTATTAAGAAAGGAGCCATGAATACCGTCGGGACCATATAAAAAACTATCGGTCAATACAGATCTTTTACTTTCAAAGAAGTTGCAGGAAACTCAAGTGAGTAAAATCGTTAAGAGTAATATAACAGTAGTTGTCAATCATCAAAGATATTTAAGATAACTAAAGACTTACTATTTTTGCGATCAGCTAACTTAAGTAAAGTATGATAACCATCCATTTGTTAATTAGAGTTTACAAATTTCCAAAACTGTCTTGGCTCATTACGCAAAGCATCTTTCATACGGTTAACATAACTACTAGAAGAAAGCTTAAGGCCAGAAATAAATTGATCTCGCAAAGAAGAATAAGTATGAAAATCTGTATTCCTCCTGGTTGAACAAAAACGTTTTTATGTGTTATTCCTTATATTTTTAAGTGACAGGCTGAGAGAAAAATGATCTATCTACAAGGTCCGACCAAAAATGGCTTAGAAAATGTTTCTTGCAAAAACAAACCGCGTGATATTTCGGGAAAACACGAGTCAGAGAAAAAATCCCGGTATAAGCGACTTAACTATTTAAGTCATATTTGCTCGCACCGGTTCGTTTTCGCCTGCGGAAAAAACTCAACTTTTTTACCTGCGCAGGAAATTTTAGTCAATTTCGCCAGCGCAGAATATTCGGCTCTTTTTTTGCACGTAGCGCGAACTTCGGCGGGTGAAAACGATTCGAAAACGGCTGAGCTTTTCTGCGCAAGCAAACACGACATAAGTAGTTAAGGAGTTTTTGCCCGGAGTTTTACCCTGATTCGTTTTTGCTCGGAATCTCACGTAGTTCGTTTTTACGTGCAACATTTTCTGATCCACTTTTGCCTAGAAAATTTTTTAATTCACTTTTACCTGGCCCTAGCTCATTTTTACTCTCAGTCTGTCAAGTTGTTTTAATGAATAGTCGAGCCAAGGATGGCCGGCAAAAGAATTCCTAGATCTATAAGTAGGAACAAATTAAGTAAAATAAGTAAACAAATTGTAATTAAAAATACATATAATAATTGTCACCTTCTACATATAAATACATTACCCCAATCACATTAAATAGCAAGTTATTATGCAAGGAAAAGTCAGTCATTTTGAAATTATAATTACTCTGAGCAGTAGATGCAGCAGCAACAGGTTTAAAGGAAACGACGCTGAGGTCGGTGGTAAACACTAAGTCCAGAAACCTTCCAGTCATTCGAAAACCCGCAGCACTACGTCAATCCAAAAGAAGCAAGGTCATCAACAAAGAAGGAAGCGCTGAGATGTGGATATATATATGTAAAGTAAGAAAACCAACAGATTCAGGATAAAGTTACTAATTGAAACTCGACTGATTAATGTCGCCCAAGAGCACGAGTTCATCACACGATCATCAGATGATCAGACCTAACCCCAGTTACAAAGTTTAATTTGAAAACAAGTATTTCGCAGAAGTTTAATTCTGCATTTCATATCACCAACAGAAGAATACTTCTATTCCAATTCAAAAGTTTAATTCTTAATTCCTCATTTTAAAGCTTAATTTGAAATCGGTCACAGAAGCCTGATTCTAAAGGAGGCTGGTGCATAAAAACATTGAATTAAGTGATTTATTTTTAATTTTTCTATTATTAATTAAATTTGTGCTGAATTATTTATGTCTTGAATTATTTTTGAATTTATATTTTTATATTGAATTCACTGTGATGTAAGTTGTAAGATATTATTGAACTTTATTAAACTTCAGATTTGAAATTTTGAATCGGGCTTTTTTTCAACCGGCATCTCCCCCTTTTTGAGAGTAAGACGCACACCACTAGTCATGCATGAACCTAAGTTCTGCATGTGACGGGTTATAGATTTATGTAGGTGTGAGAATTTAGCGGCATTTGAAGACCAGGTTCCAACAACACCCTAAACTATATCTGCATAAATTAACTCTTAGCTTAATTCATGAATGCAGCCCGGAATCATTCTAGTACCAAAGATTTGTATAACTCATCTGTTTGGTGGTTTGAGTTATTTAAATTCCTAGAAGCTTATACCAAGGCTAGACACTAAGAGTTAAATATTGGCGAAATAGAGTTGAGAAGTATAAAAAACTGGAACGCCAGTTTTCTAGGATTTCTTATTTCAACAAGAAAATGAGAGTAATCCATATATTATGTATTCATTTATTTTGAAAAACTCAAATGACATTCAGATGCTTAACAATACGCCGAAAGAAGCTATCTGAATTAGTTTAAGTGGAAGGCGAAACGAAATTGATATTAATTATAGTAAGCATAACGGATTCGCGAATGCAGAACAGGCGACACAGTATAGTTCCAATCAGCAACTCCAGCAGAAAGACCGAACCAGACAATAACTAAGATCGGTGACGATGCAGTAGTCAATTGAATTATCGCTTCTCATAATACAACATAAGGCGGCGGAACTGAAGTTGATGTACAGGCTCGCATCAATAAGGGTTGAGGTGCATTAAATTTAATACTCTCGCTGAGATATGGCGCAATAACAACATCTCCAGGCGCAAAAACCTCCAGATCTTCGAATCGAACGTAAAATCTGTTCTATTGTACGGCTGTTCAGCATGGAAAGTGGCCTGTCAAGTAACAGCTAAGCTGCAAGCCTTTTGTCAACCGGTGTCTCCACCGCTTCCTTAACATCCATTGGGCGAAGGTCAACGAAGACCTACACAGGCTTACAGGCCAAGACGGGATTGGCACCAGTATTCGCAGCCAAAAGTGGCAATGGATAGGCCATACAATAAATTAAGCGTCAATCAACATCGCTAAACAGGCTCTAGATTTGAAACCGGACGGGATCCTGGGCTGTATTGTGTTTGTGGTTATCCCGGGCTGTATTGTTATGCTTGTTCTTGATATCTGATCTATTATTCGAAATGTCAATCTTGAGGATTTGACCTGTGATTTCTACATAATGATAGCTGGCAGCCCTCCTAAGAAAAGCTCTTACATGGAATTTTGTAAATTATGTCTGCTCGGTTTATTATATTAGCCATTTTTAATCTGTTGAAGCAGTGATTCATCTATCTGTCGCTTTTAAATGTCAGTCTAATAAGTTCACGATGATCTTTAATGAATTCATCAAACCTCCCAAAATCGTACTTTTGAAAATGTATGGCTTTTTTTCTCCAATGCGTGGAATATAATGTTCCACCCTATGATATGTATGGCGTTCCTGATAAGTCTTCATCAGTGAAACAGTTATTCTATTAGGAAACCCGTTTTTGGATAACTTGCTCTTAATATGAGTACCATTTTGGTTATGGAGTCTTCTATTACTGAGATCTAAAACAGTCGCAATAAACTCTCTAACTGTGTTTAGCTTTTGATGCATTTGATGACATTAATGATAGTTTATGATTCTACCAGAAGAAACCGGTTACCTGTACCAATCCGTTAATATGCGATTGTTATTGGCTCTGTTGGTCAATACATTAAAGTATGGCAGGGAATTATTCTGTTCATACTCAACTGTGAACTGTAGCCTAGGGTGATAGTCATTTAGCATTTCTAGCATGATCGCAAAAAGGTCATCAACATATTTGCATAGGAACCCCACTCAGTTGGAATGGTATTTTTTGTTTAGGCTTGTCTAGTTTTCTATGAGGATTTTCGCTATGATAGGGGAGAGTGGACTGCCCATAGGTATCAAAAAAGTTTGTCTGTAATATCGACTGTACAAAATGAAATAGTTGCTTTTAAATAAGCAAAATCTTAGCATTTCAAAGAACATTGTTCTGTGAATATTATTGAACAGGGACACCACGTTTAAGCCAGATAACCTACCTTCATATTTGTAATCGCTCGAACAAAACTTACTAAGCAGTCGTTTCATAACTTCCTCCTCATTCTGTCAGATTCATTACATTACCTAATCAAGTTTGACATTGAAAACAAACTGTTAACGCATATTCAAGTATCGCTTCTTCAGAAGGGTTGAGCATGGCAACATTAAAATTTTTTTTCTGGTTTGCAAATACTTAAGTGGTATCTTAAAATGCGTTGCATCGATATACGCCGATGGACGTTTAAACTCAGAAGATAGTTAAAAACACTTTTCCACCCCCTGGGCGGGTAGTGCTTAGCTTCGAGGGTTGTTCTTAAGCTCCCTGATCTATTTTCCTTCCTAATTATTAGACTTGTATCGATTTTTTATTCCTTTAGCTTTAAAAAGTCGAGATTTACTGTATGTGTTCACCCCCTGTGAGGGAAGAATCAACCCCCCCCCCCCCACCACCACACGTAAAGTAGTCACGGTCATGCCTTACCATAATTCTTTACCATTAACAATTTCCGTCAAGAACTAAGTTGTTGCACGTCCGTGCGCGAAAACCGAAAAACAGGTGGCTTTTGGCCATTTGAGAGGGTGGGTAAGCATAAAGACTTTTTTTGCCATGATATTCGTGTTCAGCGACTTCGAAAACGTGGGTAGGAGTTGGTCATGAAGGTTCCCGAATTTGTTGCGATTTTGGGCCAAAATCACGACTCAGTGACTCCATTAAAAAGGGTTTTGCGAAAAGTCCAATGAACATCTAGTTTTTGGTGCCTTAAAAAAGGATAATACATGTGACATAACGCAAAGAAGGAAATGTTAAATTCTGTGGCCGTCGGTCAAATAGTGATAACTCCAAATTTGATTTTTTCATTACAGTCCTTTAAAATATAAAATTACAAATATAACGTTAAAACACTGCAGATATTATCTACTAGCGAATCATTGTTTTAATTTTTAATCTTATTATAATAAGTATACGAAAAAAAAGAGTAAGGCGAAACAGGTAGAATCACATATATAACAACAATTTTTAATTATTTAAACTTTTTCAGTTATCCCAACACAGAATTAAACCTGGAAGTGGTGCATTTAACTTAAACATGGTATCCATTTTCATATAAACATTTTTTTGCCTCTTAAATATATAAATAAATAAATAAAACTGCAACGAAAAGTTAACAACCGGATAATTTTTTCAATTGACTGACTACTTACGTTATACGTATTTTTGGTTTGTCTAATTAAAGATAAGTCACACCTCAATACCCCGTGAAACACCTCTATATATTCTAATCTTTAATTTTACCCCAACTCCTCTTAATTGAAATGGCTTCATTCGCACTTCCGGAATAGGGAAATTATTATTCCGATTTTCATCCATATAAGAAGCTCTTCGTTCTGCATTGCTATTGCCTCATGTAGTGCCAGATGTTGTGAGAAAGTTTTCCTATTGAGTTTATTTGGTAATAATATCCCCCTGTATTTCAGTTTTTTTTCTCTATTCAAGCAGCCTGTGTATCTATGGCTGGACTCTCTATATTAGTTGCGAGTGACACCGCCTGAAACAAAAACCCAACAAAGTGAGGAAAAATCGAAAATGTTCTGAACCTACGTTTAGGTTGACATAGTTGTCTTTAAAATCAAGCGCCCGAAATGGGACGAAAAGTTCTTGAAGCTTGATTTTATTTAAGAATCTCTGGGCGACGAAAACTTTCTTTTTTCCAATAACCCTCGAATATGCGAAAATTTTTACCTTTTCGTGCCTAGTTGTTCAGAAGGTTATAAGTCAATTTAAATAGAAATGAAAGGGATTGACAGATTTAAAACTTTTTTCTAAGCCACATGAAGGCATTCGCATGAGATGTTCGCAGGGGAAGAAGGTACCTCACTCTATCCTTCTACCACTTATATTTTTCACTAAACATACCAAGAAGTATAGTACTAGAAGCCCGGGGCAACAGGGCCCAATTGCAACTCAATGCTTTTGTTGCCAAATAGAGTTAACCAAAAAGAAGTTTTGTTACTTTGGGAAACGATTTAATATTTTCAGCAAATATGCCACTTGGCTTAAATATGTGTTTAATATAAGCATATGCGGTGCTCAAATATTTTCTTATGGAATATTCCGTCGATGGAGGGATTTTGTTTGCACTTCATCCTTTCTGTACTCAATAAAGCACAAACATCTTCGCGCATAGTAGACTCGCCTTTTTCTTGGAATATAATTTTTGCCTTTTCTGTGGGTACTTTAAGTGCGATAATGTCAGGATTGTGGGAGCTCCTGGTACTTTTTTACGTCTTCTACAGCATTAGAGATGCCGTACCCTACCCATCATCAAGGGCTTTTCCAGATATGAGCGCAAAGTTCAGATTTCGTTAGTGTAAGCTGATTTGCGAGAGAACGTGACTGTCCCCAAGAAGAGGGTAATTCTGCGCTATAAAAATTTCTGATAAGAAAATTTTGCATTTAAGGCAAGAGGGAGCAGCAGTGAAAGCAAAGCTTTGCTTGGTCCTGCAGATCCTGTTGCATGATACAATATGTAAGCTAAAGTAGGATCGCTACTAACGTAGACGATAATTTATTTTACTTAAAACTTTGTGGGAATTCGGAGTCACCGACGTCCTTAGATATAATTCAGAGAATAATGTTATCTTCCACATATGGGACCGAACCTGAGAAGCGTGACAGAAAGAGATAACGAGGTTAACAGATTTATCCTGAAGCTGAAAAAGTTTGAGAAGACTGTTCATTTAACTATTGCTTATAAAGTCAGCGGAAAGTTCTTTCTGGAAATCCTTTCGTATATGAAAAGTTTAGAAAGTTTAAAATTTGCATTTAATGAACTTTATAGTTCTCCAATTAACGTAAAGATGTAACCACTTGCACTTTAATGATACATTTAGTATACGTTCTTGATCTATTTACGAGTGCCTTGATTTTCTTAAAAATATACGAAAGGGTCTCTAATTTGAAGATGTACCTTAGAAATTTTTTGAGTGATCCTTTAGAACTCTTTAAGTGTTCCTACAGCACGCTCCTCACGTTCATTTAGAACTTTTCTGGTGCTCCTTTGGTACGCTGCTCGTGTTCTTTCAGTCCGCTTTTTTTTTAAGAAATTGCCATGCTACGGGAGAAAATAGCGAAAAGTTGATCTAGTCCAATTTGATTTTTTTATGTTTTGGAATAGACCTTTGGATTACATGAAAAATGAGAACCCACTTTTGGGAATTGTGATCAATACTTGTGGTGTTATTAAGGCGCCAGAATGGCCATGCTCAAAACTACCCCTCTCTTTTTTTAAAAATCGAAAGACATAGACTAACGCACAAACAGTTCTATACCGTCTACCGTTTTTGCTACTTTTGGTGTACAGTTTGCAAAAAATCTGAGGCTTTTAGATGACTTCACTTTGAGCCTCAATAACTCCTACCCTTTATCAGCTAAAAATGCTCATATATAAATACTTTCATCGCATTTGCCACTTTCTCCTCTTTCCGTAAATACCTCAAACTCATTTACACCATTAAAAAATCATCATCATTTAATCCATTAAAAAAATTATCTCTTAATCCATTACACGACACCTTGTTCCACTCCCTACAGATCGAGACAATTTTAACTTTGAGGCTCTGCCCACAAAAAAATTAAGCTCTGAAAATACTACCATCCGATCGGCAATAGCAAAATCTATCATTAAATAAATTAAAAAAAAGTTCTTGGAGGTCCTTTTTGGGAATCCCCCCCCCCCCACCATCCCCCGCGCCCTCTCCCCTAAGGCCCAGCTTAATATTTTTCCAATAAATCACTTTTTGCCGTATCAAAATCGGTCTGGCAGATCCCATTTTACGTCAAACATCGTTTTTCAACTCGCATTAAAGAAAATTCTTGAATTTTAATTGTTCTTCTTGTTACATAATTTCAATTCAAGAATTTTATTTTAAACTCATTTGTTAATATATCAATTCGAATTTACTCCATGTAAAAATTATATTAACGTGATGTATTTAAATTTACAAAGTATCGACATTCCAAAATCAAAAGTGTACTAAAAGGAATGGTAACACTGCTCAGATTCAAAATTTGTTCTAAAGGAGAAAGGTTCGTTATGCAAGCAATGTTGCGTTTGTGGCCATATGTGTGCCAAATGCGCTATAGGTAGAGCATCGCCGCCATGTTCTACATCTTTTCCTATTCAGCAGCCAAAGTGGTAAGTTATCTCAAAGTACTAACACGTTAAATATATTGGGTCTAAACCAATATTTTAATTTTCGTATCGCTTATGGAAAAATACGAAAGTTTTAACTATTTTTGGGTATACAGTTGGTCCCAAAAGTATTCTTCTGAGACAAGCTATTATTGTTTCCAAGGGATTTGCGACAATATATTAGTGATAAGTGTAAAGTCATTATTGTTACCGAAGGAGAAATGGACGAATACTTTTGAACTCATATTATATTTTATTGCTTTTTTTGTATTATTGAACTGTGATTAAACCTTTCTATGAAGATTGAAGTTTTTGTTCTTTTGCCGCCCATATTAACTCTATTCTTTATTAAGCCCATCTTAGCCTTTGAGTTTGGCATGCTTGATCTAGAAGGATGTCGTTGGCAGCGTATTCTCCAGAATGTCATCCTAAACTTGGCTATTAAACACTTGCGGCAAAAGAATGGTCCTATTAAATGAGTGTCAATAATAGCAGCCCAAACCTTGGCACATGATTTGAGCTGGAATGAGGTCACTCTTGTCTTAAGTGGGTTAGTATCCGTCCAGTTATGGAGGTTGTGGAAGTTTGTGATACCAACCCCGATGAACTGCGATTCATTCGTCCAGAGAATTCCGCCCAGAAACGCCCCCGGCTAGGGTGATTATTTGCTGCTCGACGTCGGCAGAATTGTATCCGCTTATTCTTTAAAAGTAAATTTTTCCACTTTTTAATAATTTTAACTTTACAACGCTCGTATACTAAAATTTCATTCAGGGATTAGTAACAGAACGTCGATATATTCGAGTGTGAACTCTGACTAACACAAGCTAATATCGGTAATCAAAATAAATTACACTAACATATTTATAACTTTTTTGCAGCAATAATTAAAATGTATTACCTGTTTACCCTAAGCAAACATTTAAGCTTAAAGTTCTCCTATATTTAAAGAATTATTTGCTTAAAGTGCAATAAAATAATTAGGTAGCCAGGGATTTCTAAGGATGCGTTTCTTCTAATTCTTTCTCTTCCTTGACATGTTGTATCTTTTTGGAAAGGTTATGAGATGGGCAATCTAACAAAAATAAAAAGAGGTGTACCACTTACATGATTTTTGAAGAAAATGTGATAAAAGCTAAATTATTGATATTTTTAAATATATTATCAATTTTGGAAGTGACTGTACTTGCATTGGGCCAGTTCGATCAACATTGTTGACAATTTTGGAACGGCCATTAGATAGTAGTTTTGTGGCGTTTATTTGATGTCTATATGTAGAACAGATCAAAAGATAAAAATGAAAGAGTGATGTGCATACCATCAAAATTGCAAATTTATGAATCACCCTATAAGTCCCAAACGGAAAACTCATATATAGGCAGATAATAGAATTTATGGATGAAAGTGTCCCCTTGGGAGTCAAGATTTTGATCTAAAAACGATTGCGAAACTGCTCTTTGACAATTTCAGTATCCCATCTTCAGGGGCTAGGTTAGTTGAAAGTTTCTTATCTAATCGCAGCCAATACGTAAGTATTGACGGCTTACATTCCCAGGCAGAACACGTTCATTCGGGTCTTCCGAAAAGCTTAATATTAGACCTGCTGTTTTTTACTCTCTAGCTAAATGTTGGCTATTCTTCAATACACCTGCACACAGGTTATCCTCAAATATATCTAAGTAGACCCATATGTTTAATTGAGGATTGTAGCTATAAAATTAATGAGGATCTTCGCGACATCCACGAATGGTCAGTAAGGGACAATTTCTCTGTTAATCCTGATAATATATTGACAGTTCTAAACTGCCTCCTGGAAAACATCAACAGTGTAGTTAAGTTTCTCTACGGGTAACTTCTAATTTTTAACCGAATTCCCAAAATCAAAGAGGTTCTAAGTTGGACACGTATTTTTTTATGTACGACCGGGCATAATTTTGCAACGCATGGACTGATTTTTATAATTCTTTTTTTTGTCAGCTAGAGTATATTCACCGTTTGGTACGACAATTTTTAGTGGGGTGGGGGATGAAACCGAACTTCGTAACGCGTGGACCGATTTAGATGTTCAATCTCCAGCTGGGAACCTGAAAGAGAGAAAATGTAAAATTTTATTTTCTTCGTTCAATGCTATTGCATTATTTAATTTTGGTTTTCTTTAATGGTTCACAATTTATATATTATCACTTCATAATAAGATTTAGTAATCTTCTGTACAAAACAAGTAAATAAATTATTATTATTATGGCAAATCGGAAAAGAATATAAGCCGTGCGCCTATTTGATCACCGGCTTTCAGACGAATAGCAAAAAATTTCCAACAGCAGTAATTTTTATATTCCTTTCTTTAAACGTAGTTTTTATGTTTTTATACCTAGTTTATATGTATATTTTTTATACAAAAATAGCTGAATTTCAACCGAGTTTTATAATCTAACCGGGGAAGTATTCAGTTTTTTAACAGTTGGCACATTTTCTCTCCTTCATTTCTGATTTATTTTTTAAATTATCAGTGCCTGGCAACCAAAAAATCCTCTCAATAAAATTAATAAGCAATTTATTAAGTCAAACATTTATCTTTGATAAAACAAATGAAATATATATTTATCTTAGGGATTCTTTTACCGCATCACTTCCATACGAATTACTGATTCGTAAACGCGGCCAGGATACTATCTTAATGTTTGTTTCCTAAGGGATAATAAGAATCGATTCACTCTACCCTAGGAGATCTTATCAGTGTTATTGGAAAGAACATAATCCAAGTGAAAAAGGTCAAATCAAGTCCATTGTCCAGTCATGCCTGAAAGTGTAGATCCGTATAATTCGACGTTCATTCCATTTCTCCTTTAGAATATTCTTCTCTATATTTACTATATGAGCAGAACGAAATTGAACTCAAAGCCAATAAGGCGAGCCTTAAACAAACTGTCGCGAGTAGATAAGCAGGAATGTGTTGTTTCACGAAGGCCGTTGCCAAAAATAAATGAAGTTAATCTCCGTGAAAAGGTAAATGCCTCATGCGTGTCTTAGGCATTTTTGCTGTGAACTCCAACAATTTCCAAGCTGGGAATTAGAATATATTTAACGTTCCGTAGAAACTCCAACAACCGTATCCGCATCCTCCCAGAAAAGCTTAAAGCAACCAAGAGAAATCGTATATCTTCCTTTATTAAAGTTAATCCGAGGCAGATTAATATGTCTGGACGAGGACAAACAGTTTTGGTGTAAGCTTCGTAAATCATCGCTGTATTAAGCAAACAGATTAAGTGTAGTAACCCAACTCTCATTTACTATCAAGGGTGTCGCCTACATATTGGACAAAGCCATTCCTTTGCAACTCTTCTCCAGTTCTATGGGTGACTCTCGGTGGTGCCGGTGTTCTGCATAAATTTTCCTCGTAATCTGAGGCCATTATATCTGCCCTGTCATCGTTTTCATTTCCTAAGTCGTCGCTTTGCGGCAATAAAGACGTTTGTACATTCCTCTCCACGCCCTAATGGCGATAGTGGTCAAGTGAAAGATCTTAATCTGACATTACCATCAAAAACGAGGGAGGCAAGTCTATGCGTCATTTCTTTTGGCAATTACTTCCTCTGCCTGCAAATAATAACCCCCGGTTGGGGATCTTAGATGCCAGTGACATTGGATCTGATTATGGGCATCAGCAGCAGAAGTATGTATTAAAATGCCGCCCTTAAAGATGACTGTCTCCCTTTTAATTGCTCCATGTGGGCAGTAAAAATTTAGTCCCGACGAGGTTCAACAACTGTATGGTCATGGAGCGTTGAATCGTTCTGACATCTGGTGGCTGTGAAGTTTTAACGAGGACTTTGATCCTTCTGACATTAGATTTCCGGTTAGGGTATTTTGCTGTGGAAAGCATTCTCAGATATTTTCAATGTGCAGCGAATATTACGACAATGAACAGTGATAAAACGGAAATGGTCAGTGAAAGATGATACTGGCAGGACATCGAACAAGAGCTTTTATTTATATTGGCCTGCATGTAATAGGGAAGATTGCTTGCATTTCACATACGTACCTATCTCCAAGTACTATGCGTTCACAAGCATTTTTTTGACTTATCAGAGATTCATGAAAAATTCAATGTTCTCATAATGCAAGAAAACACATACATATCTATGTTTTCCAGTTTAATGGACGTTTCTTTATATACTCAAGATGATATCTAGGCAAACGCAAATTCTACGAGACAGACCGAAACTCACCCCACAGGTCTTACATTTCTTCCACATTATTAAATTGTGGGTATTCATGGTTAGCTGTAAGCTTTCAAATTTTGCCAGAAGTCCAAGAGAGCTTCCTGGAAAATATCTAACAGTTAGTAATCTACATTAAGCCTTATTAAGTCGGGTAAAATTATACTTTTGCCCTTCACACCACAATGAATTACAAGAACTAGTACGAGATGACATATCATATTTCTTAATTCCACTTTATTTTAACTCGCCGGTGAAATTGAACTTGAAAGTCATAACGTCATCCCTTACATTTTCGGCGGCAACATTATCCCTACATTCGTATTGCTTTTGATAAAAATGTATTCAATGAGCTTGAGCCAATCAAATGTTGTTATTTACCTCTCTATGTTCAAAAACTCTTCCTCATATATTTTGTATTTTGTGTCTACAGAGCTGTATGTACCATTCATTTTTTCTCGTAAAATAATGAAAGGGAGGGGGGTTGGAAAGTTTTCCAGATTTCAACCCATCCGCCCTCTCTCCAGCCTGATCGTCAACAATGGATATTTACAAATAATGACGACACATACATTTCAAATTTCAATTTTCAATTTTTTCGAAGATAAACTATTTGGAGATGCGTTTTCTGGTCTGAAGTCGTGATTCTGAACAATTAACCTATTTTTAACTGCTCATCCTCATAAGCCATTACCTGTTCCGTTCGCTTTTCAACTAAGAAGTAATTAAACTTTCGTAATGGGAATTCGTACGATTTGTGCATATAATATCATCAGTAATGAGAGTTTCTTTTGCGACGGAATTTGCGGACTTGCCTGAGGCGTAATATGAAATCTCCGTCACCGTAGACCACGAGTTGCCCTGGATGCTTCAAAGTAAAGCTGTGTCAAGTCCTAAGATTTAAGAAGAGTATCTTTGATAATATCTCTAGTGACGAAGCCCTTTTTATAAACAGTGGTTCCCTTCACTGACACGTTAACCACCAACGTCTGCTTTGCTTGAGAAATCACATGATATCTATTCTTGAAATGAAAGAACAGGCTCTGCGCCATATAGCCCAGCATCACCAGAAGAGATTTAATCGTATGTTAGTCGCGCGCTTTGATGCCCGCTTGTACTACGCCTTTGTAGGTCCTTATACAATAGCAAAACCTTGTCGTCCTTTCAATGGCCAGTACCTGTGCTTGAAACACACCGCGGTGGTTCGGCAGTCGATACGCGTTTCTTATGCGGAGGTGGTCAGAGAAAACCTCAACTTCTACTTTTGAACCATCCGTGAAAATAAGTATATGTACCTGACAAACTTCCCAGTCTTCTCTACTAGGTATTCTAGTAGAGAAGGCTCTGCTACAGATGATATCCCGAGTAGGCCTGCTGTGTCCATGGTCTGGTGGATTTCCAACTTTTAGATTCCTTCCTTTTGGATTCAGCAGTTATACTTTTACCGTGGAGTGGCGGGTTATGGAGAATTGTCTCCAACACAGCATTAAGCGTTCTACTTACCGCTCTGAGCTGCCAAATATGAGGCACTTTAGACTTTGGTGAGATTCGAAAGTTAGTCAGCCTTCACATGCTTTCAAAGATACCACATTAAACAACGTTTCCGTAAGTCAGCACTGGTCTCAGTATTGATGAACACATCCAGTGAACTATACTGGGACTAATTCCCTATTTCTTCCCTACGGTTTTCGTGCAGGCATTAAATGCTATCGAATCCGTTTTCATGCGCTCCTATATGTTGATGCACTAGTTAAATTTGGAATCAAAAATGGTACCCAAATATTTCACTTGGATCTTTAACGCTAACGTCCCCAGTTTGTGTGGTTTAGATGGTTCGATTCGTCTTACTACAGGCCATTTTATATTATGATCTATTTGATAAAGTGTGGATAAAGTATTTTGGTTATAATTTTACATCATCAAAGATAAAGAGTTAAGATATTATCAATCCATAGCTTTCGGTTTTACACTTTCAGTGTTCGAAAAGTCTCAATCGACTTGAAAACTGCACATTATGTCTGATTTAGTGGAAATTCTGGGATTAACAGCACCTAGTGTTGCCATTGTAGCTACTAATCTGTGTAAAGTAATAAAAAAGAAAAGTAAAAAGAACATGAACATGCTTCTTCGTCGAGCTTCAGGAGAAGACGTTGGACACATGGCATTTAATGAATTAGACTTCGAAGACCCGAAGAGTTTTAGAAATTTCACAAGAATGCCTTAAAGAGTTTTCTTCAATTTACTGCAAAAGGTTGAGTTTCGTCGACAAGACAAGCGCTTTTGCGAAAGCATACTTGCGAAAATACGGTAAATATAAATCAATGCCTTTTTAAGTTTGCTGTATAAAAGGTTTCTTTTTTGAATAGACTATTGTGACCCCTGCGATGTCTTGCAACTGGTGAAAGTTTTCAAGATTTATCCTTCAGTTTTCGTATTTCCGTCCCAGCAATATCGCAAAAAGTTCATGAAGTAACAAGAGTAATTTACGAAGAGCTTAAGGTGAATATCTCAAGGTAAGTAAACATTTTTTTCTAATAAAAAACCATTTATTTTCACAGTAAAAGAAGTAGTATAAATTCAAACTCAAAATTAGTGCTCACATTATTTCAGTATCTATTTAGATGTAACATTAAAATATATAAATGTAAACAAAAGATAAAATATGGAAAGTGTATGATATATTATTCTGAGTTCTTTTTTTTTATCCACGCTATCTTGGCAGCAAAACAAATTAAAGATATTTGTTTTTGAGTTTCTAGCAACATCATATCTTCATCATTTAGACATTATAAAGTTACCAAAGTACTGGATGTTAGTCTTAAATTTATTAGTGTTACTGTTGCCCTGCTCTATAGTTTTGCCAATCTTTGAAAGAATATCAGCAGGTTTGTGAAGAACTTTTACTTCGTTTTCTACGTTACTGCCAATCCTTTTCTTTTTAATTTTTGGAGTATCGTCTATATCTTCAAGTGTATTTTCTTTAGGCACCATAATAAGCTACATGTATTGTAGTTCGAAAAATCCAAGAACTCGACGAGAACACTCTGAAAATAAATTGAAAATATGTCATTGTTCCAGATGCCACAAAGTAAGGAAGAATTGCTGGCTATTTCAATAAAGTTCCAGAAGCTGTGGAATTGTCCTTATTGTTTGGGTGCTCTAGGTAGTAAAACAAATTTTTAATTTTCCTATATAATTTCATAAAACCTATTTCAGATGAAAAGCATATTGCTTTTAGAGCTAAGTCGAAAGAAGGATCATTCTATTTAATTATAAGGGATTTCACATTGTTATATTTTTATCAATAGTTGTTGCACAATATAATTTTATTTATGTGCACGCTGAAATTCAAAACTATAGTTGCTTTTTATGATCCTTGAATGTTTTTCTAGGAATTCCAATAACGGGATACACAAAACTGAAAGCTTATATAGCTCGTCTGTACTGGTCCCACTCTTCAACTTGCTTGATATTATTTTAGCGAGCTCGTGTGTATTTTTTTTATATGATGCCTAGGGGACAACCCCTTGATGCGTTAGCATGGTTTTGGCCGGAAGGGAATTAGGGGAAGGGAAGTGAGGAAACTTGAATGTCTTGTTTTTGCATTGCTGCGAGCTAGACAACAGCCCAGAGACGGAGTGGATTATTTTAATTTCTTAATAAAAACCCACGAGGAGACCTGATCTCGAATCTGGGACCCATGGCATGGCGGTCGTACCGCTCAACGGATTGATCTAACTCCGTCTTCAAGTATAATGGCTTCTTATAGAATTGATTTTGCACTCCACGTCCTCTATAGTGAGTTGGTTGTTGTTTTGCCGTCCTCTGTTCAGTGTTTCCGTAATTTGATTAAAAGCGTGAGTCCGTTTGTGTTAATTGCTATACAATTCATTTTTTTTATCGTAAAGGAAGTCGATTTCTCCATAAACTTCCAATAAGAGCTCTATTTCGGTATCTTCTCACTTCATTTGTAATAAATTATTTTCATTTTTTATTTAACAAGAATTAAAATAAATAAATTGAATCCAACTTACATTACCAAAATGAGTTTTGCTCTGTTCACGAAAAGAATTGATAAAGTGTACACGTACACAGGAGCGAATAGAAACGGTTCTATTTACTTTATCCGCTATGTGTCACACTTTATCGTTTCGATGATAATGTAAATTATTTTGTATGTATATTATCCGCGATTTATCTGCACTTTGTCGTTTCGAACATGGTGTAAAGGGGCCTTAAACGGCCAGTTATTTATACTATATAAGCCAACTTATTTATTCCGGCACTCTCTAAAGACTACTCTTACCGCCTCGTGATTTCCCAGTTTACCATGTATCTGTCGACATAAAGAAACAGTATGTATTATATAACTTTTAAAGGTTTTTGCCAAGTCAGTTAAACTTTTTTTTTTAAATAAACTTTTCACTCTAGCCTTCAGATATACCACTCAATAAAGCTACTCGTATTCACAAGGCGATTCCAAAAATTGCTAAGGAAATATACTCTATAGAAAGAAAATAGAATCATTGAAATTTCGAAATTAGTTGCCGCCCCCTTTCCGCACATCCGCATAGACACAGCCCAATTAAAATCAGTCAAAGCATTACAAAACTGGGGGGCGAAGCCTAGCCCTATCCTCACCCCAAAAAGAAAACGTGTTGCTTAGTTGGGGTCCCTCTACCCCACTCCTTTGTTCTAAAATTACTTAATACCACAAAAAGGGCCATCCAAATCGGTATACGCATTGGAAAGTTTATTTGAGTTGTAAATTTTATACTGATGTGATTAAACTTGCCATATTAATCGTACATTTTGTACGGTTTTTATTTTTTCATTCAACACCATCTCAGGTTGGGATGCCTGGCGCGTCTGCGTCTCTTTACAGTTTCATAATAAAATCATATCTGTTATTACCGTCTCCAGCTTTTGAACGGCTTTCAAAGATGACATCTCCATGTGATGACCTTTTGCTGCTGGGTAATTTCAATATGCCATTCATACCTGGGTGTATTACGCGACGATGATTGTTTGCTACCACATGGCTAGTTCCCCCAACATCAGGGTGCTTTTCTGGAGTATATTCCTTCGTCAGGCCATCGGTAATGCGTTGTGCAATGCTTCGGGACGCATGCTCCACTTATTGTTCTCCACGGACCTTTAAATGTTAATACTTATTGTTACGACTTCTATGAATATGATATTGATTGTTCTACAGAGTTATTTTACGAGTTTATGTTTTCATGTTTTGCCCGTTGTGTTCCAGTATCTTAATCTAGGAACCCTAACTCTTTTCGACCTTAGCCTGATAAGTCTCTAAAGCAACTTAAGAATGTTACAAATAAAGCTTGGAAGAAATTCTGTCTCTCTTAAGCGCAGGAGTGATGGCTTCCCCTCTGTTATGCGTCTCGGTGACCGGAGTACAGACGTTCCTTTGACTTCTGCTAAAATCTTTGCCAGTTTCTTTAGAGCTGCCTTACTGAGAAATAGCTACGATATTAGTATAGATGCTTTAAACTTTTTGACGAAATATCCTCCGACATCTTTTTGGCTAAGGATTTCTTATTTGTCGATGTTCGATTATGATGCATATTATGATCTTGTCCAATAGTTTTTCGCCCAGTTCCGATGGTGTTCGTGTATCCGTCCTTAAGAATTGTGCCCATTACCTTACTTATTTAACGCATTATGTCCTGTGGTACCTTTCCTAAATTTTGATAATCGTCCAAAATTTTTATTTTTCAGAAAAAGGGTAAGAAAACAATAGCTCTAATTGTAGACTTATTGCTAATTTGTCTTCCACCACGAAGCTGCCTTTTTGACAATGGCTTGTGATGTCGTCCTTAGTTTTCACTGTAAACTGCTCTCTGGGTCCTTCCAGCATGCTTTCATCAAGGGCAGATCAACGACTACTAACCTTGTTATACCGATTTTAGTAAGGCCTTTGATCTCATTGATCACACGTTGCTTATTTTCAAACACGTTAGGTTTTATATCTCTCTTCGTTCAATGGATTTCGTCCTATCTCCCTGACAGTACATAACGTGTTCTGTTTCAGGGTTCTCTCTTGTACAATATTAATCGACTGGGTGTACCCCAGGTCAGCCATTAAGGTCCGCTTCTATTTATTACTTTTATTAATGACATGGGTTCCAGGTAAGCGAACTCGAGAATTGTGTCCTATGCACATGGTGCTAAAAATTTTCGTATTGTCTGTAACTTTAATGATTGTATTGCCGTGAACTTTGATCTCTAGTCTTTTTATTCTTGGTGTATTGTCTCGTACTCTAGAAGGAAGATTCCATTGATATATGATTATTCTTTCAGTGGCATTTAGCTAGCCAGACTGGATAGAATAAAGGACCTCGGTTTTGTTTTTGATCCACATTTGTCTTTTGTTGATCACATCAGTTACATGTGTAACAAGGCTAATGCTTCCTTGGGCCTTCTGCCCGCATGTAGTGACAGGCTTGTGAAGATAGTCGCAGCAGATCTAGGTCTTCTTATAATATATATATATATTGTATCTTCTCTATATTAATAAAATTAGAGTGCCTTATGATTATGATGGCCTGTAAACTAAAAAAGGTTTTCCGTTCTCGGTTAGTAAAGCCGATTATGCTATTTTGGAACCTCCTATTTACGAATCCGAACTCAGTTTTTCCTCTCGCATCAGGCCAATTACACATAAGTGCCAATTTAAGAGACGATATTGGTATCGCATGGAATTTCCTAAAATTTGAATATTCTAGCTTACATCTATAGGTACTTTCATTGATTTTTTCATATCGCATTCGTAATCGTTGACGAAATCGATAAACGTTGATAGATTTTAAAATTATTTTAATACGAAAATGACTAAAACTGGATATTTTCGAACTTTAAGGTTAGGATATCTTAAAATCCTGACGTGCTACTGCCAGATTCCGCTTTAGAGGTCAAAATTACATAGTAATTCACTAGTATTTCCTAAAAAGGAAAAACCTTGTATTATTTTGACGATTTTTGTCTGTATGTTAGTCCAGGATAATCTCGGAAATGGCTAATCAGATTTCGATGGAAAGTTCACAGGAAGATTCAGTATTTTCGAACGCATAGTTTAGCTGACTTAGCAATTGCTACACATAAATTATGTACAATTATATATCATATTATCATTATGATAAAATTATTTCTAAATAATACTACTCTACAATATTTACTCAGATAGTACAGGAAAACTAAATTAAAAATATGAAATAAAATTTGATAAGTATGAAATACAAAAACTTTGAAAATTTAAATAATCATTTAACCATAGACACGAAATAATGTATCTAATACAAATAAAAATAAAAATAAACATAAATGATTAGAATAAAATAGTTACTTTAAACAAAAAGCTTATAGATTTGGTGGCCCCTTTTCTAGACTAGGACTGCGCCCTATAAACACCAGTGTACGCCTCAACTATAGGGCATAGATGTGCCACTCGAGTTTCAGCTGACATGTAAAATTAATCGAAAACGGCCGCTATTTTGAGGGATCAGTAAGGTTAATAATAACACTCCCGATGTTGTTAAATAATTTGGTGAAAAGATTCCCCTCGTGGACAGCCTTTCCGGTTTGTGTTCAGGATTTTTTTCGGGATTTTGTCTTTTCGGCATTTTACCTTTCGGGATTTTGTCTTTTAGGGATTTTATCTTTCGGGATTTTAAAGTTCGGAATTTTGCTTTCGGGATTTTGTTGTTTTCGATTTGCTACCAAACCCAAAATGAAAGGCAAAATAAATAAAAGAAAATTCCAAAGTAAAAGTGAGTTCAGTGGTGTAGTCACAAAGTACCAATTAAGCGAAAGCTTTCGAATCTTAAAGTGACGAAAGTAAATTTCAAAGCAAAAGTAAACCCTGAAATTGAGAAAAAATGAAAGCTAACCCTAAGCACATGAAAATCACAAATTAGGAAGCAAACAAACGTACAAAAGATCGAATCAAAAGTGGATAGTACGGGAAGGAAATCACACGATAATTGCAACGATACCATTTTTCTAGTATACAGGAGGAAGACCAACAACACGAAAACAAAATGACGACAACACCTCACAACCTCTGGTCCTATCAATTGACCCACTGAATGACATCGAACACTTATCGGAATTGAACGGTCTAGGTGGTGAGTTGTTTACATTTTTAGAATTGTTTGAAAACATAGTCCCCTTTATTTCAAAATACGATACTAGTAGTCCGAAAATTTTGTTAGGTAGAATAAAGAGTACGTTCAGAGGTATAGCCAGGGTAGTGTTATAGGTACATAATTATGTATGGTCTGAAATTAGATCAGTGCTAATTAACAATTTTAGTGATAAAAAGTCGTCTTTACAAATTTTAGACGAGGCGTGAACCCGATTCAGAGCGCACAACCAAAGCAAATATCGCGACGGACCTATCAGTTTTTAAGGAGAAACTCCCAGAACCGATGCATTCGATTCTGTTCAGTAGAGACCTCGCAAAACTGGAGAAGGCCCTAGGCAAAGATTACTATTACTAGATAAACGGCTTCGAACAAAGTAGTGAACATTTTTTGGTTGCTTTTATATATTTCCCGTATCGGGCAACCCTGCAGACAGAACTAAAAATTAGTTTTCCGGGAGAGTTTGTGGGTAAGAGACAAGTTTACTTTTCTTATGTGCACTTACAAATGTCAAATGTACTTGACTCGTACCTACATTTTAATTAGTAGTATCGTGGTAAAATCAACAAAAGCCGATAAAAGTTTGTGAATATTTTCTACGTGATTAATAATACATTCCGAATAACCAAAGGTTATATAATATAAGATATAATTTCAACGTTCATAAAAAATGTACAATTTATGTTCTGAAGGAAGCCGATATAAATATGATTACGACTACCATTACCGAGCTATGACAATGTAATTTAGTAATTTTATTTTCAGCTGGTATTCATGGAAACTTGTTGATAAAATCAAACGGAGGAAATTTAAACTATCAATTCTCTGAAATTGCAGATCATAACATTGTTCTTACGAATGATACTAAAAAAGCTATCATTAATATAACAGATCAAATAGAGGAGAGTTGATTTCTTGTTCTACACTCAGATGCGATTACATTAAGTCAATCTGCAATCCGTTGACTAAACTATTTAAAAGATAACAATAGAAATTGTACAAATAAACTGTTGGTTTCTACGTCAGAAGGGCTAACTCTGGGAAAGTTATCATGGGCAGTTAGTCTCAAATCTTCTATGGGATTCAAAGAGCTTTAAATAACTATTTTAAGAGAATGTATCACTTTGTGAAAATGTGAAAATGTGAAATTAAAAGAGGATTTTTATTATACAATGTTGTGTAAAACAATATCAACCATTTTGGAGGTGTCAGTTATCTATGTTGAATAAAAACTCCGAGTTTGATTTAAATAGTTATTTTGCTATTTTTGTAAATAGTCATATTACATTATAAAAATTTGATTGCTCAAATAAAAAAGTATACAGTATTGAGATGCAAAAGCATTTTCGAATATTTCAGTTAGATAATTCAATCATTGATAGTATTTTTATAACCGATAATCTGATTCCAGAAGTTTTCCAGTACTTAAACGAATGATTTCAAGCCCTGCTGCTTATTAAGGTGCAGAAAGTGTATTCTTTATGTTCATCTCTAATCTTTATCAATATGTACTGAGATGATAAATTTAATTTATTAATCAGACGAATGCTTTCAATATTTGTCTGCAAACTTTTCTTTTTTTGTTGTTTTCATAAATATCACTAATGAATAACTTGATAGTTAACAATTCAATTCTTAACGATTACTCATTAAAACAAATATATGCACTTTTGTTGAAAAGCTGTCACAGATAGAGGAAAATAAGAGATGACTATTCGAATAATAAATCATCTACAAATTTACCTCCATCCATTAACAACACAATAAAATGTTTAACAATACTAAATTTAAGTTATAATTAATATTAAAAAAGGACAACACATACTGAACACTAAACCAAACTAAGCTCTTTTATCAGAACATTTTAAACTAAAGTTAAATGTTCTCTCAATCTTTCAATTAATCCTTTACAGCCCGAAAATAATTCATTATATACTTCAATATTAAATTACTTAATTTTTTAAGTTAACACTGTTAATTTTTGTTTTCAAACAAATAATACTCGAAGGAAAGAAATCACGTCAGCTGATATTGACAGTCTGAAAGTTTCTTACGCACACAAGTAACTAACACAGTCATGTGCTTCACATGAATTCTTTTTATTGGTGGTACTTTTTGGTACATTTTAACACTTCGCCCAGATTTGGCGGTAGCTTTTTGACAGAAGTCTGTGATTCTCTCCGGATGAGAATAGAATTTTGACAGGAGTAAGTGATTCACTCAAATAATTTTGACAGGTGTAAATGACTGCCCACAACCTGTACTCTTTATTTGCATTTATGTTCTTATGACTTTAAAATCTGAATATATCTCGTTTTACTGTGGTGCCAGTGTTACTTTTTCAAGACTAGCTGGGTAATTTAGGGAGGCGGTTATCTAGTAATAAGTAATCTTTGCCCTAGGAAAAATTCGCTTACACGTACAAAGTAGCTATCACAGTAGAAATTCGAACTGTAGGAAATATAATTATAACCAGCCGAATCTCAACGCAAGACCTTTCCAGCCTAAAAGCATACAATTTCACTCATTAAGTAACCAGAATTCTAGACTAGAATAGTAATCAGAATCAACAAAACTTTAACTCTAGATCATTTCAACATAACATACAACAATTCCAATTCATTCCAATCAATTCATTGTTGGAAATCGTACCCGAAATGAGAAGAAAAGACTGAGTAGCAAATTATACCAATTTAAAATAATTACATTCTACATTTATACAGATTTTCATTACGAAGCGGCGTAGAAGAATTAGCGTTAAAATCAACAAATGCAAAATATCATTCAAATTACCTTCTCCATACTGGCAACTCTGGAATATCTCCAGCATCACGGTCCATCAGCTTACCTGCAAGAGAGAAGTAATGTATACAGAACAACGGAAATGTTATCAGATAATCTGCTCATCTCTACTTAGGTTCATCATCTCAATTAAGTCACATCGCGAGTCATCAATTTCAAATTTTGCTTTAGTTTGCTTAATTACTTTCACCCAAATTAGTTGTTACCTAGTAAAATTATTGAAGTCATTAAAGTGAAATTATTTATAGTGAATTGTGCTTCTTTAGAAGGAAGATTCCATTGATATATGATTATTCTTTCAGTGGCATTTAGCTAGCCAGACTGGATAGAATAAAGGACCTCGGTTTTGTTTTTGATCCACATTTGTCTTTTGTTGATCACATCAGTTACATGTGTAACAAGGCTAATGCTTCCTTGGGCCTTCTGCCCGCATGTAGTGACAGGCTTGTGAAGATAGTCGCAGCAGATCTAGGTCTTCTTATAATATATATATATATTGTATCTTCTCTATATTAATAAAATTAGAGTGCCTTATGATTATGATGGCCTGTAAACTAAAAAAGGTTTTCCGTTCTCGGTTAGTAAAGCCGATTATGCTATTTTGGAACCTCCTATTTACGAATCCGAACTCAGTTTTTCCTCTCGCATCAGGCCAATTACACATAAGTGCCAATTTAAGAGACGATATTGGTATCGCATGGAATTTCCTAAAATTTGAATATTCTAGCTTACATCTATAGGTACTTTCATTGATTTTTTCATATCGCATTCGTAATCGTTGACGAAATCGATAAACGTTGATAGATTTTAAAATTATTTTAATACGAAAATGACTAAAACTGGATATTTTCGAACTTTAAGGTTAGGATATCTTAAAATCCTGACGTGCTACTGCCAGATTCCGATTTAGAGGTCAAAATTACATAGTAATTCACTAGTATTTCCTAAAAAGGAAAAACCTTGTATTATTTTGACGATTTTTGTCTGTATGTTAGTCCAGGATAATCTCGGAAATGGCTAATCAGATTTCGATGGAAAGTTCACAGGAAGATTCAGTATTTTCGAACGCATAGTTTAGCTGACTTAGCAATTGCTACACATAAATTATGTACAATTATATATCATATTATCATTATGATAAAATTATTTCTAAATAATACTACTCTACAATATTTACTCAGATAGTACAGGAAAACTAAATTAAAAATATGAAATAAAATTTGATAAGTATGAAATACAAAAACTTTGAAAATTTAAGTAATCATTTAACCATAGACACGAAATAATGTATCTAATACAAATAAAAATAAAAATAAACATAAATGATTAGAATAAAATAGTTACTTTAAACAAAAAGCTTATAGATTTGGTGGCCCCTTTTCTAGACTAGGACTGCGCCCTATAAACACCAGTGTACGCCTCAACTATAGGGCATAGATGTGCCACTCGAGTTTCAGCTGACATGTAAAATTAATCGAAAACGGCCGCTATTTTGAGGGATCAGTAAGGTTAATAATAACACTCCCGATGTTGTTAAATAATTTGGTGAAAAGATTCCCCTCGTGGACAGCCTTTCCGGTTTGTGTTCAGGATTTTTTTCGGGATTTTGTCTTTTCGGCATTTTACCTTTCGGGATTTTGTCTTTTAGGGATTTTATCTTTCGGGATTTTAAAGTTCGGAATTTTGCTTTCGGGATTTTGTTGTTTTCGATTTGCTACCAAACCCAAAATGAAAGGCAAAATAAATAAAAGAAAATTCCAAAGTAAAAGTGAGTTCAGTGGTGTAGTCACAAAGTACCAATTAAGCGAAAGCTTTCGAATCTTAAAGTGACGAAAGTAAATTTCAAAGCAAAAGTAAACCCTGAAATTGAGAAAAAATGAAAGCTAACCCTAAGCACATGAAAATCACAAATTAGGAAGCAAACAAACGTACAAAAGATCGAATCAAAAGTGGATAGTACGGGAAGGAAATCACACGATAATTGCAACGATACCATTTTTCTAGTATACAGGAGGAAGACCAACAACACGAAAACAAAATGACGACAACACCTCACAACCTCTGGTCCTATCAATTGACCCACTGAATGACATCGAACACTTATCGGAATTGAACGGTCTAGGTGGTGAGTTGTTTACATTTTTAGAATTGTTTGAAAACATAGTCCCCTTTATTTCAAAATACGATACTAGTAGTCCGAAAATTTTGTTAGGTAGAATAAAGAGTACGTTCAGAGGTATAGCCAGGGTAGTGTTATAGGTACATAATTATGTATGGTCTGAAATTAGATCAGTGCTAATTAACAATTTTAGTGATAAAAAGTCGTCTTTACAAATTTTAGACGAGGCGTGAACCCGATTCAGAGCGCACAACCAAAGCAAATATCGCGACGGACCTATCAGTTTTTAAGGAGAAACTCCCAGAACCGATGCATTCGATTCTGTTCAGTAGAGACCTCGCAAAACTGGAGAAGGCCCTAGGCAAAGATTACTATTACTAGATAAACGGCTTCGAACAAAGTAGTGAACATTTTTTGGTTGCTTTTATATATTTCCCGTATCGGGCAACCCTGCAGACAGAACTAAAAATTAGTTTTCCGGGAGAGTTTGTGGGTAAGAGACAAGTTTACTTTTCTTATGTGCACTTACAAATGTCAAATGTACTTGACTCGTACCTACATTTTAATTAGTAGTATCGTGGTAAAATCAACAAAAGCCGATAAAAGTTTGTGAATATTTTCTACGTGATTAATAATACATTCCGAATAACCAAAGGTTATATAATATAAGATATAATTTCAACGTTCATAAAAAATGTACAATTTATGTTCTGAAGGAAGCCGATATAAATATGATTACGACTACCATTACCGAGCTATGACAATGTAATTTAGTAATTTTATTTTCAGCTGGTATTCATGGAAACTTGTTGATAAAATCAAACGGAGGAAATTTAAACTATCAATTCTCTGAAATTGCAGATCATAACATTGTTCTTACGAATGATACTAAAAAAGCTATCATTAATATAACAGATCAAATAGAGGAGAGTTGATTTCTTGTTCTACACTCAGATGCGATTACATTAAGTCAATCTGCAATCCGTTGACTAAACTATTTAAAAGATAACAATAGAAATTGTACAAATAAACTGTTGGTTTCTACGTCAGAAGGGCTAACTCTGGGAAAGTTATCATGGGCAGTTAGTCTCAAATCTTCTATGGGATTCAAAGAGCTTTAAATAACTATTTTAAGAGAATGTATCACTTTGTGAAAATGTGAAAATGTGAAATTAAAAGAGGATTTTTATTATACAATGTTGTGTAAAACAATATCAACCATTTTGGAGGTGTCAGTTATCTATGTTGAATAAAAACTCCGAGTTTGATTTAAATAGTTATTTTGCTATTTTTGTAAATAGTCATATTACATTATAAAAATTTGATTGCTCAAATAAAAAAGTATACAGTATTGAGATGCAAAAGCATTTTCGAATATTTCAGTTAGATAATTCAATCATTGATAGTATTTTTATAACCGATAATCTGATTCCAGAAGTTTTCCAGTACTTAAACGAATGATTTCAAGCCCTGCTGCTTATTAAGGTGCAGAAAGTGTATTCTTTATGTTCATCTCTAATCTTTATCAATATGTACTGAGATGATAAATTTAATTTATTAATCAGACGAATGCTTTCAATATTTGTCTGCAAACTTTTCTTTTTTTGTTGTTTTCATAAATATCACTAATGAATAACTTGATAGTTAACAATTCAATTCTTAACGATTACTCATTAAAACAAATATATGCACTTTTGTTGAAAAGCTGTCACAGATAGAGGAAAATAAGAGATGACTATTCGAATAATAAATCATCTACAAATTTACCTCCATCCATTAACAACACAATAAAATGTTTAACAATACTAAATTTAAGTTATAATTAATATTAAAAAAGGACAACACATACTGAACACTAAACCAAACTAAGCTCTTTTATCAGAACATTTTAAACTAAAGTTAAATGTTCTCTCAATCTTTCAATTAATCCTTTACAGCCCGAAAATAATTCATTATATACTTCAATATTAAATTACTTAATTTTTTAAGTTAACACTGTTAATTTTTGTTTTCAAACAAATAATACTCGAAGGAAAGAAATCACGTCAGCTGATATTGACAGTCTGAAAGTTTCTTACGCACACAAGTAACTAACACAGTCATGTGCTTCACATGAATTCTTTTTATTGGTGGTACTTTTTGGTACATTTTAACACTTCGCCCAGATTTGGCGGTAGCTTTTTGACAGAAGTCTGTGATTCTCTCCGGATGAGAATAGAATTTTGACAGGAGTAAGTGATTCACTCAAATAATTTTGACAGGTGTAAATGACTGCCCACAACCTGTACTCTTTATTTGCATTTATGTTCTTATGACTTTAAAATCTGAATATATCTCGTTTTACTGTGGTGCCAGTGTTACTTTTTCAAGACTAGCTGGGTAATTTAGGGAGGCGGTTATCTAGTAATAAGTAATCTTTGCCCTAGGAAAAATTCGCTTACACGTACAAAGTAGCTATCACAGTAGAAATTCGAACTGTAGGAAATATAATTATAACCAGCCGAATCTCAACGCAAGACCTTTCCAGCCTAAAAGCATACAATTTCACTCATTAAGTAACCAGAATTCTAGACTAGAATAGTAATCAGAATCAACAAAACTTTAACTCTAGATCATTTCAACATAACATACAACAATTCCAATTCATTCCAATCAATTCATTGTTGGAAATCGTACCCGAAATGAGAAGAAAAGACTGAGTAGCAAATTATACCAATTTAAAATAATTACATTCTACATTTATACAGATTTTCATTACGAAGCGGCGTAGAAGAATTAGCGTTAAAATCAACAAATGCAAAATATCATTCAAATTACCTTCTCCATACTGGCAACTCTGGAATATCTCCAGCATCACGGTCCATCAGCTTACCTGCAAGAGAGAAGTAATGTATACAGAACAACGGAAATGTTATCAGATAATCTGCTCATCTCTACTTAGGTTCATCATCTCAATTAAGTCACATCGCGAGTCATCAATTTCAAATTTTGCTTTAGTTTGCTTAATTACTTTCACCCAAATTAGTTGTTACCTAGTAAAATTATTGAAGTCATTAAAGTGAAATTATTTATAGTGAATTGTGCTTCTTTCATTAATTCGAAGTTATTGAAATCAAGACGGCAAATATTTATTTACTTCCTCAAACTCAATTGCTGTCCCTTTTTCAAACATTTATTGGTCCTTCAAGACGGATAAGGCGAAAAAGGCTTAGCATAAGTAGCTAGATAAAATTGAGACAAGCTCTTAAGAAGTAAGTGAAATTTATTATATTCCATTGTGAGCAAGAAAGCTTAAAGAGTCAAGAAATTAAAATTTAAAATGTGGTTTTATGATTAAGTAATTATGGCAGAAAATTTACTGCAAGGAATGCTACGGCACTTCATCAATTACAGTTGTTCATACCCACATGGGCGTTTAAATTATAAAAATTTATTTTTATTTATTCTTAAATACCTTTAAAAGCCTTCGCATCAAAAAGGGACGAACAATTATAATTAAGAAAAGGTGCATTAAGAAGATGACAATAAAATACTCTAAACAATTCCTAAAAGTAATTAGCAGTAAAAACATAATTGAGCATTGATACTCGTGTTGTGAACATACGATAAGGGAAACTGAAGTCAAATAAAATTTCAAAAGGTTCTATGTTTAAAGACATAAACATAAAAGAGAAAATTCAAGGTTACGATTACACATAATTTACAAATCAAACAAAAGGCTCCAAAACAAAACAAGGTCCATAGCGCAAAATGGAAGCCTTAAGTTCTAAACAGGGGGTAACTGAAATCGAAATGGGCAGGTGTATTAAAAACTTTAAAAAGGCAAATCAAATTCAAGAGTCAATTGCAGGGTATTCCAGAAAAAGAATGGAAATCATTGAAAGGCTATGGGATATTTATAAGGAAGGTCACGCAGAAATTCTTGAAACGTTCGAAGAACAACAACATAAAAGGTTACCGTATTTCGCTAATGATACTTTCAGTGCAGTTGAGGATAAGGTGTTTGAGACAGTTGGCTCCATCACAGAACGTTTGGATGAGATTCAGGGGACCTCTTGTTTTAACAATCGTAGTTTATCATCACGCATGTAATGAGTCGCTAAAACGTCACTCATTACTTCCCCATACGAGATGCCCAAATTTCTATTCACCCATTAAAATTCCTCACAAAACCATTTGCCTATCAATTTCTCAATTAGAGTACCCAAATATTCCTATTCTGCATTTTTTCGAAGAAATACTTCATAAGGCAAAACAAATGCAATGGGCTCAAATTCCAAGATAATCGTAAAAATTTAAAATCCAAGACTTTAATGATTTTCCAATGTCTCATGTTTTCTTCATTAGGATGACCCAATAAATTTCCGTAATATACGTCACGTGTCTTCAAGATACAGTCCAAGCCTTGGGTACTTGTACCCAAACGTAAACAAGCCAGATCTCGTGCCGATATACAAGGCACATAATGCAGGCATATTGCTGGGTAACTTTTATGTACTACATAGGAAATTTCCATCTCGTGCTGCAGTTCAAAGTACTTAAACTGGTACGTTTACCTCTGACCAATGCCTGACCCAACTCAGCAATAATTGAACTTTCCTTTTCTTTCTTTAATAATAAGATTTAACGAAAATTCTTATTGGCTAAGAGAACTGCTGAAACGACTTTTTTATTCGGATGGAAATGTTTTATCGATGATTTTCAATATAGATCGATGATGGGCGAACCCGAGAAACCCCAATAAATAAAGACCTCAACCAGAGGATGAGGACATAGTATATTTTTAATCTGACCAGGAGTGATCCCCACCAGACCACCAGAGGTAAGGCCGCCTGAGTCCATCTTTAATAGTCAAAGTGATGCAGAAAAACAAAGTTGTCTTTAAACTAAGAATAGTCAAAGTGATGTAGAAAAACAAAGTTGTCTTTAAATTAAAAGTGATGTAAAAGTTACTGAAGTTAAATTAAGATCAGTAAAAGTGAATGAAATAAAAGTAACTATTTCGACAAAGAACAGTGTGTTTTAAACTTGTAAAATAACCTCACGAAAGGGCTGGTGCATATTCCCTTCAGTCACGAAGAAAGCAAGAGAGCACTTCCAGTCCTTGGGTAACTGACCCACAACACACATTCATTCAGGCGTTGAACTTCAGTTACCAAACATAACTTTTCCAAAGTTTTCAGGCGATTACAGATCATGGCGAATGCACCTGAAGAAGTTCCTTCTCTCAAGAATTTCTATCATTTATTGAAATAAGATTAAGAACACTCGAAACTGTACGACTAGCAAGAAGCAGACATCCAGCTAAAGAAAGGAGTTCACTTTAACTACGTACAGACTTAAAACAGCAATGACAAGATCTGCGAATGCCAAACAAAATCACACGTTAAAGGAGTGCTCAAAATTCCTGAAGCTTAACTTGAATGGTCGCAGGAACATAGTTGAATGGTTTAATGTTTCTACAATTGTTTATATCCAGGACACCCTGTTACAGAGTTTAAAAGCAAATACAATTGTCGAGCGTGTAGAGGAAAATATAATACACTGCGCCACTTTGAGACAGACGATGGCTGAACCCAGTACATCAAAACTCGACCTGCCAAATGAAAGGTCAGATCACACGTCTACTAACCTGAGTCAAGTTTTATTAGCAACTGTTTTAATAATAACTAAAAACAATTAATGGTATTCTATGCCATTACGAGCATTAATGAATCAAGGATCCGAAGCAAACTTCATCATTTTGGCTGCCACACAACGCCTGCGGTTAGAAGGAATCGATCTAAATGTTCAGATTAAAGGAATAGGTGGCAGTGAAATAGCCATTGCAAACAAAACTGTACAGCTTACAATTCTATCACGTTATAAGCCTAACATACAGCTTTCTATACAGGCACTAGTTCTGCAAAACTAACAGGAGTTTTGCCATCTGGAAGATTGAATCATCAAGATTGGACACATTTTAAAGATTTATATCTTGCTGATCGACTTTACTACAATACAGGCAAAATAGACGTGCTACTTGGGGCACATATATATGCAAAAATTTTTGATGAGGGAATTCGACAGGGGTTTAGTGGTGCACCCGTGGCTCAGTGGACGTCTTAAGGATAGATAATTTCGGGTGGTTATGAAATTAAAGAATTTGAAGTTGACAAATCTGAAACAACAAGTCTAGCAGTCTTGAGCTAGACTCAAACCAGCATACCAGATCTAGGGAATTCTATGGAAATGTCAAAACTGCAATTGTTTCAAATAGAACGAAGACTCGCAAGCAACTTCGAACTTTCCAGGCAGTACTCAGAGTTTATGAGCAATTACTACGCACAAGGACACATGGAAATTGTGACTAACGAAAACCCGAGTCTAAAGCCTAACTCATTGCCGCATCATTTCGTCATGAAGGTCTCAACCACGAAATTTAGAGTTGTGTTTGATGCTTCAAGAAAAACCTTAAATTACAAATCCCTGAACGACAACCTGCTTGTCGGAGCTACTTTACAAGACGATCTCTGGAGTATACTCACTCGATGGAGAAGGCACAACATAGCATTCTCTGCCGACATTAAACAAATGTAAAGGCAGATCGAAGTAGACAAAAATGACGTAGATTATCAAAGGATACTGTGAAGATTTAAACCTGATGAATCAATAGCTGAATACTGACTCCTCACGGTAACTTATGGCACCTCCTGTAATCCGTATCTTGCAAATCGAACATTACAACAGCTGGTTCGCGACGAGTATGAATATTTTTCCAATGCATCTGAGGTAACATTAAATGACTTCTACGTCGATGACCTACTTAGTGGCGGAGATACTATTAGTGATGCGCTAAAGCTACAAACTGAATTAAAATCACTTCTATTGCGAGGTGGGTTTAAACTCCGAAAATTGGTATCAAATACACAAGAGCTCTTACTGAATGCACCTGAAGAAGAGAGAGAATTTAATATACCACTAGACATCACAAAGAGTATAAATATCAAGACTTTAGGAGTCTTCTGGGATCCAGTACGAGATATACTTACATACAATGTAGCTTCAATCAACTATAATCCGCCTACCACTAAAAGAAGCTTGATATCCAATATTGCAAGGGTGTTTCATCCATTAAGGTGGCTTTCGCCAATTACGATTGTAGCTAAAATGCTTTTTCAAAGTTTATGGTTGCACGGACTTGACTGGGACTTAATATTACCTCCACCGTTGGGGAATAAGTGAAAAAAACTGTAGAAATCTAAATCAAATTGAAGGGATCCATGTATCTTGCTGGATCGGTTACAGTAAGAATGTTCAGACAATTCAGAAACTCAACCTGGAGCTGAAGGTCTTGTGAGTGTCGTAACCTTGAAATGTAACGCCCGCCTTAAACGCCCGATAACAAAAATTTTCCCCCTCCCTATAAAGGAGTTGGATGTTAGTCAACAGACTGATGAGACAAACTAATGATATAACCAACTGGTATCCTTGATAAGGGTATAAGGAAATTGCACTCATTGAGCACTTAGAATATTATACCTAACAACCGAGATGTATCTTATCCCTAAATCCCAATCATTTCCCGTGTTATAGCAGAACATAAAAGCAAGTCGTGGCGCCTTCAAATAACCACCTTTCTGTCAGATTAAATACCTGACACATAACAGCCTTCTATGACAAAAAATACATCAATGTACATATATTGATCCTCTGCGGAGATCAAGGCGGGGAGAATGTTGGAAATCGTACCTAAAATAAAAAAACATTGAAAACAACGACACTTGGGTTCATCATCTCGATTAAGTCACATCGCGAGTCATCAATTTCAAGTTTTGCTTTTAGTTTAGTTTTTACCTAGTAAAATTATTGAAGTCATTAAAGTGAAATTATTTATAGTGAATTGTGCTTCTTTCATTAATTCGAAGTTATTGAAATGAAGACGGCAAATATTTAATTACTTCCTCAAACTCCTCCCTCATTTCAAAAAACATAAATAATTATAATAGATCGAATTTTTTAATTTTTAACTTCCCAACCCAATAGCTTACAGTACCCTAGACAAAACCAACAATTCAACTTAAATAATAATAAAATGCCTGAACCTATGGAACAATTAACTATAGAATTCACTCCCTAGAAACGGAAAACCTCATTTTCCCTTAATAGCCTCAGAGGACAACAACTCCTTATATAAAATTGCAATCCCGAGGAAGACCTCTAAAATTTATCATTGACTCGGACGCCACAATGAGCATAATAAATTCGGATATTTGCAATCCCATATACGCTAGTAAGATTTTGACTTGACTTTTCTTTTTTTAGCCTAACTCTGTTCCCTGTTTTTACCCTATTGTTATTCTCTTATTTTATTTTTATTTTATTTTACTGACTCACTTCTTTTATTTTGACTCGACTATTATTCTGTTTTATTTTTCGTTTTTTGACGTTCTTTTTACCGCCTGACTCTTGTTCCTTGTTTATTATTTATTTGCCTATCCTTGTATCATTTTTGTTTCTTCTTTTGTTATTTTTAGCTCCTTTTTCTTTTCACTTTTATTTTTGATTTATTTATTTATTTTTTATTTTTTTTTTATTTTTTATTTTTTTTTTATTTACTATGGCGGAGTGTGGGGCTTGTGCGGAGCGGATTACTCGTGATGGGTTGCCCTGCGACGGTGTTTGTGGCCAAATTTTCCAATCGACATGTCTGAAGCGAAGAACTAATTCATCTGGTTCTACCTGCGCTGAATGTTCCGACATCAAGCCCTGCCATGTCCTTAGGTTGGTGAGGGGCATTATGGAGGCCTTATCTAGTGACCTTGCTTTGGTTGCCGATAAGGTTGGCTCTTTCTCCTCCCGTTGGGCTGATCTACAGCTTTTCTCCGAGGACACCGGTACCATTGTGTCTAAAATGGATAAGTTGCTGAACATTGCCATTGTCCTGGAAACAAATTCTTGTGCGCTCTTGAAGCGCTCAAATGAGTTGTCCTCGAAGGCTTCGGTGATTTCCGACTCGCTTGTTGATGTTCAGGATGCACTTGCTGGCCTTGATCCCGGCCTGGTTTCATCTCTGGGCTCCTCACCGGTGTTGCCTCTGGTTGAGGACATTCGCCGCAACGTTAAGCAGGTTAGGCTCGATGTTGCCACTTGGTCTGCTTCAGTTTCGGCCAAGTCTCGTTATCAGTAGATTTTATTTAGTTGAATGAAATATTTTGCTGTTTTGGTTTGCCACAGGGAAACACTTTCGACTACAGAATTTTTTTCATATGCTAAATTAATAAGTTGTCCACTTAAACGGTAATACTCGTACCTAAATATTTCCAAAAGGAAAATAAATATAAAAAGTGTTCAATATCAATTATTTATTTATGTTAACAGGCAGCATAAACTTACTTTACTCCCACTTACATAATTACACTAATGCCAGGAGGGATGATATGCAATAATAATAAGAGTATAAAAGCATCACTTAGGGTTGCCACATGCAACTGAATAGTAAATAATATTTCAGAAAAAAGTAATGATTTCAAGTGTCCATGAGTTAAAACTCTTTAATTTTTGCGATAAAATTTGCTTTGAAACAAAAACTTAACAACAATTTTGTTTTCAAAGTCAAGTGTGTCTCAACTTAAAAACCAGAAGGAAAAAGTACAAAACAATCTGCACCTAAGCGTTGCAAAGAATATTCGTCTCCATAAAATTTCTAACAAATTTACACGTCCATCACAGACGATTCATAAATCACTTGAGCTGATTTTTTGGGAAAATTCCTGATGCCGTAAAAACCCATTAGCTACAATAGTCCACATGGGACATAGGTCTCCCTAAGCTCGTTATTTCCCGAGTAGCGAAAAAAGGAAATGGGTCACATAAGCTTTAAACCAAGGTCTGAGAGAACTGGATAATGAAATAGCATCAACTGAGATATCAATTGTATTGAACTTTTCTCGTCGATTTAAATGTGGAACTGATGAATTTATTTAAAATGCGAAAATGCCGATCTCGCAATAAAATCATGGCATTTTAGCTGCATCAGCATCACAATGCAAATTTGCCTGCGGCCGGGTCATAATTAATCGTGTTGAAAGTCAGCGATAACGACCATGGCTAGTAAATGAATTCGATGAATAAGTCACGATTCGCTCACGAAATCCGGTGTGTTACACAAACTATTTGAGCTTTATTGTAGTCATTTACGGACTAATTACACCCGAATGGCTATAAATTTTCCTGAGATAAAATCAGATAAAGAGCATTATGTGAAAGTCACGGAGATAATACTTTAGCAGGCGCAAGCAAAGCTATCATCGTTGAATGGAAAAGTCGGACCATGTAAAAACCGGGATCAGGAAAAGGAGGCTTAACAGCATCCCACACTCAAAAAAACAGAAGTGATTCGTTATGTCTTAAGCAACCCATAAATTCTTCCATGTCATCATGCGACAAATATTGCTCCATTTCTTATCCTACAATCACCATAAATATCAATTTTATGTCTAAAAGTTCGAGCCTTGATAGCATACGTTGCCCATTAATGGAGTGGTCCGTCCCCGCATTACCGGATGCTTTGGTCTTAAGAAGCTGACATTCACCCCTTCCTGCCCTAATGCAAGCTCTCGCTTGGATGATATGAACTCCACAGAATTACCAGCAGGATTTCGGCATTCCTGGGAATACACTTATGGACCGTATCTTGACCACAAATTGTCATGTCTAATTGATATTGTTTACGACGTCTTCTAATCCTGGCGTGAGACATCACATTTATAATTTACAATATACAGGATAATTCCAGGATTCCACCAATCTACATGATAAGGATTTTGGTGAGGTATCATGTTCGTATATAATTCAAGGCGCAGTGCTGTAATACAGATGCTATTAACAGAATTGAACTAGATTGGGGTTTTTAATTACCATGCTTGCTGCCGGAAGGGACCCGTAACCCAACAACGTGAAAGGTTGTTGGTAATATACATGGTCAATTAATTCATGCTTAAACGGTTATAATTATGCGTAAATTATATCCAAAATTAACTGAACCTAAACTATACTAATTAAAATTTAATTAAATAGCTTCGACAACACAAATAAAATCTTTGATTCGTACGCTTTTGTTGCAGAACACCTTTAACAAATTATCAGAATCGTCGAACGAGGAAATATGCAGATAGCCGATATCCAATGAGTTGTATTTTAGAATTTCGTCACCTGTTATCAATATTTTATAATATTTTAATGGGCTTTCAATCTTTTTTGCTGAAATTGATGGAATACTGCATTACAGAATTTGCTTAGTGAAAACCATTAAGTAGTTCACAGTCTTACATTTTGTGCATTAAAAGTCTTTCTACCGGTTGGAATTTTGTAAAGATTCTTCTTTTCAACGTGAGGAATTAAAAACAACACGATTAATTAGAGCCAACTCGAGCGCGAATACTATTATATGTAGCGATCTGTGTGGTATTAGAATTAAGAACACCAAGCTTATGTTATACTAACTATTTATTTCGTTTTATTGAAATACTAAATTCAATTTAAAGTAGACAATTGAATAGACTAATTAAGGGAAGTATTTAAGATTTACATATAGGGAAAATCAATACAGTATCGAGAGTTTAAATTTTACACGAGTCAAAGTTTACGTCACGCTAAGAAAATCAATCCGACAAAAATGGAAAAATCGGCTCTCGGTGTGTCTTAAGCGAGATACAGTGCCTCGGGTCTCCCTCCATTCGATACATCCCATATACAAAAGAGCAGTGTTAGAACTTTAAACGCGTTTTTCTTAGATTTAGTTTTTCAAAGTCGGTGATCACTGTAACTCAAATACTACTCATCCGATCCTTCTTAAATTTTGCACAATTCTTTTATACATAAATTACGAGGTAAAAACATGGAGATTTTGTATTTTTTATTATTATAATTAATTTTACAACAACAAATTCGCCGATTTTTATCAATACATTTTCATAAATTCAAAACCTTCGCCTTTTTTTACTTCTAAAAATTGAAAAGTGAATAAATAGGTTAATAGATTTCCTGTCAGTCGCTCAATTCAAAATATGCTTAGCCAAAAATTTAACAGAACATTCTTGAAATGTTGTACTATTGTGTTCTTAACTTAAAAATAAATTTATATTTACCATATTTTTTGTTTGTTTATTTAAAAATTTGTTGAAAATATTGAAAATTAACCCAACCCCTCCCCCTTAAGTCTGCTCGACCAGAAAGTTGCATACGAAGAGTTGGTGCATCCAATCAATATCGAAGGCAACATGGGAATTATGATATGGGACATTAATCCCATCGAAATTTTATGGGATTACATCGACAGAGAAAAAGTTATAACTTTTCTCTTTCTGAATTCTCTTAGGTGGTCACTTTTTTCTTTGGCCCACATTTGTAGATCCTCTGTTTCATGGTGGATTGAAAGCTAGGCTATCTTGAGATTGCACTGACAATCTCTAATGTGAACATCATCGTTGATTCGACATTTGAGGACTTGAATTGAAGAACCAGAAGAGTTTACAGTTTACTTAAAAATTATTTTGTACATTGGATTTTGGCCAAAGTAAAGCGATAGGAGATAAAATAGCTTTTAAAAGAAAAGTTGAACCGACTTCACAGAAAGCGCTAAAAAGCATAAACTAATTTTTAATTTTATATCTATTACGTCATTTTGAAGTCGGTGCAAATTAAACAAACAAAACAACTACCCAACCACAATTTAAAATAAAACATAAAACTAACTGAACGTTTAAGTTTACGGGATCATAAGGAAGGACGAGTAAATACTTTTTTTGTAGTTGATTGGTTTGTTTGATTTGCACCGACTTCAAAATGTCGTAATAAGATTGGGGACGGATATGGATCAATGCGTTGGCCCGCACGACCACCATGCCATGGGCCCCGAGCTCGAGACCAGATCTCCCCGTGAGCTTTTATTAAGAAATTAAAATAATCAACTCTGTCTCTGCGCTGTTGTCTAGCTCGCAGCAATGCAAAAACAAGACTCAAGCTTCCTTACTCCCCTTACCTTAATTCCCTTCCTGCGAAAACCATGCTAACGCATCAAAGGGTTAAACCCTAGGATTTTGCCTCATCCTATAAAAAAATAATAATAATAAGAGATATAAAATTAAAATTATTTTATGCTTTTTATCGCTTTTTGTGAAGCCGGTTCAACTTTTTTTTAAAAATAATTTTATTTTTCACTTTTTAGTGTCTTCTACTCTGTACAATAAAATCAAAGGACCATTCCAATCGGTCCACGCGTTATAAAGTTACACTCACCCCAACCCCCACCAAATCCCACCAAAATCTTTTTTCTGGTGATATCAGTCAGGAAACATACTCTACCCAACAGAAAAAGTATCATCGAAATCGGTCCACGCACTACGAATCTAGACTACCCCCACCTACAAGCCAAATTTTTTTTCTTATAGTAGCAATGGGGAATCATACTCTGTACACAAAAAAAAAAGAACCATCCAAATCAGTCTACGCGTTACAAAGTTAAGTTCCACCTCACTCCCACCTCACCAACATTTTTTTCTCGTGGTATCAACTAGGGAACTTACTCTACCCAGCAGAAAAAGAATTATCCAAATGGGTTTACGCGTTACGAAGTTAAACTACTCCACCCCTACCCCACCATAGGACAATTTTTTCTCTCTTATTAGTAATGGGGGATGATACTCTGTACAACAAATAAATAACCATCCAAATCGGTCCATGCGTTACAAAGTTAGGTTTCAGCCCCACCCGACCACACATTTTTTTTATATGGTACCAATCGGTGAATATACTCTAGCCAACAAAAAAAGAATCATCAAAATCGTCAACCCGTTACGAAGTTATGCCCGGTGACACATTAAAAAAATAAATAAATAAAAATAAAAAACAACCTCTTTGTTTTTGGGAAGTCGGTTAAAAATAGCGTTCTTTTTATATATGTGCAGCTTCAACTTTCTCAACTGAATATCTGCCAAATCCTTTTATGCCAGTAATAAGATAAGACTACAAGACTGACTTTATTTTCAGTCCTACATCAAACTGCGATCTTCCGATTGTAACTAAGTCCGTTGAGCGAATAGATTTTAGCTTGCTTCCTACGCTTGGACGTCTTGGATTTTGTTTATCTTCAGTTTTGCCTTTGTTTTTTGTTCAAAATTCTCTGGAACGGTTTCACATAGGTGTATCAGTTTCCGTTTTCAAGTTAGACCAACTAACTTGGTAGTGTGCAACCGCTCTACTTGACCATTTCCTTTAGATCTAAGAACTCCGACAGTTATTAGATAAAGCTTGTTGTATTGAGTTTTGCAATAACAATTAAGTTGAATAGTGTTGAGGTAATTAATGGACTTATATATTATATAGTTCATAGAACTATACAAAATATTCCCATATTGTATGGCTACAAATTCCATAATTTATAACTATTCCAAAATCGCCGATACATATAGTAGGAGATATACATAAACTATAGCGTAGGGTGCTAAAATTTCTCTCAGTGTACAGATGACAGAAGAGAAATCCCATGAACGTTTCTTTTGTATTCACTATTTAATTTCACGTTTAATTACAACTTCGTATTTTGCATTCCATAAGTGCAACAATTTTTGCTTGAGTAAAAAACGGCGTGACTTCTGCTAAGTGCTGAGTACAATAGCTGCTGAAGCTTATCAGAAGCAAAGTTGAATCCAACGGTCAGTATTAAGTGATAGCCATTTTGCATTTTGCCAATAATTTCTCTTCAGTGATCCAGTCAGATGCAAGTTTTGCTCCTGCAGGTGAAATAGAAGTTTTAAAAGGTACGTTGTGTATTTTTTCATCCATATTTCTGATCAATTTAAATATTTCTTTACAGTCTAGTTATGGTAAGCTACATAAGTTAAGAAACATTTTATTTCACTAAATAAGTTTTTCAATTTCACAAAACCTTCCGAACAATTATAGTTAAAAGATCCTCCTCTATTTGCAATAAGCCTATTTGAGTAACCAATAGAATTTCTATATTTTATATACCTATATTTAACATCTTCTGAACTCAGTTTCTTCCTTTTAAATAGCTAACAGTATTTCGTGAACCCGTTAGTAATCGCCAAGAGGCAGCCCTTCTTCGGTGGTACTTGCATTTGCCCTACATGTACCAAGCCTTTCTATAATTGAACAGTTTTATTTATTTGCACTTTCATATAATTGCCGGTTTGTTTGCTGCAAATTTTTCAACTGACTTTTTCCCATCGATTCTGCTTCGATTTGAAATTTTGAGACGTGGAATGTACAAATAATCGAAAAAGACCGATATTAGTTTCTAATCCATAATTTTTTAGAGTCGCTGAGATGAATACTTATACTTCCAATGCCCTTAGATACTGCAGTAGTAAGACACCCACCGACGTTGGGTGGCAAGAAATGGACAATCGAAATTGATCGACGTTAAGATTGAATTCATAGTTTTCGAGATTACTGAGATGAACAATCACACTCTTAATGTCGGTGGATACTATCGGGTTATCAAGCACCTAGGGGTGGGTGTGGAAATGGAATTTAAAAAAAAATACGAAAAAAATCCTTTAAATTAAACGGGTTTTTTTAACATTAGATGATGTACAAAAACCAGAAAATAATGATGGGTCACAGATGTGGGGCTTACCGAGATATTTGTAGGGTAATGGCTACTGGCAATTAAGTGACGTCCACTTTGGGTCGACGCATTAGCAGAATAAGTAAATAATCAGGGGATTTAGTCAGATTCAAATAACAAAGATATTTCGCTTGTCATGATGTACAGATCGTACTTGCTGCAGATAGCTTCCGCCTTATTCTGCAAGCCATTCAGATCTATATTTCTATTATAAATAAAGGGAAGTCCAAAGACAGAGATCATAGGCGACCAATAGTCAGATATACCAGCTATAACCAACTGGTTTTTGAATTCAATTTTAGGTGGGTAAGATGTAATAAAAACATCTAAAAGAGAAGTATACGTTGAAGAGAGGTGAGTCGGTGCGAAATCTATTCGATGCAAATCTACGGAAACTAATGAGTCGTTAAAATGGCCGAATTACGTTTTCCCACACCAAGATTGCGGAATATGTATTCACATCCAGAGCCACTTCCTTTACCCCTCAGCACCACTCTACAGGGAATATTGGATCTTACATAGGCAGCAACACCATCACCTTCATAGGAAAATCCTACCATTACTGTGAATTCTAAAACCGGGTATCTGAACCAATTCATCTCTGCTCGTCCTTAGCCAGGTTTCACTTACTAAAATAACATCAGTCATCTCAGTCACAGAAGACGCTATGTTTCTCATCAATATCCGAAAATATGCTTCTAGCATTCAAACTGATCCATCATTCCATCATTCAAGCCAAAAGTTTCAACGATCAGCAACAACGATAGATCTTGGATGAAGCATCGCATGCCGCATAAATGAAAGGAATAATACCAATAACAGTACAATGACAAAAGCTACCTCCATCAACCACTGAGAACCGGAAAACATTAGAATCAATACTATGAGTACTTAATATAAAAGTAATTCCACGACCTGGACGCTTCTAGCTGTCCATCCAGGGGAACTAGTGTGGTATACGGATGGATCCAAGACTGAATCGGGTGATGGGGCAGGGGTCTGGAGTGACTCTCCTCGATTCAGTTTATCACTGGCCCTGTGAAAGTACACCACGGTATTCCAGGCTGAGATCTTCGCTATACTGACATGTACCTACGAGAACCTAAGAAGAGCCTATAAAAACAAAAGGATCTCAATCTTCTCGGATAGTTAAGCTGGAATCAAAGCAATTGCTTCATCTACCACCAAATCTAAGCTGGTGTGGGAATGCCAAAGGAGCCTAGATGAACTGTGTAGAACTAATCAAGTAAACTTGATCTGGATACCGGAACATCAGGGCTACACGGGGAATGAAAAGGCAGACGATATTACTAGGAAGGGGTCTAATTCACCCTTTGTGGGGCCGAAGCCGGTCTGTGGATTCCTCTCTGCACGGCTCACCTCACCCTCACCGTCGCCGGGTAGATTCAGGGAGCTCCTCAAGCTGAGCAGGTCGGATGTTAGAACTCTGCCTGGCCTACTTACCGGCCACTGTCAGCTAAGGATAGGCAGAACCATCGACCCCACCTGCAGACTCTGTCTTGGGGATGATGAGACCCCATTACACGTACTACGTGAATACCCTGCAGTGGTTAGGCGCAGATTTAGCCTATCTGGGAAACCAACCCTGGTACCGAGCAGGCGGAATGACTGCCAACTGCGGGAGCTGTTGAACCTCTTCAGAGAGACCGGCTTACTATAAGGAGTTGAGAGGGTAAGAACAGTAGGCCCCAGTGGTCGCGGCGCTTGAGAACCTCTCACCTTCAATTTAATCAAATCAAATCAATTCCACGAATCATAAATTAAACTAATGAAAGATAGTTAACCTTCTTCTGTTAAAGGCACAACAATATATAGCAGATTTTTCTTTACATCTAAATACGCTTGTAAAATTTTTTTTTTAAATAATTGACCTTAACCCTTCTAACTTAGAAGGCGCACTTCTTAAGCACAAGCCTAGAATCAATTCACCTATTCGCCAGAATATAACATTTTAAGGCGAATAAGGCTCCCACACCAACATGCAAAAAGACATTAGTAAGCAAAACTAAAACAAACCCACATACAACAATCAGAGGTGCACGGACAACAGAGAACAGTTAAGCAAATCTTTAGTAAGAGTCAGGTTCAAAACAGGACACATATTCATGGCTCTACACATGCGATTAATAAGCTCGTGCATACAATAGTTAGACCGAGAGTGAACAACATACAGTAAAGGCAATTTCCTTGCTAAAAGGGGTATGCCTATAAGAAAGCATACCTGCCAGAGTGCAAGAATCTATGTTCGAGTTCGAAAGCTGGTGAATAAAGACTAGGTCAGCAACTCTACGTCGTTCTTCTAACGAGTGCATATTAAGTAACCGCAGGCGATCCACATAGGAAGGAAGCCTGAGTGGATCATTCCACGGAAGGTCTTTTAGTGCGAACCTAACAAAGTTGCGCAGCACCGACTCAATGCATCTAGAACTAACAGCATAGCAAGGAGACGAAACCTGAGATGCATACTCGAGAATTGGCCTAACCAAAGAAAAGAATAAGTGAATTAAGGCCTTCCGATCAGAAAATGTCCTTTACCACCGCTTTACATAACCCTAGAACTGAATTACTCTTAGAAACAATGTAGTAAATGTGCAGAGTGTAATCAAGTTTACGGTCAATCAAGCTTACGGTCAGTTCTTGAATGTATTTAAATCATCCTGAATGCAGAAAGAATCATGACTGCTTCTAACGCATGTAAAAATCTTCATATCATCTGCCTAGATTAAAACTTTGGAGTGCTTAATTAGATCGACAATGTCGTCAATAGCAAGAATAAACAAGTGCAGCCCCAGATGGCTACCCTGTGGTATGCCAAATAAAGCCCTAACGACTCTGGATAAAGTATTATGGAAAGATACTCGGTAAAAAGAGGACTTTTAAGTAAAAGCAGATCCAGTCGAGCAATAAAGGTGGAAACCCCAACTTTTCCAGTTTAAGCATAATCACAGAGTGAGGGAGCTTATACAATGCATTGCTGCATTTATAAAAAGGGGCATAAAAACTTAATAACAAATTATAGGGCAATCACGAAGCTTTCCTGCATACCCAAGTTGTTTGAATCTGTTATATATTAACATTCTTGATGGAAGGCAGAAATTATGTGGGATGTAAATTCAAGCAGGTTAGTTTTCGTCGAGCTACCCGGCAGAAATCCATGTTGATTAGATAAGATTATCCCCTTACACTGCCTAACAAGCTGAGAATAAATAACAGGTTCAAATAACTTGGGTATGCAAGAAAGCTTCGCGATTGGCCTATAATTTGTTATTCAGTCAGCACAGGATCTGAAGAATGCAGGTGGAACACCATCAGGACGGACCAAAAGAAGTCCAGTTTAAGTTCCTTAACACCATCCATGATAATATCACAAGATATAATGGGCAAAGCAATGGAGGCAGCGGGAAAATCCTGGATATGACCAACCTCTTATAAGGAAGGCACAAAATTGCCCGATGAAAGGTCGCCCTCAAAAAACAATGCAAAGTTATAGGCTAGAGGATCTATTGTACCACATTGTAGATGGATAATTATCAGTTTTCTTCTTCATATTTACAAATTTAAAAAAGTTACGAGGATCATTACGCAAGTTATCGCGAACAGTATCAAGGTATTCCCTGTTTAAATATGATGATAACGATAGGAAGCTGTCATGACAATAAATGAAATCACAATAAGCTGACATGTTTTTACAGCGTAATTAAGTTTTCCATAGCCTATTTTTTTTAATCTTAAGGCTCCTTAGTTCTCTAGTATACCACGGGGGAGAATGACAGGATGATCTCGACCGTTTGAGTGGTACACACGAATTAAACAGATCAGAAATCCTATCATAAAACACGGAAACGCAACCGTCGATATCGCTATCATAAAAAGAGATGGGAAATCGATTGAGAGGTTCATGTTTGAAAGATCAGAGAAGTCCCCCCTTTTAAAATTAAGTAGTACTGCTCTACGTTGGGTCAGCAATATTAAAACCATCGGAGCAAAAAGAGATGATGTCGATAGCGGCTAAGTTACGAGAAGTCGTCTCGACTATAGTGTTACTCGAACCAAAAAAAAGATAAATCTAACTGCCTTCCCATAGAGTTCTTTACATCACTCATTTGGTGTAAATCAGAGGAGGAGATGGCGTCAAGAAAATTGGAGTCTTTTGCAGTAAGACAATTTAAGGGAAGGTCATCATCGTCATCAGCGTTGAATACCCATTGAATGCTGGGTAAGTTAGAGTCACCAGGAAGAGTGATTTCGTCCTCTGGGTTTCTCGTACTATTAATAGAATCTAGGCTAATCTACATCAGCATAGTTTGTCAAGTATGGAGGGATATAACAACAGAGCAGGAAAATGTGCATCTTTCTCAGAAATATCTTAAAAGCTAAGAGCTCGATTGTCAGCGTGTCGGAAAAACTGGTATATCAACCAAGCCGTTATCCCAATGCTTTCTGCATGCAACCAACAAGCCGCCACCACAAGCCATGAAGTCCGAGTATCTTTACGAAAAATCTGATAGGACTCTTTATGAAGCCAGGTTTCGGTCAGAGCAATGAAGTCGTAAAAAGAGGCAAGAGAAGCCTGAAATAACTGGCTTGTTCTTGTTCTTAATACCCTTACATTTTGGTAGTAAAGAGGTGGCGTACTTAGTTTTTTTGGTTGCTAACAGTGGTTCTATTCTGAGTGCTTCCCGCGACCCCCTACGATGGGGCACAAACTTGTGTGCAATGACATTCTCGGACCAGAAATCGGGTGCAGACATTATCTTAAAAAATTCTGGGGACGATAATGAATTAACAGAAAAACACGTTCAGCAGGTCCGTCGAAGGTACGGCGTACGTAAATAAGCCCATTTACAGTAAAATTCGACGCGATTTCTTTACTCTTCCACGTAATGGAAGGTATTTCATACAATAATTGCTTGTTTTTAAATTCTCGTTAATGTAAGATGAGATGATGTACTAATCCTGAAAAATAATTATGGGTCACAAATGTAGGGGGTGGGGGGCTTGCGAGTTATAGATACTGCGAACTGGTAATAAATCGCGTTGGAAGAAGATCAGAGACGTCATCTAGTGTCATAGGCCCAGATTTACATTGAGTCAATGCATCAGCGGAAAAATTAACCAATCTGGGGCAGTACATAAAACTGGTGACATTTTTCGCTCTCACATCTTACTTTTTGAATTGAAATTTGATCAGAATTTGAATATCCCTTGTTTTGAAAATTAAAAAAACACTGCCCACTGGTTGTATTTAAGTCTAATCAAAGCCGATTTCTTACCAGGTGATAGTACCTACGTGAATCTCGGTAAGCCCCACATTTGTGACCCATAATTATTTTCTAACTTTTAGTTAATCATCTAATGTTAAATGAATTGGTTTAACTTAAACGTTTTTGACCTATTTTTTAAATTGATATATTGTCCTATTTCTGAAATTTCATGTTGGTCACTCCCTAAGTAAATGTTTCAGAATTTTGACTTTGGATCATTGCAATTAAAACTTAAATAATTGACAGTAACTTCAATTTTTACAGCTTACACCTAAATTTAAATAAACAAATATGATTTCCTATTTCATATCATTTCTACACTCTTGACATTCGTTGGAGGGAGCCCTCTGAACAAATACTTTACACAAAACTTATTTTATTTCCGGTGAAGCTTGCACAGGCAAAGATACAGATTCAACTAACAGCAACAACTATTGGCTTAAATTGGTTTTCAAATCTTCCCTTTAAAAGTCTTTTAGAAAGTCAAGAAAATATTCAAACAATTTTACGTCGACTACACAAGAGCACTTTTGCAAGTCATCCCTGACATCTCGAATCCGAAAGCGTGTAAATATATGTTGCAGCCATGTTATCATAAAGATTCATATAGGGCGGGACGCTGCAAGGATCCCTTATGCGGTATGAACGTCTATAATTCAGGCTCCATAAATAAGGTACTCATTGGGCGGAAAATATAAAAAAGAAAGAGCAAACTTTTTACGTTTTGCATTTGGCGTTTAAAAGTTGAAATTAAGTCACGTGAATTGCGGCAAATGTCGAGCATCCAATTAAAACCGTATGAGATTATAAGATTCCAACTGGCCATTGTTCCTTTGGCATTATGCGTCTAAAATGCTTTCATTTTCCCATCACAACAATAGGCCATAATGCTTCAGTAAATCCATTGAAGCAGGTAATCCATAAAGAGGAAAAAGCGAAAAAAATCCACTCGTAAAGTACAGAAAAAGTTTTCCTCAATAATCCTGTAGACATTAGGTAAAGAATTATTCGCATTAAGAGTGTTACGACGCTGGCGTAGGTGGCTGCCGTTTTGTTCTACGAAATGCTGTTTGGAGAAAATTTTACAAGAAGACCGGAATAGTAATGGGAAACAATTCCGAAAACCAAAATAGGGCCAAAAACCGTACTTCCCGGAGAAACACAATTGTGGATTGCTAAGCCGAGGGTAAAGGAGATGTTTGCTAACTTAGGAATTTAAGGTGAACTTATCTATGTGTTTGTAAAAGAAACTTAAGCTAAAGAAAATTCAGGGAATTAATGAAGTTTTTCCTGCGATTTTCTTATAGTCGCTTTAGCATAAAGCATAAAGTTCAGAACAATTGTAAACATGCTAGCCAGTATGGAAATTTTATTGATTTCGTCCGCAACGTTTTGGTGTGTCTTTAGTCTGACAAGGATTTTTCAGTTGCTGTTGGGAAAGCAAATTATTCTATTCGAAACATACGACCAGCTGAACATCAGTGAGAGAAATTTATGACCAAGGATTGATTAATTGGGAATATATTGCACAATAAAACGGCTCCAAACGTCATCAAGGTACCGTGTCGTTGCAGTTTGATAACTCTTTTTGCCATATTTCTTGGATTATGAGTAAGGTTGAGAGTGCAGTCAGATTTTTAGATTAGGAATAGGAAAGGTAGGGTAGGATCGGACATGCATGGTTCTTTCAGGTCTTCAATTTAATAGTCTGGGAGGTAGCGTTGCAAATGATGAAGTTATGTCATGTCGGCTCATTAGTAGTATAAATCATTGTTCTCGGCTAACTCGTAAAAAATACAACCGTCAGCTGTTCTGTTAGTGGCGGTTGTGGGTGGTTGTGGGAAAAAGTTAAATTTGTAAACTTGTTTTCATCTCTCCCAAAAGCGATATAACTGGTTAAAAGTACACGGCTTATTCACGTTATTGCCTGTATTATAAGTAAGATACAGTCTACGTTTTTCTCAGAAAGAGAACACAGTTTGTATCATATTACAAATCCTACCGATGCAATAGTGAGCAATAAATCAGTAATACCTATAACTTCACAGTTGTGAAAAGAATGTTTTCAAAGTTAATTAGGCATCAATTCTATTCTTTCCGAATTTATTTCACTTTGGATTACCAGCTAAATAAAAAATTCATTACTTTTACAAAAGCATGTCATTGACGGTAATAAACTGACTCCCATCTGCATAACTTGCAATCAATTAAGGGGTTATACCTAATCCGAAGGTCGAAAAAAACGTTTTTTCAAGAATTTTTTTAGAGAAGCATTTTAATTTATTAACAATACAATATTGCCAAGAAGGTGTTTTGCGGTGTACACGATATCTCGTGACTGGGTCATCTTAAATCAAAAAACAAAAATGATTTCGTTAACTTATGAAATTATCTAGAAATCAATTGAAGGATAAAGCAAAATATTGATTTTTTACAAAATGGCGGTACCTCAAAAAAAAATTTTGATTTTTAAGGAAAATGTTGGCCTTAAATAGTTTATTAAATGAAAAATATTTATTGGATTCGCAAATCTTTTGATTGATTTCTAAAAAATATATTCAAAAAGATTTTGTTAAATTTTGGGCCCGATAGGTACAGCCGTTTTCGAGATATCGTTACACATGTACCTCAACTTAGCAAAACACATTTCTCGAATCAAAAATCTAACACTCTCATAATTTGTTGCTAAATAGTTGCTAATTAGTTCTAGAAAAAAATAATTTGTTGCTTTTTATTAAAAAAAAAATGGGATATTCTGCTAAGTTCAGCTGAAGTTAGCAGAACACCTTTATGAAAAATTAATTTACAGAATCGGGACGGTGCCTAAATTATTAAGTGAATTTGTTGCTAATTAGTTGCTGGGAAAAAAATTATTGCTCTTTAGTTTTTTTTTCAAAAATGGGGTGTTCTGCTAAGTTCAACTGAAGTTAGCAGAACACCTTCATGGAAAATGAATTTACAGAATCGGGACGAAGTCTAAATCATTCAGTGAATTTGTTGCTAATTAGTTGTGCACAACGACGACAAAAAATAATGAACCAACCCATCAGCATGGGCTGTTTTACCAGAGATATCGAAAAAATTATCATTACTTGGATTTTCGGGTTTTTTTGCATTGCGCAAAATTTCGCTACTCCAAATTATTAAAGTTAATAACATTTTTCAAAGAGGAATTCCTACAATTTGTGTATTTATGTTCCCCTTTTTTACTTACTTCAGTTCAAAACTGGAAAAACCAGAATTTTAAGGACGATGTCCATCACTTCAGATTGAGAATTGTCTTTTGTTTTACAATCCGAGAGCTGTTTTAAATTTTATGGAATTTTTTTTCAAATTAGGACCACGTTACGTTAAATAGACAAATTACAATGTACATTTTTGTGAATCTTTTCCACGCTACATAAAATATAATAAAAGCATTATAAAAATATCTTTTAAATTACTTTGGGTAATTATCACTGTTATCATTATTATTACAACAAATCTTTTTTTCATCAATGCTCAGTATGGAAAACAGAAAATCCAAGTAATGATAATTTTTTTTTTTCAGCTGAAGTTAGCTGAACACCTCATTTTTGAAAAAAAAACTAAAGAGCAATGATTTTTTTCCCGGCAACTAATTAGCAACAAATTCACTTAATAATTTAGGCACCGTCCCGATTCTTTAAATTAATTTTTCATAAAGGTGTTCTGCTAACTTCAGCTGAACTTAGCAGAACATCCCATTTTTTTTAATAAAAAGCAACAAATTATTTTTTTCTACAACTAATTAGCAACTATTTAGCAACAAATTATGAGAGTGTTAGATTTTTGATTCGAGAAAGATGTTTTGCTAAGTTGAGGTACATCGTGTACACCGACTTTAAAAACATGGTTTGAGAAAAATGCGTTTAAAGCTTCAAAACCATTTTACATATGGGAAATTGTCTTGTTAACTTACACAGAGTCATCTATTCCAGGACCATAAAATACACAAGAGAAATAAAACAGAACGTACAATCGAGCGAACAACTTTCCTGCTTGGCAATACAATAAGGTAATAAAAGAGGGATCCCTACAGGTAGGCAGCTACTGCTCGGGCTCCGGACGCTTTCACTCGCACCCAGGCGTCTTTACAAATATGATTATAACTCCGAGAACATTCGTCAGATCGACCTGAAATTTTGTGTGTACAATGTTAAGTATATGTTCATTTAAAAAATAAAATAAAAAAGTTTGTTTTTTTTTAAAAAAAAGTTGAACCGACTTCAAAAAAAGCGCTAAAAAGCATAACATAATTTTTAATTTTATACCTATTGCGATATTTTGAAGTCGGTGCAAACTTAACCAATAAAACACCTACAGAACCACAATTGTAGATAATATAGTACTAGCTGAACGTTTCAGCTCAGGTCATCATAAGAAAGGACGATTAAATACTTTTGTTGTAGTTGTTTGGTTTGTTTAATTTGCACCGACTTCAAAATGTCGTAATGGGTATATAATTAAAAATTATTTGATGCTTTTTAGCGCTTTTTGTGAAGTCGGTAATTTTTTTTTAAATTATTTTATTTTTCACTTTTGAGTGTATTCTACTTTATACAACGAAAAAGGAACCATCTAAATCGGTCCACGTGTTAAAAAGCTAGGTTTTACGCTCTACTTCACCTCCATCCCACAACATTTTTTTTCTTATGGTATCAATCATGGAACATACTCTACCCAACAGAAAAATAATTATCCAAACCGGTCCACGCCTTACGAAGTTAGTTATACAACAGAAAAAAAACCATCGAAATCGGTCGACGCGTTACAAAGTGAGGTATCACCCCTACCCTATTAATTCTCCACCATACCCATTCTCATAGTATCAAACAGGGTACATACCCTACCCAAAAGAAAAATAATTATCCAAATTGGTCCAAGAGTTTCGAAGTTAGACTACCCCTCCTCCTCCTCCACCTGCCACCGTAGAACTAAATTATTCTCTAATTAACAATGGGGGATCACATTCTATACAACAGAAAAAGAACCATCGAAATCGGTCAACGTGTAACAAAGTTAGGCTCTACCCCCACCCCCACCAACCACCCCCACCCACAACTAACATTTTTTCTCGTGGTATCAACCAGGGTATATACTCTACCCATACTCCGTACAATTTTGAAAATCCGATCAAGAATAGCAGATGCAAAATAATGTATCACGCATTGCGTTATGTTAGTTAGATTACGCCATGCTATTTTACGATTTCCTTATTCTTTTGCTTATAATTTTAGAAAAACACAGACAAAAACCAAATTTAGAAGAAAAAATTATAATAGCAAACGCATAAGCCAAAATGATTTACACAACTAACCATGTTGCCAAAATTATTTACACACCATGATTGGGACCTTATTTTACCCTATAAATGTGGAAAAGAAAGAATTTATATTGTTCATTTTTGTTAGGTGAACAATACCATTACCTAAAACTTCGTGTTCGCTCCCTTGGCATTATTTACCGCTTGGAATCTTTTAGGCATGGATTCAATCAAATTCTATAGACTTTTTGGGAATCGTTGATTTAAGATTATGCCAAATATTCTCAATCACATTCAGATCGGACGTCTAAGAAATCTTGTGCAATATTTTTCGCTTTATGAATATTTGCATTGTCATGTTGCAGGATAAAATTATTGCCGATCAATTTGTCACCAGTGACAAGGGCAACTTCATTTAAAATTTTGATATAATGTGCCCAGGTCATCATCTCTGGGCATCTAACAAATGGGCTCCATTGGAGTGCCGTGTTGGGGTAATGACTGACCGATTTTTCTTTGGCTTGGCTCGGAATAATAATAGTGTCTATCATAGGTATCATCAAATGAAACTGCAGTTTCATCGGTCCACAAAATCTGTCTCCATAATTCCGGCGGCTTATTTCTGTTCCAAAGCAAATAGTATTCGAAGTTGCCTATTTTTTGAAGTTATGTGAGGCTGCCCTACGAACTTCGTACGCCTTAACACCGTTTTCTTTCAGCCTTCTCCGAACGATTGTCTTACTAGTTTTCCGTCCCTGGGATTGTTAAAATCTTTAAAATGTTTTGATAGTTTTGGAAGAATTTCTCTCCGCAGATGGCAGTATTTGATTCACAGGCCTACAAAAAATGGGGTCATGATTTTTTCTCGGCAGCTGGGAAATATTTCCGAAGTAATTTGTTGCGAAAAATCCAAATCCGAGGTCAGAACTCGGCCATCAGCTCAGGATTTTGAGATATTTGAGGTTATGTACTCGAAAAATCGCCATTTTGGCTACTTTTGAGGTTATGTACAGGATGCACAAATTCTTTTTGGTCTTTTTTTCTAGTTGCATCATTTAATACTACTCTGACGCTTTAAAATAAGCTACGGAACAGTCACTTACAATTTTTTGTTGCAAAGTTATTACCATTTTAATTTATGAAGCTGTTATTTCATATGAATAGATATATTATGTTAATATGAAATATGAACTTCATAAATTAAAATGGTCATAACTTTGCAAAAAAAATCATAGATGACTGTTCCATGGCTTATTTTAAAGCGTAAGAGTAGTATTAAATGATGCAACTAGAAAAAAAGACCAAAAATAATCTGTGCATCCTGCAGAAAACCTCAAAAGTAGCCAAACTGGCCATTTTTCGAGTACATAACTTCAAATATTTCAAAATCCTGAGCTGATGGCCCAATTCTGACCTCGGATTCGAATTTTTCGCAGCAAATTACTTCGGAACTGACCCCCAGCTGCCCAGAAACAGAATCTTGTAGACCTGTGATTATCTTTCCTTTCACTTATCACTTGTTTTCGTCCCCTTCTTGGTATATTTTTAGCACTGCAGTTGTTTTTTTTCTTTTTATTTTGGTAGTAAACAGTACGTCTATGGCACTTCTACTTTTTTGCAAGTTCCGCGGCGGAAACACCGCTACAATACTCAGCAACAATTGCAGCACGCTTTTCAACGCACAATTCCAATTTTCGGTAAAAAACTACAAATGACAATAGCAACTACTAGTTTTACAGTATGAATTTCAGTAGCTGTTTAAACAATTTTTTTTGTCTTCATTGTTTTTTATTATAATTTTTTTTTCTATATTTGGTTTTTACTTTTGTATTTCTAAAATAAACAAAAAGATAAAGAATTCGTAAAATAAATTTGGATTTGAAATCATAGTAAACATAGAAGTTATTCCGATTTAATTTTATTCTTCCCTATAGGGTAAGCATTGTGTTAATAATTGTGGCTCTAACTGTATTTAATTTTGGGGCACGGTCGTGCCCCCGCAAAGACTGGGCCCTACCTACCTTTTCTCGAAGCTTTCCTTCATATTTTCGAACCCTCATAGCTTCGGCCTGGATAATACCAGAGAGCCCAAATTCTCAGTATAAGATATAGTTACCAGACTAATGAAACACGCTATGTCTCACTTGTCCCGCTTTTATACTTTGGATTTTATTAATACCTGAAACACGTCGATTCCGATACTCATGATCATCAAAACCTCCGTCATCAAAACCTCTGGTTCTGTAATATATAAAAATTTCTCATAGGATAATTTTTAAACTTCCAAAAGCCCTAGAAAGCTGAAATTTAGTACGCAGACTAAGATCTGCACACAAACAACGAAAATATTAAAAAGTCTATAACTTTCACCCTCCAACTCCGCATAAAGTGGGTGCAGCTCTGTATATAAAATTCCTTCTGGGGAGGCATTCCAAAAGTTCTAGAAAGCTGAAATTTGATATCACCAAGAAACATCTACAAGAACCAAGAAAATCTCATGTAAAGAAGGTTGCCAAGATTCACAAGCTCATACCGCTTTCACTGTTAAAAAGTTATCAGATCTCATCTGAAGTTAAGCCCCTAACTCTACAAACCCTACACCTTGACCAGAAAGTATGGCTTGGCCGTCTCTTAGATCTAATGCGTGATACAACATTAAAGACCAGTGTCCTAATTTCTTAGCATAAGTCCAAAGGAGTGACTGTGCGATGGCCGCGAAACTGCCAAACTATACTTTGTGACCAAGATGTAGGGTTTCTAGAGTTAGGGTTTGTAGAGTTAGGCCTTTTAGAGTTAGGGGGTTTGCTCCACATGAGATCTGATAACTTTTCAACAGTGAAAGCGGTATGAGCTTGTACGTCTTGGCATCCTTCTTTACATGGAATGTTTTTGGTCGGATTCGTTATTCTCGAAAAAAGCAACAACTAACATTACAATACGCTAAACTATATTTTTTATTCATTGTAAAAACAAAAGCAGTGGAAAAAAACATTCCTTTAAAGAGTTTGGTTCGATTTTCACTCCACAAATGCTTCCTGCCTGTATCTAGTGGTGTTCTGCAAGGAACAATTCTTGGTCCTTTATTGTTTTCAATTTTTATTAATGATATTGCATCAGTAATAAAAATTGTAAATTCTTTTTATATGCCGATGATTGTCATATTTATATTTCAAGGCGACGAGGATTAATGGAGGATGCAGTAACTAGGTTAAATGATGATCTTTCATCTATATCCATATGGGCACGTGATAATAATACATATACATACAGTTAAACTGTTAAAAATCTTGGTATAACATTTAACACAACGCTGACATGGTCTGCAGATACAAACGTTGTAGTTTCTAGGGTATATGGATCAATAGCTGCCCTTTTTACCCAGCGTAATACCCAAAAGATGTTAGTGAAATCATTTATTTTTCTTTTAATAACATGTGGGTTTGTAATATTTTGTCGATTAAACTCATCTCACCACAAACTTAATGTGGCTTTCAATTCAGCGGTTCGCTACGTTGTCGGTCTAAGATTTTCTCGTTCTAGCGTTAAATGTACCGGGTTTTAATTATCTTGTAACCGAGCGTCAGAGTTTATGCCATTGGGTTATGGAATTCTTTCCCAATTGAAATAAGGAATAGTGGGAACATCAGGTTTTGGGCGTTTTATTTGATTTTCTATCTCGTAGGTTTTAACTGGAAAATGTGAACTACATTATTTATTATTTAATGATTAATTTTTATTGACCTTGATTTCAATGCATTGGTTGTCTACTTTTCTGTTTTCTTTTAAATAATAGTAAATATTATTTGTGAATATTGCTCATAACTGCTGAATAGTTAGTTTGTTAAACCCATATATAGAAACTATATTGTAAATTTAGGTTACTTAGTTTATTTAGCCCATAGTACTTACAGCTTCTCTTTTAAATTACTTTTTTACGCATAAACAAAAGACTATGTCTTAATTGTGTAGAGTTTATAAATAAATAATTTGAATTTAAAAAAAAATGCGCGCTTATTTATTCTAACCTTGATGCCATTAATGCTTTTCTAATACACTTTATGTGGACCAGTTTATCAAGTACTTCTGAAAAAATACATTGATCAGAGCGAAATTCGAAATTTAAAAAAATTTCTTACTTGCAAATAATCAATTTATTTGAGCAAAACTTTTAAAAGAAGTTGCCATGCTTGCCTGTCATAATCTGGCAAGATTTTTTTCAGGTTTCCTGGATAAGTTTTAAATAATTTTTTGTTGGAGAGAAATCTACAAAGAAAAAAAAAGTAAGTAAGTAATACTTGAATCTTACATAAAAATTAAAATTTTATAAACATATAAAAATCTTTTTCTCCAACCTTTTCTTGATCTATGCGCTTTTTTTTATTAAAGCTGCATTTGCCCCTAATGCTTCTATGTATGATTCCTTTATTTTGTTGTTGTATGAATATGTATATTTATTTATATTTAAGCTTAATGCAAGCTATTACATAAAAAATACAAAATAACAAAATAAATACTACAAACTAAAATAAACAATAATTCATAACGGATAATGTAAGCTACAATATGAGCTATGATTATGATAAATATAAACTGGGAGGAAGGAGAATTAGGAAAGGTGATCAAGATGGGCGGGATCAAGATATAAGGCTTTGTGAAGGGATGATTTACTCAGATGGAAGTCAAAGGAGGGAAGGTCGTTGACTTTTCGAAGCATCCTGGTAATTGGTTCGCGTTGACCGTAGTTCGTGCGATGGCGGTCGAGTCGGAAAAGGGGAGTGGACCTAAGGTTGCGAGGGTTGGTATATATGGGTAAAGACCGCAGGATTGAAGGGCAGTCTATGGCACCAGCTAGTAGCTGATGAATGAAGAGAACGTCGGAAACATCACGACGTTTACTTAGGGGTTGTAAGTCGATCAGTTTCAGACGGTCTTCATAAGGTGGAAGGTTGAATCTATCTACCCACGGAAGATCACGTAGAGCAAAGCGAATGAACCTACGCTGGACAGATTCAATTCTGTTAATGTGGGTTGTTTGCGTGGGTGACCAAACCTGGCTGGCATATTCAAGGAGAGGTCTAACGAAGGAAATATAGAGAGATTTGGAAACATAAGGATTGGAGAACTCTCTAGACCAGCGCTTCACAAACCCTAGCGCGGAGTTAGCTCTGTTAATTATGCTATCAATATATAGGTACCTTTAATGTTTTTTTTAAATTTTTGTCAATGTTCTTTATTGATGTATTGGAACTACCTGAAAACTTCAACAACTAAACAATTTCGAAGGAAACGAAACTAGCTCTGAAAAAGTTTAAAATTACTTGAATGAGCTCCGAACCTGTAACATCGGCTTTTTACATCCGATGATCCTTTTTGGGACGTTTCTTAAAATACAAGGTGTTCTTAGGTGGTGTGCATTAATAAAAGAACTAATAGATCTAGGCGAGAAGAGAAAAAAATTGAATGTGATGGGGCGGGATCTATCTTCACCCCCTTCAGTTCTCAGAGTTTGAAATTTTTTTACAATGAAATTATGTAGTGTTACATTTGAAGGGGTCCTCTACTCTCGCGGGTTCAAAAAATTGATTTTTTTTTAAACTTCAATCTATATATATCTGAGAATACTCCACAGAAAGGATTTCGTGAATATTCCATCATTCCTTTGCATGTTTCTGGGAACAGAAAGGTACCCGTCTCCGGCCGGCGGACGGCGACGGCGCTTGTCCAGTTAAACATCATTGTCTAAAGAATTTACCGGTCCGTTCTTGACAAGAATGTGGAAAACCAAGAACATCAACGTGATGAGGAAGGAGAACTCTACGGCCCCGGTATAGCAGATTAACTCGTAAGTTACTACAATCAAGTTATACACCGTAATTTATCATTAAACACGTTTTCTCGAAAGTAGTGTTTTTTCAGCTGCCGAGTAAGAGTTCTCATAAAAGTATTGGTCCAATTTCAATAATTTTTTTTTCATTTGTTCAGAAAACTTACCGCTATGTTTTCCCGAGTACGATTTGCAAAATTTTATTTTGTTCCATTTTTATAGCCTCTAATAGGTCAAAAAATTACGTAAAAATTGGAAATTTTTACAAATTGTTGCATAACTTTTACAAATTGCAAAATAAAAAAAATCTGTCTCGGGAAAACATAGCCAACTTAACTATGATTATAAAGAATATAAATTTTAAGACTGCAGATTACCCAATTGGCCACAACTTTGCTTAAGCGGGACCCATGCAGTTTCAACATCAATGTCATCAATGACGTTTCAAGGTCGCGAGAGTTATTTTTTTTCATCTTCAAAAGTAAAATTGAAAACTCAAAACATATATCTTCGAAATAAAAAAATTTTTTTTTAAATGTATTCAGTAGATCCTTCGCAATTTATTCCCGGAAAAACCGCTCAATTTCAGCCCTCGAGAGTAGAGGAACCCCTTAAGGCATATTTCTACAGTCTGTGTTATATAGACGTTATTATTATCGCAGTTAATAGGTAAAACAATGGTGTTTAAAGACTGTAATTTTTTTTACTGATAATGGATAAAAATAGATTTTCAAACTTAAATGTTGGGTAAAAAAATCAATTTTTTTCATTGCAATACATTCAATATCTGCTCCTCAAAGAAAAAATTCTACCTGCCTCTTAATTGTTTTTTTGCTAATAACACTAATTTAAGTGGAGTAATCGATGTGTAGTAGTAAATCCTATGATCTCCTGGTATAAAATGACATGCAAACGCAATTCCATTTTTAATAGCGCATAATATTTCAAAGTGAGAAGTCGTTTTGACAATAGTTTGTTTTGATAAAGTAATAATTGAAAATTGTACAATTTACAAATGAAGAATACGCGGATATAATTTTCTATTACCGAACAGAACAACAACAGAAAGTCCTTTACAGCAGAGCGTGACTAACACCCGCGATTTCTAGAAAGAAGATAATCATCTAGAGGTGTTTTTCAAGGAGTGTTCGAAGTTTCGTGAAAGTGGATGCGTCCAGGCATTTTCGACTCAAGCGGAGGTCAAAATTGCGACAATTTTAGTGGAAATGGGGGAGAGAATATTTGAGGCAAGCAGAACTGACAGAACAGAACAGAACAGAACTACGAGTACAAGGCGACAGAATGAAGTGTATTACGAAGTGAAGTTATCATTCCATGTGACATTTATACAGGAACAAGCCTCATCAAAAAGACGGAGCACCATCCCATTGCGGAAGAAACATACTCCAATGGTTGAATGTAAATTACGGCGGTAGGTGGATACGACAGTGTGGTACTTTTCCTTGGGTGACTAGTTCTCCCGACCTCACCACACTTGAATTTTATTTGTTTGGGACCACGAGAGAAATGGGAGAAGTTGCAACAAGAGATGAACTGATACCAAGAATCTTAGAAGCCTAAAATAAAATGTAAAATGAGAAAATATAAGATCGTCGTATGTTTAATAAATCGCTATTGTTTAAATTATTAAATCCAGCAACATTATCAATAAAACCGGGGGGTTTTTTTTCGATTTTCCAAATTTTATATTAATTCTTTGGCTACATTTTGGCATGACTTTTATCTTGTGGCGACTTACTATTATTAACAAAATTTGTGATTTCACCAACGGGTCTACAAAATTGAACTCTTTATTTTAAATTGTTTTAATTAATGCAAATAACGATCAATCGAAATCATTCTTTCTTTGATCGTAATGAAAATCGTTTGGACTATGTCGTAATACTATATTTCAGACATAAATTGAACGCAAGTTTAAAAGTTACGTGTGATCATTTGATTTCTTAATTTTAAGCAAACAGGGGTAGGTGTTTTTTTAAAAAAACCCAGTCAAATTTAATCTCATCATATTAAATTTGAAAGAGGATATCTGTGGCTATATAATTATAGCCCACTTAGCCATACGTTTTACAGTTGTGCCAAATAAAACGTTACACAAAGTAAAAATTTTGTTTTCTCATATCTAAATAAACTGGGGTGACGACTTTTTCAATAATCTCCTCTAAATTAAACGCTATCATTTTGACTTTGATAACATTTGAACCGAGACTCCTTCAGCTAAAGCGCGGTATCCCCTTCATGCAACATATATATTGGGAACAATAAAACATGATACAAAAGAACAGTTTCATTTTTTATTCAGTTATTTAATATTTATACACTGAAGTTGGAAAAAATCTTTATTTGATGATATTTGACATTTGTTTTATGATTGCACGATCGTCATTTAGCTGCCACGTTTCAAACGATATAAAACTTAAAACGATAGCGTTAATTTGGTTGAGATTTTAGAAAGACTCGGCACTCCAATTTCTTAAGATTTAAGAAAATAAAATCTTTCTTTGTGTCACGTTTTATTTGCCGCAACTGTAAACCATACTGCTAAGGCTAAGTGGGGTATGATTCTTTAGCTGAAGGTGCCACGTTTTAAATAATATCAAGCTCTAAATGATAGCGTTTAATTCGGATGAAAAGTTTGAAAAACTCGTCACCCTAGTCTCTTTAAATGTACGAAAATTAAATTTTTACTTACCTTTGTTTACTTAAAATTGAGTACTCAAATGATAACATGTGAAAAATCTGGAAAATATTACGATATAATCCAAAAGATTTTCATTACGATCAAAGAAGGATTAATTTCGGTTAATCGTTATTTGCATTAATTATAGCAATTTAAAGATAATGTGTTTAACTTTGGAGGCAGGTTGGAAAATTAAAAATTTTGTTAATAATAGCAGGACACAGCAAACTGAAAAAATGAAAAATACAGCCAAGAGCTCTTTCGATTAACATAAAATTTAGAAAAAATAGTCTAGTTTCCGTATTAATCCTCTCTCCATTACATCACTCAGTCAATTCCTTTCTTCCTTACCCACACCTGCCAAATACTCACCTGAATTCTTAGGTATTTGTTAAAATCCGTAAAAATCAGTAAATCCGCAGAATCCGGATTTCCTAGAATCCAGCCCTAGTAACTGTAGTCACGGAGCACCCTTGCCTGATATCATATTCAAAAACTAAGTACATATCGAGTGTAACTTTCGCAAGGTCGTATTTCAATATGTGTCAATTTTCAGGACCTAGAATTTTTTGTTTTGTAGATCAACACTAAACAAGAATTTGCTGTACTATATTACATGTGCAGTGATTTGCAATAAAAATAAAGCATTTTGTTAATTATTGATATAATTGTAAGGTTCGGGCTGGCCGGAATAAGGAGTTTAAGCTGAAAACCCGGATATAATATAAAATCGAGATACGACCTTGCGAAAGTTATCAGTTGATATGTAGTTTAATTCTTTTGAATCAATAAAAAAATTTTATTTCAGCATTTAACAATATTTCCTTGTTCGAGTTCAATTTAATTTTGTGTCCGGTTTTAAAAAAAAACATCCTTTATATTTCTTATTGCATTTCCAATTCCATGTTTGTTGGGCATAAGCCTCCTGTTCTAGGATTACAATATCCCCCAATTCTGCTTAGAGTTTTTCATCTGCTTGGAAGTATTTTAATGAAATCAATTCAGAAGCAAGAACCACTCTGTAAATTACCAGTAGTTTGTTTGCTTTTAATGGAAAAGTTTTATTCATCTATGGCTCGTTTATCGAAATACTTTGCAAAGAATCATTACCGAATTAAATTGCGCTCCAGGAGTAGATACGCGAACGTAGGAAACCTGGAGAAAAACACTGCAATTTTCTAGAACTATCTTTAATGACAGTTCTGAACTCGACTTCTTTATCAATACCTTTCCTCCAGGACTTTTAATACCCATTTAAGGATACTTAGAATCACATAATTTGATCTTTGCAGAAAAAGTTCGACTTTAAAACAATACGAATGACCTTCATTTCAACTTTGGTGGTTGGGTAAAGCGCCAAACTTTTAGCTGTGTGGAGTATCTTCAACAGAGCTGGATGCATTTGAAGTTGGTAAATGGTTAAGTTAATTAAAGTTGTGGAACGAAAACTTGTTGGAGGTTAGCAAAATATCAGGATTCCCCCGGCTTATTAGAGTTGGAGCCACATTTCGTTGGCCACAAAGTGTAGACTTCAATTGGTAATACAGTTGGACATCACCGTTGCATTAAAGTTTCTAATTGTACTTCCCGAAGTAATTACAATTCAGCCAGTGTTCTAATGAAGCATCCATTTTAGTTACAAAAATAGACAGATACGGGCTTGCATGCTTCTAGCTACGCGAAACAATTTTGAAATTTACACTGAAATTTCAAGTGTCCATTGGGAGATACCCATTGAATTTGAAATTGGAAATTTGTTTTCATTTAAATGGAATTTAGGGCTATTTTCGCTATAAGTGGAATTCATTTTGTGTTAATAAATTAGATCGAGCAGTAATACTTATTTGGATTTGTTCACTAACACTTCTAACAGAATATGCTGATTAAAATTGGAATGAGCTCAAACCAGATGTGACAAAGAAGTTTTGTCTTGAGACAAAATTGTCCTTAATGTTTTGTCGAAAATGTGCAAAGCAGAATTAAAGAAAAGGACAAATTTTATACAGCAGGCCCCCTCCTCTGAGAAAAAAATTTAGTCTCATCAAGAAAATTCATTTAAAATAAAGATTTTTTAAATACTTCAAAAAAATATTTTTTTCTATATCAAGAACATTGTGGGTCATAAAGCTTCTTATTTAAATAATGAACAAATAATGCTACGCCGAATTACATACTATTTATGTATATGAAATTACTTTTTTACGGATTTAAATGATATTATTAAACTAATCTAATGATTTTGATTAAAGCAAAGTACTGGGAGCTCTGTCATTTTAATTTTCAGATTTAGAAAATTTAGGTATGAACTGACGAACCCGCAATGCTTCGAACTCTTTCTCAAATTTGAGTATACTCTTCTGAACAACGAAAACCGTTTTATTTATATTATGGCCTGTATAACTTTAGCGGCCACCTGGCATCTAATACTTTTCTGGAGTGTGTTTCTTTGTCCGGTCTCCTGCAGACCCGAATTATCGGTGATGCTTTGGTGCGCACATTCGGCCTATTGTTCTGCTCGGAAAACTGTAAGGAGATGGTTGTATCCATTGCTTCCTGGGTCTGACTTCCATTCCGCTCTTCATGTTGTCTTCTGCTCTGATCTTCTTATTCCTTCCAATTTAAATACCTTTCATTACGACTATAAAAGAGCTGATTATTCGTTAATGAATCGAATCCTGGCAGATTACCGCTGGGCTTGCATTGTTTGGGAGTTGTTAAGTTATTTTACGACTTTATGTTCACATACTTTTCCCGTTGCTTTCCCGTGACTGGATCTAGGGATCTAGCTCTTTTAAACCTTGCCTTATATCAAAAAAATCTTAGAAATAACACTTGGAGGAGGTTTTGTCATTCTCGGTGTGATTAAGACCGTATCATTTACTCGGATCTGCGCGGTCGTTTTATTTCTGAACCCGAGCTTGCCTATCGTGACTGTCTAACTTTGGGCAATTCACCTATATTGGTCGCAGAAAGTTCTGGGGTTTTGTTAATCTTAAGCGTAGGAGTGAATCTTCGTCTTTTTTTAGTTTCCTCGAAATGAAATAGCTTTCGACATTCGGTTTCGATGGTATCCTTGTATCTGGCTTAAGAAATTGTGGCCAGTATCTTGCTCCTGTTCTTGCTTATTTATTTAACTTGCCTATGTTTTGCGGTATTTTCCTGCAATTGTGGAAGTCGTCTGCAATTATTTTTCTTCACAAAAAGGAGTAGGAAGTACGATAGCTTTAATTATAGACCAATGGCTAATGTATCTGCAATCACGAAGGGAGACTTTCAATACTTATGGTATATCTCAAAGCAATCATTTATGCCCGCTTCTTTTTATTATTTTTTCGATAACATTTCTTGCATCTTGACTATGCTAAGATTTTTGGTGTAATGCAGAGTTAGGGATCTTGGTACTGTTCTTGAACCACCTTTATATCTCTTTTATCACGTAAGTTTCCTCATTAATAAGGCTAATGAAGTTTAGCAATTGCTTTGCCACCAAACCTCTTTTTTGAACTTTCGTTTGGAGTATGCTTGTTCATTTTGGTATCCATCCTATGCGATGCATATTCCCGTATTAAGGGCAGGAATATTGGACTTCTTCCTTTATACACGCTTTTTACTAAATTTCATTTATTAATTATCTTTTTTGAGATTGTATTGACTTCAATTTTTCGAAAACTAAAGTGAATGATCAGAAGCGCTGAAACCAATTTTTGCCTCCGTATTCGTTGAATAATTCTACTAAGTTAAATTAAAACTGAATTCGCAATTATATGTATGTTTTCTTCACATAATTAATTCTATTATAATCTGATTATTTTTACTTGGGTGACCTCTCTATTGTATTTTACTTTGTCATTTCATTATAAGTAATCAGCCATGATGAATTTTGTATATAGTATTATAAACTTGCCCGGCGTTGCTCGAACTTTTGGAAAGTAAGTGTCGCTTCCAATTATTTTTATAAATCACTCCTTTCCCGCTTGCACCTCTTAGGGTGCTAGATGTTACTTAAAGGTCTCCCCGGACACTATAGTCCAAGGCATGATCGCCTACGAAGAAACCTTGAATCGCGCAATCAGGTACGCGGAAGATGTCTTGCGCAGGAAAAAGGAAGACCTAAACGAACAGGCGGCCGCAGACGAGATGGTTGCCTGACGGGTTAAGGAAAGGAGCTAATTTGAAGTAATGTGGAAAAGGGTTTCAGGCTAGTGTCCGGAGAGCAAGGGAGGTGTTTTAGTCGGTAAACTGCGCCACTGTAGTCCGACACTGCTGGGAAGCGGTTCCCAGCGTGCATAAGGCATTTCACGTCCCTTAAAAAAAAATAAGTGTCTTAACCAAATAAAGTATCCAATAAACATAATATCCAACGGCATTTAGACTGTGATTGATCATCTCAGAGATCCCAAAAGCTATGAGTTTGACATTAACATCGGTCGATTTCGATTACTTTTCTCCGTCCCTACCCTTTGTTAAAATAGTCAGAGTGTATCTTTAAAACTGTAAAAATTCTGAATTACCTCATTTTGATCCCTACTTAAAATTGCAATACGTGCCGTGGACTATTTTAACATTTAGCTGTGTAAGGCAATTTTATCGTAATTGGGAGAGAGACCTGTACCTGCCTGCAAGACTCAGCTCTTTGTTAAAAAATAATAATAATAAAACAAGGACCCTATTTTTAGGACGAACTTAGAGCAGGATATCAACCGTCCCTATAATATTAAATTCTTTATTAATCAAAACGCTCAGTTCTAGAAGAATCGGGTAATGAACTGTTGAGTCAAAGGTAAGACGACTACATCAAATTAATCAATAACTTATGAGATTGCAAAGCGCCGACTAGCCCTTTGGAGTAAATGCAGCAGCTGTCGGAGTAAAGTATTTAGTTGCTACATATTAAGTTGGGCTAAAAATCAGAATCAGAGGAAATAAGCGAAGTAGAATTAATTAATGGCAACTGGAATACCCGAGACTATCACATCTTCTGAGATACCCATTAGACAATTGGAGCGGAGCCTATATTTTTATAGAGTTGTTATTAAATAACATAACATTTCATACTTTTTCATGTTAGTAAAAATAAGGGGATGAATTGAATTATATTTTTTTATTTTATTATATGTATCTACTTATACTGATAATAATAAATTAATATTTTTAGTGATTAAAATGCCCAATTTTTTTTGGTAATATTATTATGAATATTCTTTAATAGTATGGAATCTTCATTTTACTCGGAAGTCGGGGGTGTGATGATAAGGGTCGAACTTAAGTCCTCATCTAGGTTTTATTTAATAGTGTACGAAACTTCGGTGCTAGACTATGCCTTCCACTGGGTCAATATTATTTTTGTATGAAAATGGTAGGAAATGGTAAATAAAAAATTATTATTATATGATAACTGCGTAGAATCTACTAGGAATAGTGGGTACAGTGAACGAATGGAAGGATCGGTTAAGCTATTCCACTAAAATCCTTAACACGTCCAGGATAGTAACATGACTGCGAGGAATCCGAATCTTCCGGTATCTTCTAAAAAATAAATGTCAATGACCCTTACAACTTCGCAAAAGGAACCCTTTCAGGACCATGTCAATGAGTATGCAACCTAATTCCTTACTTTTTGAAAAAAAAAGTCAGAAAGGAGTCGACTTAATGGACGTAGTTCAACCCCTATGAAGGAAACAGGATTATCTAAATCCCGCAATATATTACGAAATTAGTCGCGGTCACCCTTTTATACTCTCGTCTTATGTATAAAATTCTTACCACGCCGCTAGTTCGCCACTATATCACTATAGTTTAGCAATCAACGTAGGCGCTCTAGGTAAAATTTTTTCCAATTACAAATGAGGAAAAGTATGATGTGCAACAGAAATAAAATCGTCCGCGCCTTACGAATCTAGGTGCCGCACATCCTCCAACTCTTCCCAAAAGCCACAGTTTTTGTTATGATATTTTTGGGGTTTCAAAGTTAGACTTCTCCTCACCTCACTCCCACCATATCTCAACATTTAATTTGGTCGTGTTATACCCTTTCTTCTTGGTCGGCCACCAAACAAGACAGGCATTAGTTAAGACAGGATATACTCCCGCTTTATGCGTCGTCGTAGGGTCGTTCTAGGCTTAAGCCTCAGCTTGTTGCCAAAAGTGCGGTTGCAGGCAGAACGACCCAAACTAGCCTTTTTGACTCGTTCTTCTATGTTTTGCTTCCAGTTCAAGTTGGAGTCTAGAACCACTCCAAATACTTTATCCTGTGGGATAATGAGAGTTGACGCCCGTTTAATTTGGGCATCACAAAGCTGCGTACTTTGGCTTTAGCGGTGAAGAGCATCAGCTAGGTCTTTCCGAGTTAACAGATAGTCCAAAATCTTCGCACCATCTGTTGACTTTGTTTAGCGCACTCTATACTATATCACTGATTACGATTGCCAAATCGTCAGCATTTTATGCCCTCATCCAATTTCAATAGTATTTTATTCATTAAGCTCCGCCAAAGTAGAGGAGACAGAACTCTGGCACATCCCTACAGAGATGTCTGACAACACGGCTGGTACCCAGTTTGGACTTATGATCCTTGTTCTTAGCATCGTTAAAATCCAACGGACCCTATTGTACGTCTAGCGCAGTTAGAGCATCAAGGATATATTCAGAGCGAACGTTATTCAATGCCCCTTCCATGTCTATGACCGTTATAAGGGTGTATTTTTTGTATTTAATGAGTGTATAATCGTACGAACAACGTCTTGAAGAACATTCTGTGTGGATCTTCTCTTGCAGTAGGTGTGTTGAGGTCGTAACTTACGGTTTTGCATTACGAGTTTGTCTAAGGTGAACTTCAAGCACGCGCTCCAGAGTCTTCAGCAAGAAGGATGTCACCCCGATTGGTTTGAAGTCTTTTGTCAGTTCATGACCGCTTTTGCCAATCTTAGGGGTGAGCACCACCATAATATTCCTCCAAGTCCAAGGAACATGATTGAGAACAACAGAACCTGTGAAGTGCAGCTACTTCGCTACTAAGTCCGATAGCGTTTGAAGCATTATTGGGATGATTCCATCCGGCCCAGGGGATTTCTACTGGTCAAAGCTGCTCTTAAGTCGTCGGTGGAGTAAGCGATAGCGTGTCGACATACAAATGCCGAGGTCCAGGTTCGAATTCCACCGGCGGCGACCCATGGTTGTTTTCTGCTGAAAGCATATCACGATAAACACACAATTGTTGTCTTGATTTGAGCGAAGTTCTTCTCCCGCAGTCTCTTCGGATCCTGGTTGCCAGTTTGTGGTGTACGCAGTTGGCCCTGAGACCTGTTGTGCTTGCTTACTTTCATCTGCCTTCTCGTAGCCAGAGCTTCAAACTCCACCACCGAGTATTTTGCTTTGTCCGTCTTGCTACGCTCGTTTATAGCACCGCTGGCCCCATTTTTTGCAATCTTGCCTAGAATGAACATGGCCTTCAGATATAGCTTCCTGAGCGTATTCCCAGCGGACGTTATTTTCCTTGCTAGCTTTGCATTATCACTATGAATGATGACTTCCTTGGCCGGCATGGGTTTAGGTTCAGTGGTTTGCAAAGGTTTCACAGAGTACTATGGCTGGTACTCGCCGATTCCCAAGCTTCTGGATTCGAGACAAATAATTCATCTTCTGAAGAAGGGGTGATCAGCAAGGCCAAACACAAGGTTAAGGGGGGAAGTACATGAAGAGGCCGAAAAAAGAGGACTTTTTTGGGATTTACTTCCGGGAAAATGAAAAAGGTCCACATGAAATCGATATTATATGTGTTTAGGGCAATGTTTTAGAAGAGAAAAAACATTTTTTACATTTTGAAAAATAAAAAGTTAATCAACTTTTGGTGGGTTTCGTAACTCGTGTCGCGGCTGACATCGAAATCGGCGTAAATTCTCCTGGCCGCAACTTTCATCTCAAATCAAAAAACCAAACATTTTTATACTCGAGGGGGTGTTTATTCTAGATAGACTACGATCTTTTCGAAATTCGAATATTAACTATAAAAATCGGGCATGAAAAAAAAAAGTTGGCTTTTTTTGCAAAAATTTTAATTATTTTCGCGTCAAAAATGGTCTTAAAATGATTTTTTTGCTATGTCCGTAGTCTATCTAGAGTAGTTTTTTATGCCCTTTAAAATGCGTGCTGGATGAAGAAAATCGGTTCACTAGTTTTTTTGTAATCTTTTACGCCAATTTGAAAAACATGGTTTTGAGAAAACGCCGTTTAAAGTTTGTCCCGTAAAACTGACGAAAAAGATGCAGATAAGGAGTAGGTAAGAGGGGACGGGTATTCTCAGAAAAATCGGTATTTGGACTGAAAACGTTGAGAACGCTCTTTAACAAAGTCGCATTCATCACTCTAAATTCCAGAGCAGAAAAAAAATTCGGTAAGCGGAATCACGCGCGCAGCAGAGATCCTCGATCCCAGGCGCGCTGGGTCGGATCGGCGCCGACCACTTTCAAGTGGCATATCTTTCAAAATTTTCGAGATAGGCTTTTGTAATTTTGTAATTATATTCTTAGAGCATATACTTATCGATTAAGACAATAAAAAAAAATCGATTTTTGAAAACGTCTTCATATATCTTTCCAGGGCATTGTAGAGAGCTCGTTAGCGACTGGATTAACCCTCAACCTTTTGTTCTGCGTCACGGTTTAATGTGCGACTGTACGCTCACACGCCCACTAAAATTATTGTTGATATATTTACCGATGGTAAAAAAGCAAGCGTCCCCACCTTAGCTAAGAGAACCATTACCATTGGGCACCGCAGGGAAAGATAGGATAGAGGATTTTCGCCCGCCAGAACGTTATTGTACCCTATCAGAAAAACGTACATCATAAAGATTAACAGCATCATCAACATTTCTCCTGTATTCGTTACTTAAATTTTTTCTTGTATAGTTAGTTACTGTCGTCGGTGGAGTTTGTGATAAGGTGCCAGCCCTCCCTTCCAGAGATTCCAGGCTGGAACGCCACGCCAAGACCCATTGTTGTTTTATTCTGACAATAGATTACGCTGAAAAGGCCCATTCGGTTCGATGTCTGCATTAAATTGGAGGCCACATTGCAATCGTTATCCCGATGAAGTTTTTCTTCCCACACAAGGAGTTACGAAAACTAAAGAAGGAGCGAGAGAAAGAGAAGTGCCTAAGATATCAGGCCGCGTTTGTTGTGCTATGCAATTCACGGCTTTGTAGCTAGTGTTCCGATTAGAACCCCATATATTGAAGAAAATTTCCGTATAAAAGTTACGTGTGTTTTTTCATAGAATCCGAATATGCAATAACAAATTTTTCCCCCTTAGCAGCGCGCATCGAAACAATATTTCGAATAATGCCTACATAGTTTTTGATGTTCAAACTATATATGCTATAAAAAATGGGGGTTCCTAATTAACACTTCCCCCACACACCAACAGTGCTGGGAAGAGATAATTTTCGCATAGTTAGATGTCCACTTTAAAGATATTGAGGGTTCTTTTGGAAAACTTTTTCCATATGACGCGTATTTCTTGCAATATTTTGATTTGTTAAGTTAAATAAAAGCATCAGAAGTCATAAAGACTAGCAATATTTTATTCAGCATAAGGATTTAAGTGTCATTAAAAAAATTCGGGCTATTTGTCGTCTACAGTACAACATCTTAAATTTTTAGTTTTGCGATTGATAAATGCTATGGAGTCTATAGCAACTTTAAAAAATTAGCTATTTGATTGTAAGATCTATAAAGCTCCCTAAAATAAATTAAATCGAACTTTGACCGAATAATAATTGACTTGTAAACCATTTAATACCAATTTTACCAATTAAGCTCACCAAAAATGTTCCGCTTATTCCTCCACGAAAATAAGCCAAATCCCACGCTTGATGTACTTTTAATTAAGGTGAAAAAACAAAAGGGTTCAAATAGCTAAGGAACAGATTGAACTGAACCTTTTTGTTTTCCCTCAGCTAAGGAATAAATTGAGCATGGAGATTTTCTTTCCCAGATTTGATAAAATGGATTCATGGCCGAAAAGATAAAAAGACAAAGTTTCGTCTGCGGAAGTAAATGATTGCGTTCCCCAACATCTTGCAAGATCTATAGAGAGAGGACTCGCCTTAATAACGAACTTAATTTGTAAAAATGATGATTCCCTTAATTGAGTTATAAGGCTTTGTGCCAGGGACATGTGCAATCTTTGGCTCCATTTCATTTTGTTGAAAAGACCTCATTAGCAATATAAATATTATAAATCAGCAACGACAATGGAACCCTAAATTAAATTCTCTGCTACTTTGAACAAACTTGGTGCAATATTTTATAGAATAACTTATGTTGCTGTGACTTTTGCACAGGAGCAACACTGAAGTGCTTCCTGCCAAAATAATCGTCCTAATTAACTGGAGCCGAAATACCTGTACGCAGTACATAAATAAAGTGGAATTACGATTTCTACGAAACTTTTGGAAGTTTTGAAACTTCTCGAGTAGTAAATCTTCTCAAAACATTATAAAGGGCCTTCTAGAATCATAGATTTATAACGGTATCATCATCTGTCCCGCCGCATACATACATAAGCATGCAAATGATTGTTCAAAACTGTCGTTAATGTCCTAGGAAAGTCCTTGAAGAGTCGATCTAAATGTCAAGAGATTAAAGTGTCGATGTTTGCTGTTTATTCCCTGATGATTGCAGCATCGCTTAAGCTAAACTTTTGGTACTGTTGTCTTCCCAAGTGATAAGAACAACTTAGGAAGTTTTCAGCATCAGCCGGCAAACAACAAGAACAATAAACGGAACAAATTTTAAACTTTCACAGGAAGGGGGAAGCGGCAGGATTCGATGCTGTAAACTAATTTTCAGAGCTTTTTTTCTGTTCAATTTAAAATAGTAAAAGCAGCAAATTCCTTTCGATATTGTAAAAGTTTTTAACCTTTTAGCAAGAAAGCTGCAAAAATCACCCCTCGTGGAGGCTTATATTGTTTCGCCTTGGAGGCCTTTATTAACCCAGTTAGAAAATGAAAAAAATTTTAATGAAATATTTCAGAATTCCCCTTAAATTTCTCAAGCTAATGATATAACTTTTATAAAATTAATAATTTCCTTTTAATGGCATTTGGGAGATTTATGAAAGCACCACGCAATATGATGATTTGTGGAAAAGAATTTCAAACAATATATAAAATATTGGTTGTAGTATTCCCTCTAGACAATCTTAAAAGGGGCTTTTAAAAGCACTTCTACTGCCTAATGAAGGTATTGTCTGCAGCAGAAATTGGTGAACATAAAGAAAATTAAAGAACTGTTAGGCATAGATACACCATTCTTCTACGCTTCCTGATATCCTACATACAATAGAGAGTCGCTATTGAGCTATTATCGCTATGATTAACAGAATAGACCTGATTATTTCTGATTTAAATTGTAAAATAAAAGCATTCTTTAAGACTCTATGGAATTTAATCGCATTGTTATTACAATTACTAAACAATCTCCAAAAAGCTAATAAGGATGTCAAAATTAAGAACAAAAACCGGTCAAGTGCGAGTTGGACTTTCGCACCGAGGGTTCCGTAATATTTTTTCATGTGACCTTGCTTCTTGGCAAATTTAATGATTCTAGGTCAACGAGAAGTACCCAACTATAAGTTTTGATTTATTTGCGAGTGTATGTCTTGAAAGACAGGCAGACGGATAATGAAGTGTTCTTATAAGGGTTCATTTTTTCGTTTTGAGGTACGGAACCCTAAAAATTGAGATTTATTCAGTGAAAGCCCCTGCTGAAGACTGGATTATGTGCTACGTATTTAAAAATTGGGCTCATGAGAACTGTACAGATGAACAATCGACATCGGCGGACTTCAAATGTGATCTCTGCCCTAATTGAAGCCTGATTATAGGTTACTAATGTTGTAATTAATTGAATTTCTAGTCGGCACTTGATTAAACTTCATTAAATAATAATAATAATAAAAACACTTGTTAAGTTGTCCATCATACTCAGAAGATAAATACTATACTATAAGTTAATAAATTTTTAGTTAGATTATTTGAAAAAATATATAAACTAAACTTTTGAATCGAAATCCAACTTTATTCGTTTAAATCCGAACACAAACTGAACTTATTAAACTACTTCTCTTAAAACGCTAAACTGCAACCGCTGCAATTCCCACGAATGGCTTGCATACGATGAGACTGAAGGTATGTCGCTTACACGTGACGATGTATCAAATTATTTTCCTAATTGTAACTCTTATCTGTTAACTCTGTTAACTTATATATATATACTTTTGGTTATTTTAAATATTTTCCAACAAATATTTAAGTTGTCGGTCTGTGCCTGCTCAAATACATTAAATAACATCTATATTTCTGTACTATGTATGTTTGATATTAAAGAGCATTTAGACGAAAACAAAGTTTGCTCTGAGTCTGTAGCTGGATTAGTGTAGGCTTGATTGATCCAAAAGGTCCCATTTAGTATTAGTCCTCTGAAGATGATAAATCGAAACGCGTCAAAAAAGTTCTGTTGACTTGATAAATAAATATATATTTTTTGTGAAACTTAGCAAGTTTTTTTATTATTTATTCGTTTTTTAATGTCAGTTAGCAACAACTCGAACATCAAGGGTTTACCGGACTGATTCAATTGTTTATTTGAAGACTTTAATAAAATAGTTTAAGAGAAAGTTAAACCGACTTCACAAAAAGCGCTAAAAAGCATCAAATAATTTTTATATTATTTATTTTTATATTAAATATTTACTTTATATCTATTTAAATCTATTACATTTAGAAGTCTACAACTACAACTACAGAAAAAGTATTTGATCTTCCTTCCTTATGATCCGGTGAGTTGAAATGCTTGTTTCTTTTGTTTTAATTTGCACTTCCAAATGTCGTAAAAGTTATAAAATTAAAAATTATTTGATACTTTTTAGCACTTTTTGTGAAGTCGGTGTAACTTTTTTTTTAAACTATTTAATTTTTCAGTTTTAGTGCCTTTTTTAGAGCATTTTTCCTGAACTACTCGAAAACTGCTTTTCGTACGAACAAATCTATTTCAACAGTTTCAGATATAGCCCACTCTATAAGAAGGAAGCAGAATTATCCAAATCTGGAGTCAGTCTAGGGACACAATTTTTTATCATTTCTAAATGAGGAAGCGTATTCTGTACAATAGAATCAAAATCATTACAGTAGGTCAACACCATACGAAGATAGGTCGCGCCCCTGCTCCAACTCTCATTATAAGTCATCATAAGTCACGCGTAACAAAGTTAGGCAACCCCTCCCCCCCCTCCCTCCCTGCATAGGTCATCATTTTGGGTCATATTAGCAACGGGGAATCATCACAAGAAGAAAGAATTACTAAAATAGGTCTATGTGTTAAGAAGTTGGGTAACGAACAAAAAAAGAATCATCAACACTGGACAACGACATAAACGACTTTTTAATGTTTCCTTTTTGTCAAGGTTCCTGGAAGTGTCAGAAGAGGTCGGTGTTCGATCCCCGATTCGGTGCGCATGAACACCCGTGAGACAGTCGCCGGTGTAGTACCAGAGTTCTCCATTGAGTTTAAGCTAGGCTGAGTAACCTATGAATGTATTCTACTTCGATCATTTGATTTTCCACATCACCGTGGACGTTGTGGTCCCTTCCCATCTTTTTTCGCATGTTCCAGCAAGCCATCATTGAAACGCTTGATAACAACTTGTATCAGTAGTCTTTGTTCTGCCTCTTGAACCTCAAATTAGGCCCCTTTCTTGGCGAGATCACCAAACTGTAAGCGATCTTTGCTGCCTTCCGGCTTCAACTTGGAATATGCTGCACTCGCTGGGAAGCCAGTAGGACGGCACACCATTCAGTTCCCGGTGGTATACTGCACATGTATTTTCTAATCAGCTTAAGATTAGGCAACTTCTTAGTAAAAGAAGGAATTAGCAAAAAAAATTCTCTTTTTTAAATATTACAATTCAATACTATCAAATAATAATCAAAAAAAAGGAGTTGAACTACTGACGGGGACGGACGTGCCGCCGTGTCTTGCTTCCCAAAATTTTTAAAGCGGTTGCGAAAGCAAATAAATTTAAAAATTTCAAAGTGCTAGTGCCATCTTGCGAAGTGAAGGGCTTTTATGCTCAATTTGAAAGCACAGTCTGGTGAGTCCGTTCCTATTAATTTTTATTTTTTTTCCATCCAACATTCAATGTAGTACAATCGTGCTGCATTGAATGCGTTTAACGGATCTCCACTGCTGAGCATTTGGCTGCCTTCGTTGAGATCAAAGTTCAGCACAGCAGGCATAACACTGCTGCTGGCTTTGTTTTCACAGAGGCGGCTTTGCTTTGCATCTGTGGATCACGTTCGTCAGTCCTTGTGTTTGTGTACGTTTTCGTTTTGTTTTGTTTTGGGCAAATTAAGACCGGGACTATGCAAAAATTTTTATTTAATTTTTGCAACATTCGTGGCTTGAAAAGTAACCATTTTTCGGTTTACTGCCACTTGATCGCGGAAAATCCGGCTGTTTTTGCACTAAGCGAAACCAAGGTTGTTTCCGATTCTGATATTAATCAGTATCACATCCCTGGTTATCACTTAGTGCCACTCTTTTCTCCTCAGAGGGGAATCGCGGTTTATGTTAGAAAAGATGTGCCATTCTCCCTTCTCCCTCAATTTTCTTCTACTAATCCAGAATTTAATTATGTCTGGATTAGATTTAAACTCTATCGGCACATCATTCATTTTTGTTTTTTATACCGCAGCCCGAATATGTCTGACACTGACACTGTGTGCTCCTTCGATAAACTGTCTTCCGATATCGATAAGATTTTGGAATTATCCCCCTCTTCTGAAATCGTTCTTGCTGGAGATTTCAACATCCACAACACACAGTGCCTCAGGCATTCTTCCACCACAAGCCCGTCTGGAAGACACGTCGAGTTATTTAGTGAGTCTTTTAATTTACAGCAACTGGTTGAGTGTCCGACTCGTGTTCCTGATACTTTGGGGCACAACGCGCATCTTTTAGATCTATTTCTAACATCGCATCCAGAAAAATACTCGGTTTCGGTGACGTCTCCCTTGGGTAATTCGGACCATTGTCTAATCTCCGCCCAATTCTCCATCTCCTCTCTGACAACCACTAACCTAAACTCCACCAAAAGATTAGTGTGGCATTATAAAAATGCTGATTGGGCGGGACTTAATAAATATCTCAGAGAGCTGGATTGGTCTGATTGCTTTTCTATGAAGGACGTTTACAGAAGCACCGATTATATCTTGAACATCTTATGGTTTGGAATGCATCGCTTTATTCCTCATAGCTTCAAGAACATCAAACCAACTAACACCAATTGGTTCAATAATGACTGTTTCGCAGCCATTAAAAAGAAGGAAGCAGCCTTCCAGGCATATAAACTGTGCCCTTCAGAGGAATTGAGACGTATCTATAGAGATGCGCGGAATATTTGCAATTCAGCAATTAGCCGGGCTAAGTTCAATTTCGACCAGAGCATCAGACGGAAGGTATTTTCTACTCAAAAGGGTAGTAAGGGCTTCTGGTCCCTAGTAAAAACCATAAAGAACAATTTCACCTGTTCGTCAACACCACCACTCATTTATAATGGGAATGTTTTTACTGACTCATTGGACAAGGCTAACCTGTTTGCTGCTAATTTTGCTGCTAACTCGTACTTGCCACCTTCATCGCAGCCACTTCCATCTCCATCACAGTGCACTAGTAGGCAAAAGCCACTACACTTTCGCACTCGGGATGTTTTTAGAGTACTTTCGAAACTCGACGTGTCCAAAGCTACTGGGCCTGATGGTTTCTCGCCCCTTGTTTTAAAATGCTGCGCCTCTGCTTTGGCTAAACCTCTGCGCAAACTTTTTCGCCTGTCATATTCAACAGGAATATTTCCAAGTGTATGGAAACTTGCTCATGTCCAGCCGATACTTAAAAAAGGAGAGGCATGCGACCCCTCTAACTACAGACCAATTGCACTAACCTCGATCATATCCAAAGTTTTTGAATCACTCATCAACTCTCAGTTGTTGAAATATCTAGAAAATAACCATCTTATCAACGATTGCCAGTACGGTTTCCGCGCTGGCCGCTCAACCGGAGACTTACTAACTGCTCTAACGGAGCGTTGGAGTCATTGTCTCCATAATTTCGGTGAGTCCGAAATCGTCGCTCTTGATATTTCAAAGGCTTTTGATAGAGTCTGGCATGCTGCCCTGTTAGCCAAACTTCAAACATTTGGTCTGCACCCAACCCTCGTTAAATGGATAGAAAGCTTTTTGTCAGGCCGTTCAATCCGTGTAGTAATTGACGGAGTAACATCTGATTCCTACGAAATAAATGCCGGTATACCTCATGGTTCAGTTCTTTCACCAACCTTATTTCTTCTTTTTATTAATGATCTCTTATCCCTTACTCTCAATCCTATTCATAGTTTTGCCGACGACAGCACCCTTGATTTCGCCTACTCATTTGATTCTGTAATGAATTCACGTGGAAATGCTACAGAAGTCAATCTGGAACGCATGTTTAGATCATTAAACAAGGACATTTCTATGGTCCTCGCTTGGGGCAGAGCAAATCGTGTTACGTTTAATGCATCCAAAACTCAATGCTGTTTAATGTCCCTTAAACAACGCCCAGTTCACCCCCAACCCATTTCAGTCGACGGAGTGAATATACCCAATTCACCCTCCCTAAAGATCTTGGGTATTGAGATATCCAGCAATCTTAGCTGGACGGATCATATATTTGCAATCGCTAAAAGTGCGATGAAATGTTTGGGTTTTCTACAGAGATGTAAGAAATATTTCACACCACCCGACTTAGCGTTGATCTACAAATCCCACATTAGGCCTAGACTTGAATATAATTCCCATATTTGGGCAGGGGCAGGACACACCGCATTGTCCGCGTTAGACAAAGTTCAGCGTAAGGCTGTTAAACTTATTGGCGATTCCTCAATCTCTGAGGGCCTTGACTCTCTGGAGCATCGACGGACTGTCGGTTGTCTCTCACTTTTTTACCGCTATTTCCATGGCCATTGTTCTAACGAAATTGCTAGCCTGATTCCTTGTAGACTCATTACAACGCGCGATACAAGATCTACAAGTCGCTCCCACCCCTATACTCTCCGGGTCAAATTTGGACGTACCGTCAAATTTCGGGAATCTTTTCTTAGCAGAACAACACGAATGTGGAACAGTTTACCATCTTCTGTTTTTCCCTCGTCTTATGAGCCTGAAACTTTCAAACGGGGCGTACATCGACACCTCCTTCACTCAACCTCCTAACCCATTTTCCCCAACCTTAATTCCTTTCCTGCCAAGGCTGTGCTGTAGCATCATAGGGCATCCCCTGAGCTTTGGCAACATCATATATACAAAAAAAAAAAAAAAAAAAGATTTAACTATAATCTATGTCACAAATTAGTTATATCACATTTTACTTTTGATAGATTTCTAAAATACATAACTTGTTTTAATCTAAGATATATGTTTTAATTATCTAAAAGTACTGATGCTTGCGGATTGTAACTTAATGATCCTTATATAATAATCATAATGAAAAATGTAAATTTTTTCTTATATTTCCTTGGAATCTGGTGCATTTTCATGTATAAATTCTTCAAAAGACCCGATATAAATGCTATTACTAATATTTTTGGCACTTTAGCACATTTTGAAAAATTTTGTTAAAAACGTGCCAAATGAGAAATAAAAGTGTAAATATAACTAATTTTTTCTTAATGAAAATGTAACCATTTAGTTAGAATTGTAACTAAGTGGCAGCACTGGGGCTGAACATGAGCAAGTTTCCATGCAGAGAGAAATACTCCTGTTGAGTATGGTAGCTTACCATTGGTAGGTGAAAAAGTTTGAGCAGAAGTTCAGGCAAAGCAGTGGTGCAGCTTTTTAAAATCAGGGTTGAGAAACCGTCAGGTCCAGTAGCATTGGAACCGTTTGGTTTAGAGAGTAAACTGAGCCAGTATAAATATTAATATGATAATATAGTGGTGGTATTGAAGAAAAGGTGAAGAATTGTTCTTTTTATGGTTTTGACTAGAGACCAAAAGCCTTGTTTTAAATACCGTTCGTCTGACATTCTGGTCGAAATTGAAAAAAATTTGGGTTTATTTTTTAATATACATATATATTAAAGTAGCTTCAAATGGCCGATTTAAAAAAAAAACCTAGTTTTTAACAAATTACCAGTCGCTCAAATAAGATTTCCGAAATTTCCGAAAAATCGATTTTTCGGACTGAAAATAAAATAAATAATAAAAGAAAACTGCCCGAGTAAAAATAATTGAATTGGTATATTCACGCCCAAAGTAAGTACAAACGTTAATATTTTTAAAAGTATATACGCGCCTGTTGCGAGCATGCATATTGAACAAATACCCCCGCCACACGGGTGTGTACGTCCTCCCTACAGACACAAACATCTAAACATATGCCCGTCATAAATGCGCGCTTCCCTTACTGCGTTTTAGGGATAAGCGATGTTGACATAACATCGATATTGACATCGATGTCAACATCGACGACTAAACATCGATGACCGATAATAATCGAACTCAAACATCGATGTTAAATACAATGAATTTGTGGAAGGGGGTGAGAAAATAAGATGCTTGAATGGTTTATTTCTGATTCCCTGTTTTTCACTTTAATCAATTAATGGGCATTTCCAATATGGCTTTTCTTAGGTTTACAACTATCTATTAATGCGGAGTCGAGGCCTTTCCATTTAGAATATGATGGGACAACAGGTGCAGCTTTATGGAACAAAAGTTGGGATAAAAAACCAATTATACTGAGCGGTGATTTTAACGTGAACGTAGAAGACAACTAACTAAAATTAAAACTGAACAATGATTGAACAATATCGAATACAAGATCGGGAACAACTATCGGCGTAGATATTTGGTTTTGGGCTACGAAAAGAAATGGTCTCGTGAGTTTGATGATTGTTTTGTTACCAAGACTCTTTATTGCTTTTTAGTTAGACCGATTTTAGAGTACGCTTCCGCGGTCTAGTCACGATTTTATTTGGTTCATATTAGTTTCTTCGAAGCGATATAACGTAGGTTCTTACATTTGCCCTTTGTAGCCTTCCATAGAACAATCCTGTTATATTGCCTCCCTACACCTATAAACTAAAGCTTCTTTCTGTGAGCACTCTACAGAAGAGACGCGAGTCTTTGGGATTATGTTCGTTTATGAATGTTTGCAGGGTAAAATTAATACCCCGAAACTACCTACCCGTCCGAATATCTTAGTTCCTTGTCGCCCTTTGGGGAATTATGACTTTCTTTACATCTGTCGACCTAACTACGCATTTAATGAACCTATTAATTCTTTGTCTTTTGAATGATCATTGGGATGTACTTTACTTGCACATGTCTAAAGCTGAAATAAAATGCCATTTGAGCAGTCAGCGTATTTAACGTCACCTCTTTAGTTTCTGATTTGATTTGTTTTTGTATTTATTTGATTTATAAAAAGTAAAAAAGTATGTTTTGGAATGTTATGTGTTTAGTTTACCAGAAAAAATTATATATATATTTACTTAAACATGAGTAAACCTGTTTATGAGGCTTAACTGGAAAACATAATGTAACTGACCCTCAGCTGCCTCCGTATATAAAGCAAGCAAAACCCTGTGACAAATTTGAGTAACTCTATCAGCCCATTATTGCTTAACTTTGTTATTTTATTATCTATAAATTAGAATATGATTCAAATAACAAATCAGCTGGAAACCAGTCTTATTCTAACTCGGAATTTAAAAGTTTTGCCGGTTGCTTCCACTGCTGCTCTCTAAATAGAATTTCAGTTTCTCTCACTATGTGGAGATTAGTAGAAGGGAGCATCTGACCAACCAACATTCTAAGTTACTTTCTTCTCAGCCGAACTATATAAATATGTATAAAGGTATTTTTTAATCTCCTATAATTATAAAGCAACATATGCTTAGTCTTCAATATAGAAAAAAAATATTTTTGAATATGGATCCGGTTCTTTTTCGCCAACATCGAAGGTCGATGTTCTGTCATTAACATCGATTGTGCGATATTCTATACACTTCAACATCGATGTTAAAACATCGATGTTGATTCGCTCAACATCGAGGTTTCGTGAACATCGATGAACATCGATCATCCCTACTGCGTTTTGGCTTTAAAACATTTGAGGCTAATGACTCACAACGTTAGCTATGTAAGACGCGTGTTCTCGTCATGGGCCTTCTGAATTGTAGCTAATCCGATTGAAATTGGCCGAGATATACTGTCGAAAACATGAGAAAAACATGTTTAAAGTGCAATGACAGACGAGAATGCGCTTTAACTTTGCTTTTTCGTCTCTCGGTCACTCAAGGGGTTTTCCCTCAATTATGGAAAAATTCGTATATTATTCCCATCTTCAAGAAAGGTTGCAAGAACGATGTGTCCAACTACAGACCCATTGCTAAATTATCATCCATACCTAAACTATTCGGAAAATTGGTCTATGATCCCATGTTCTTCCACTGTAAGTCTATCTTCTCACATTCCCAGCATGGCTTCCTCAAAGGTAGATCTACAACCACCAACCTTACTGACTTCGTCTCTAAAACCCTATGTGCCCTGGAAAACGGTAAAGATGTTGATGTTATCGCCACCGATTTTAGTAAAGCCTTCGACAAGATCTCCCATAACGTTATCTTGTTCAAACTTGATCGCCTAGGCTTCCCCCCCAGATTCATCTCCTGGATCCGATCCTACCTCAACAACCGTCAGTACAATATTCTTTTCAGTTCATCCATTTCTAACCCTATTGTCGCTCGTTCCGGCGTCCCTCAGGGCAGCCACCTAGGTCCATTGCTTTTTATCCTCACAATAAATGATGTTGAATGTGTCATCAAACACTCAGAGTTGTCCATTTATGCCGATGACATGAAAATAATCAAACATATCTCCTCCACTACCGACTCTCTTCTCCTGCAAGAAGACCTCGATTCATTCATCACATGGTGCATGAAAAACTTTCTAGAGCTCAATGTCTCCAAATGCCAGTCCATCTCTTATTCCCGCAAGCGTCTTACCGCCACCCCGAGAGTCTATATGTTAACCGACGTACCAGTCCCTATCGTTACCTCTTTGTGTGACTTAGGAATAATCTGTGATAGTGAACTCAATTTCCGTTCCCACATTGACAGCATAATTAACAGAGCTAACTCCGCGCTAGGGTTTGTGAAGCGCTGGTCTAGAGAGTTCTCCAATCCTTATGTTTCCAAATCTCTCTACGTCTCCTTCGTTAGACCTCTCCTTGAATATGCCAGCCAGGTATGGTCCCCTACACAAACAACTCACATTAATAGGATTGAATCTGTCCAGCGTAGGTTTATTCGCTTTGCTCTACGTGATCTTCCGTGGGTTGACAGATTCAACCTTCCTCCCTATGAAAACCGTCTGAAACTGATCGACTTACAACCTCTAAGCAAACGTCGTGATGTTTCCGACATTCTCTTCATTTATCAATTATTAACTGGTGCCATAGACTGCCCCTCAATCCTGCAATCTTTACCCATCTATACCAATCCCCGTAACCTTAGGTCCACTCCCCTTTTCCGACTCGATCGCCATCGCACAAACTACGGTCAAAGCGGGCCAATTACCAGGATGTTACGAAAAGTCAACGACCTTTCCTCTTTTGACTTCCATCTGAGTAAATCATCACTCCACAAAGCCTTATATCTTGACGCCGCCCATCTTGATCCTGATCGCCTACTTTAATTCTTCTTCCTTTCGCCTTCTGCCAGTTACCAATATATATAGCTCATATTGTAGCTTATACTTTTTATTTATTTATTCCTAATTATTCATTTATTATATTCTGTAGAATTAGTATTAAGTTATAGTTTGTATTTAATTTTTTATTTTTGTGTTTTTTATGCAATAGCTTGTATTAAGCTTAAATAAATAAATAAATAAATTATTTTCATAAATTTAATTGTAATATTCTAGGAGGATGTTATCCATAATTGAAACTTTCGAAAAATTTAAAAAAGAATCGATTTTTCAAAACCGTCAAAGTGATGTTCCCCCTTAATTGACTACTTTAGAATTGGTTTGAAATTTTACGCCTACTTTAATTTACAATTAGTAGAACTAAATAAATATTAAGTCAGCCGACCTCAGCGAAAATACTTTGTGATCCTGAATGGACTCAATATTTCATACCCCTTTAATCACAAAGCGAAAATGTCAATATTACTGTATCTCAATTCTTATCAATTCAAGGAGCATGGAATTTCCTCATCAAATATGAAACATCTACAACTGTTTGAACCTTGTCCAGTGAGGGAAATTAGCGGAAAGATTTGAGGGTTTAGTTATTTTCGAGCTTTAATATTGTTGCTTTGCAACAGGTGCCAGGTTTATTTATAAACCGAAAGTTAAATGGATTTGTGAATCTACCTTATGAGAGATTTAAGGTATATTGCTCGTTAAACTCTCGTTAAGAGGTCAAGGATTATTGCTTTTGCTTTGATCGTTTTTTTAATTCCGGTAATATGAGTGAAGTGTTTATATAAAAGTGATTTGAGTAGGGCTGATTTCTAGGAAATTCGTTATCATTTAATACAATTTGAAGTGGACTGTAATTTCGCCTGGCTTTGTAATTGGAAGAATTTTACAAATAATACGGAAGGTGAATGGGAGGGTTCCTTGGATTGGATCGATAACTATTGCATACATGATAAATGATAAAACTGGCAGTAACTTCCGGTTCGCTGCTGTTACAAGTTTTGTGTACGGAATCTGCTGCCTACGTCCTCCTTAAACTAACATGGATTATCATTTACGAAATAAATGCAGATTATTATTGACAACTCAGTAACCACTGACAATAGACCATGCCATTCCATTTTTAATACATCTCTCGTGGTACTATCGCCACCGAAAATATTAACCATTAATTGTATGATACCCTGTATATAGCCTAAAAAAAATTATAACAAAAGAACAGTGCCACTGCTATACAGGGTGTTTCACATAAGGTGTGCCAAAATAAGTGGGGCGATATAAAATTGTATGGTAATGGGGGACACAATCGTTTGGGAGTTACAGGTTGATTAATAAATTTGCTTTATTCATGGTATGCACATCATTATTTTTTTTTATCTTTTGACCTACTCAACACCGTTATCAAAGAAACGCCAAAAAACTAAGATCTCAATACTGTTGAACTATATCTCAACGTTGCAGGTACAGTCACTTCCTAAAGTGAAAAGAATGTTTACGATTACATAAAATTCAGAATTTTTCCAAATTTTCTCGAAAATGTATGAAATTGATACACAGGGGTTTTATTTTTATTAAATTTTCCATCATTACATTTCCCAAAAGGTACAACGTATCAAGGTGGAAAAAGGATTATAAAAACCGTTTCCTTAGAAGTTCGTTCATTAAATTAATAAAATTTCTAAGAAGAAGAGAATGTTGCAAAAACGTTGTATTTTCCTTCTTCAATGAGAGGGCTTCTTAGTTTGGAAAAAATACACTGGACAAAAACAAGTTGAGAAATAAAAACAAGTAAATAATATTTTTCAAAATTAATTCTTTATTTAAATTAAATCCCACACATTAAGTGATTCATTTACAACTTACTTACTGCCTTACGTACTTAGAAAAAATTCCCCTATTCGAGGTAAAGATTGCAAGTGAACCTACTATTTTAGGTTGATCCTGAACTACAGACATTTTATATGTATTCTCATTGCCTTTTTATTATAATCTGTTGTCAGTAGTAAGTAACCATAGCTGGCCGGCGGTGGGATTCAAACCTGGAGCCTTCTGATTGGTAGGCCGACACGATGTCACTTACTTTACCTCGGCTTTGCTCTCAATACTAACTCGCCTGTGACTCCAATTCCGATATCTCTTTTCACCTTTCATCGATAGCATTGCAGCTTCTGGACTGACTCAGTGCAGTAGAATTCTGCTCGGGTAAGCTCCTTGATCTGATATTCTCAATTGCTTCCTATGGTACGTGATCTATGATCCCTGAAACTGGTCATCATCCTGCGCTTAATTTCAAATTTCTGTATTGATCCTGTAATTTTTAATTCTTAGGATTCTATTGATTATTGTTATAATTTTAAAAAGGCTGATTTCGCGAAATTTAACGAATGGCTTTCTGACTTATATTGGACAAAAGTTCTTAAATAACGCGACGTTGATAAAGCCGTGTTTAATCTTCATGATAACTTAGCTGTTTGTTTTGATAAATTTCTTCACATTTCAAAAGCTAAAGGAAATTACTTATCTTACTCCTATTTACGCAATCAATTTTTATTTTGTCTAAAGTCCTCTTACACCGATTACTGGGATAGAATTAAGTCTACTTTGCGCTGTGAGCCGAGGCAGTTCTGGAGATTCGTGAACTCGAAACGTAACTGTGGCAAATATCCCTCTACGTTGAACCTAGAAGATTAGGAAAGTGAGATCATTCACGTATTTAAGAAAAACTTTGACGTACATGCCGTTTTTTGGAGAGAGCAATTAAGCAAATATTGCATTACAATATTCTCTATTATGGGATCAAACGGGATACACATCGGTATACCAGACAGCTTCGCATTATTTTGCCCATCATATTTAAAGTAATCGATTACATTTAACTACTCAAGACCGTTCCATGTCCATAAAGAGCCGTTTCAGGATATTGGTATCTTCTGAAAGCAGGTCCAACTTTTTGGAAATAGTATCCAGCGCCAATTGTAGAAGTATTCTTTGTAAACAGAGATGTGCCATCAAATTATACTAACCGTTCATCAGCTTCCAAAACATAGTTCCTAACTCCTTTAGTTCTAATGAGTTTTTTACGTTATATTTTGACTGAAGTAAGATTGTTAAGAATTTTTTAAATATTCATTTTCTGTCTTTGTTTGTGCTATACTTTTGTTTTTTAAATTGTGTGATGTACGCTTTTTCTTATAGGTTGTTGAAAATTTGTTTTTATTGATTTTAGTGTGTAATATGGTTGTGGTGTAACTTTTCCCAGTTCAATTGTAATTGCACACCTAATAGAAATTTTCTAGTCAGTTCTATGTTTATTTGTAGTGTATTGTTTTGACTATGTGACCGAGACTTTTGCACATCTCGGTCTTGGTCTCGTCGAGGGGAAGACGATCTTGCTCTCGTCGCAATCTTGGCGAGATAAAGGCTAGTCTCGGTCCGATCTCGCTTTCGGCAAGATAAAATAAGAGAATTTCGGTTCTTTACGCAAATATCTGAAGAAGGAAATAATGTCGATAGAAGCGGTTGAAGAAAGCAGTGTATACTTACTTATATGCCCCATAAATCACAAAATTGACAATTTTCGGAGCGACATAAACGTTGAAACAACTAAAAAAATTTTCCACAATAAAATAATAAAAACTAATATCTCGTCCACTTTCGTCACCTCAATCTCGCTCTCGGTATCGCACTGTTACCAATGATATTGGTCTCGCTGCCGGTCTCGGCATCGAGAATTATCTCGAGTATCGTGAAGCCCTAGATATTTTATAGGTTCCTGATGATGAGGTGACAGACCTCTCCAAACGCATCGGAATAAATACACTTTTTCATATGTTTTAATTTGGTAATAGCCTATTAGCTCACTGCTAGTTTACACATCACGATCAACCCAGCAATTCACAAAAAACATTATCTAAATGGATTGTTTTTGATCAGTTTCACTTTCTTCCCACCTCAACTCCTCGGCGTTTCTTAGTCCCAATGGCACCAGCTTTGTCATTATCCGTCCAACTGTTCTTTTGGGACTAATATCGGTCGTCTTCGATTACTTTTACATGTAACTTCCACCACACTGGTTTTACTGGGAGAAATAACGGCATCGGGTTTATAATTACTTCTCGCCTCCAAAACTATAGTTTTAACACTAATTTCATTAGTTATCTACTATACTATATACTCTAGGAGTGCTAGGGTATACTAGCTCAGTATTTTTGTTCAGGCATTACACAGCTTATACTGGAAATTACATTCATGCACACATACCCAAATCCATTTTAATATACAATACATATAGATAAATATACAATATAACGGGAAAAATTATGATGCTGAATTTTTACCTAAATGTCACTTATCGCGATTGTCTTTTTGGCCCAAATCGCATCAAATTCGTTAAAATGGTTTACATATACATAAAACAATTTTTAACTACCGTTTTACCAGTTTTTACGTTTGTTGTCTATTAATATACTCGTAGAAGGTGCATTACTTAAGATGGGTGTGACTGTAATTGCTTTTTAGAGTTGAAAAGATTATAATATTACATGAGCGAAAACGTTGTCAATATTTCATCTTTAGGAAAATAAAGTGCTTACTCAAGTTAGTCAAATTTGTGAGGCTTTTCGTGAATAGAATCAACGGTCTACATACAAAATCCTATTTGTGATGATTTCTTGTATTTTTCGTGGAGAAAGTCAAAAGTATGCCTTACATCTGAGTCTTTAAATGTGATTTATTTTCCTTGACTTTGTGATTTTTCTTTCGTTTTATATATACATACTTCATTAGCCAATTTCTCCAGAATAAATTTATATAATTCACCCACCCTATTAATCATCATCAAAGCAGAGTCAGGATTTTTCATCAAACGAAAAAAAAATGTCGACCAGGACGTAATTTGCTTTGGAGCTTTTCTTCGTGACACGCAAATTAATCAAAGGCAACACCTTCTGAATTATTTGAATCCATCAAATGTACCTGTGGGAAATGAAATCTAAGTCCCACATCCCACATCAATGTGCCGCCAAGCCAAGAGCCGAAAATGAAATTTTGATGTATGATCCGAAGTCAAATTTGCTCCTCTGTTTCTGTTTTTTCTGGAAAAATGATGAGAGGTCGTCTAGGGAATTGAGGAAAGTGGTGTTTTAGGATATTATCCCACGATAAAGCTACAAAATATTTTCACTTTATCGCATGTTGTGGAAAATTAAATTTTGTATTTAAATTTAATTCGTTCATTTCCTTTACAAATAACCGGAAAATTTGAAAAAAACGTCAAGAAAATTGTTTTACGGATATTCAACTACGTGAGATTTATGTGAGTCACGATCAAACATTTTTTTGGGTTTTTTGATATCAGAAAAAATTCTCAGAAACAATAATTGTGGAGAGTTCTGTTTTCTAAAGCAGTGATGGCCAAACCTATGCCCGCGGGCAGATGGGCTTTTAGCTCTTAAATACGTATATGCCTTTGTTTGGCGGTATTCAGTTTCCTGTTTTTGAGTTGTTTAACCGTAAATATATACAAAAGATAAGAACTCTTCAATGTAAAATAATTTTATAATTAATGTTATCAATATCTTATAATATACAAATATTTGCTGACAATTTAACCAAATAGTAAGAAATTTTTCTGTAGCTTTTAAGGGTAGGTTCTAGGTCGAGCGGCCTGAAAAATGGCTGAAGTTTATGAATCTTTTTTTCACTGAATAAGGTAAATAATGTATAATTCGACTTTTTCAGCTATTAGTACATTTACTTAAGTTCACAAAAAAATGTTTTTTAATTCTTTAAATTGTAAAATTTGCGAGATATCCACGCACTTCTTGAGCCGTGTAAAGCGTGCAACGCGCTGCGCCTTGCAGGATTCCGCCTTCCTCTTTTATCTGAAACACAAATAGCCATGGACCATTTCTAGAAAAATTCAGTGATTTTTGATAAAATAGCGACCGTTTGTAGAAAAAAGCCAATCTTTCTGCACGGCGTGTCTAAAAACATGGTTTTGAGAAAAACGCGTTTAACGTTTGACAGAGAAAAAACGTGGGAAAAAATATAATTTTGTGTCTTACAGCTAGTCAGTAGTTTCTTGACCATAAAACAATCCATTCTCTTCCTTGTGAAACTGATTTTGACTACTATATTCAAGAATCATTATTTTGTCCAAACAGAACATATAAAAGAATTTTTATACGGCGAATGTAGGCATGCTTTTCGGCCGGTACGCGTTCGCACTAAATCGGCTGTAACTTTACCATTTTTCCGAACTTCGTCGAATTGGTTTAGAGGCTTATTCAAGACACTATAAGAATTCAAAATAGAACCTACCCTATTCCTCACATTATAGTGCGAGTCTTGCCACCACTGTTCTAAAACAAACAAATTTAAGGTTTTTATTTTGGTCCTTCCCGACAAGCTAAAACACTCAAAAACGTTTCGATTTTAGTTAAACTTAGTCGAGTTAATATAGGTTTTATGAATATTTCCAAATATTCCATATCACAAAAACGTGTCACTAATGAGTAATTTGGGATCTACTTCTTCGAAGAATTTGCTTTGTGAAAGGAGAAATACAGAAGCTTACTCACTTCATGGAAAAGATATAAAAAAATTATGCCGGCACACAATTATTATTGGTAGTAAGACGAATATAAATTTTTTAAATATTTTATTTATTTATTTATTACTATAAAATGTTGTCGGAAGTATTAATATTAACTTTGGTTAGGGTAGGGTGGATTCGATGGGTGCTGCTGAACTATCTTTAGGCCGCCTTACTTAGCCCACTTGATTGTTCCAATATGCCACTTTCTTACTTCCACTGCTCTTCTATCCATCCTGCTTCCGCTTAGAAAACTCAGCACGGCTTTGAGCTCTCTGGTATGCAGCTCCGTAATGGAAGTAAACATCTACTAGCATACCTTTGTTGCCCCGGCAGGGCACTCACAGAGTACATGGCGAACTGATTCGATTTCCTCCTTATACCTACAGCTTTGTTAGAAATCGTTTTCATTCCGACCCAGTCTTTTAGGATGATTGCCTATAGTTATAATTCCTACTAGATTCGTGGTGCCCGTTCTACCACTACTAAGGAGTATCCTAGTTCTTCTCTTATGGTACTAAGGCCACAGTGTGTTCCCGGTAGTCCACCGATCATTAGCTTAACTGTAGGCGTTGCTGGCAATATGTGATTTCGATTTCTCCAGAACTGTCCATCTCAGCATCCTCCTTCGCAAATGCATCCGCTTTCTCATTGCCTGTGATATTATTATGTCCAGCCAACCAACATAGGGTCACCCTGAGTCATCTGGAACTCTCGAATAGGTAGTTGCACTTTAAATGTGCACCACAACAGCTTCCAGCGCCTCAACGACCGCCTAGGTAGTTGCACTTTAAATGTGCACCACAACAGCTTCCAGCGCCTCAACGCCTGACTGTCAGTATATAAGTAGATATATAAATATATTGGACTCTGTATGCCTAGATACTACTATATCCGCTTGGTACATGGCTGCTATTTCCACCTGAAACACAATGCATTTGTTTGGCAGCCTACGATTCGTCTTTGTTTGGCAGCCTACGATTCGTGCCAGTGTAACCGCTCATGTGCCCGCACTTCTTTTAGATTCATCCGGCTTAAGGGTTATCTCTCATGCTTCCATCACTTTCTTCCTATTTTACTCCTCTCTAGCAGGTAGCTTTCTACTCAAGTTCCTACTAAAGGTTATTACTAGCACCCGGAAGACCGTTTTGATCTTGTAATCGGTGCAACTTGACTGCAGAAGGATTCTTTAATGCCCATACAACATCTCCTTCCAGCACCCCACAGCTTTCAGCCTGATTGCATTTGTAGCTGCCATACTTTTGCAATATCTGTCCAGACCTCCTAAGCCGCTGTGGGTGTGTTACTCAGACAACCATTTATTCCCGGACTGGCCGTTCCCTCTACCTTCGATAGCGTCTCTAGGTTACATCTCTTATCCAGAGTTGTCCACCAGACTAGTGTGCTGTAGCAAAAAATCTGTTTGATAAAGAAGGTGTAAATCTGATGTACCACTTTGGGTTTGAGTCGTTATTTATCACCAAAGGTCCTCTTACACTCATAGAAGGCCACGTTTGCTTTCGGTCTGCGCTCTTCTATATATCTCTTACAAATTAACTTTGGAGTTTAATATTACACCGAGCACAATCCGACTTTTAGAGGTCCAGTTTTCCTGCTTTTGAAGCGCGAATTCGAGCCTCTCCTGATGATTGTCAAGAATCATGCTCATATGCAGCGTCTGCGAAGACCTCGTTCTCTTGTTTGTTCTGGATTTCGTTCATAACCACTAGCTAGTGTATTACCCGAAGCAGAGCCCGTTGGCACTAGAGGTTTTGATTGTAACTGGTTGGCAATAAGCATACGCAAAATCCGCATAATAAGCTCCCAAGCTCCCCTATTGGCACACCTGGCAGATACATGTCACCATGAGGAGGTTATAGTCGCACTGTCATCAGTTTACATAGTTACGGGAAATTCACACAATAACAGGATGTACACCAATGTGTTTCGTATTATTCCCTCTGTGTACATGTGGGATCCTCCTGTGTACCTGACGGCTGACAGCTTTAGTGCCACTATTGCATAGATATATCTCTTAGTCTCTAAAATATAATTAGGTAGAGACTCATACCTTGAGTTGTTATTCGTGCTGCCCCAAGTGACATGATGTGCATTAGCATCGCAACCCAGAATAAGGTTTGCGTCTGCCTGTCCACAGAAACTACTGCGTTCTTTCTTTAAGTCGAAGGGAGTTAAGGACACGTCTTCTAAAGTCCGCCATAGCCGGTCCAGACCCGAATATAAAATCGGCTTAAAGAGAAAGTTTACGCAATATAAATGCGATGGTGAAATTTGGCTTCAAACGTCAAAACAATCACCAGGCTAAGAAGCGTGAAGACACTGTGAAAATAGTGTGAACACTCTCATATAATAGAAATGGAGGGACAAAAGGGTGATTATAAAATAAACATTTTCTGGTTTAACGATGGATAGAAGATTAGAACATGGTAATGAAGAAGTTTAAACTCAGGAACAATAACGCAAACGGAAAGTTTTTTTATTGCATCCTGCTACTCGCGTCAACTAGTCGTCGCTTGATTCTTGTTTAAATTCAAAACAATACCTTCAACAATCTCTGCCTTCTAATCGAAAGAGCTTGAAACCAGATTGCTATTTAAAAAAGATTCAAGAAAGTGTGTCCGCATTGTAAGGTCTAAACGAACTGCTGGTATAGGTTGCAATCATCATCTTCTGTGAGGCCAATTTCGCTTATATACGGCAGAAGTACGTCCACGTAATACAACCCCTAATGTGTCACGGTAACATGTAGGGATGGGCGATACCGTTGCGATATATCGATGTAACAATACTTTCTAACTCGGTATCGAGGTATTGAATTCTATATTCTATTTACTCGATAATCACGAGTATCGATAAATCCTTTTACTTATACCTACTCGCCATAGTATCGCGAAAATTATAGTTTGACCGCGAAGTGAACTGGAGAGATAATAGGCTATAGTGTCGAAAGATTTTTGGTGCTTTTAACGCTTTTCCCGAAGATTTGATGAGATGAAAATATATTCGCCATAACACCACAACGTTTTTGTCAGGTTTGGCGTTTTTTTCGGAAATATAAAAAATCCAATTGATTAGCGTATGGTTGATGCTAAAACGTTTAAAGACTTTAAGTATATACATACAGTTAGTCCCAAAAGTATTGGTCCACTTATTAACGCTAGGGAAGTTACCACTAAATAAAATGAAAACAACTAGCAAACAAATTTTGAAAAGCAGCACTTTATTCCTCCATTGCCTTAAAAGAATATAATAGAGCTAAATTAAATCAAAGATCAATAATACAAAAAAAAACAATAAAATATAATATGATATCAAAAAATGAGAGTTCAAAAGTATTCTTCCATTTCTTGTTGTAGCACAAAAGCAGAAATTAAAAAAGTCAGAAAAATCAGCCAAATTTCAGAACCAAAATAATCTCGACGAAATTAGTCTACAGGACGAAATTCGACTTGTAGATGATGATAATTCAGAAACGTACAGAACATTTTGATGGTAATATGTAATAATCATTAAACAATTTATTAATTTTATAAAAAAAAGATTTTGAATTTAATCAGCGCGATTAAATTCAAAATATTTCTTTTATAAAATTCATATTTAGGGATTTTTTGAATTATGAATTTTTACTCTTAGGGATATTATAATTATGGTTTTCTTTTTTTAGATATTTTGTTATTAGGGATTTTATTTTTAGAAATTTTATTTTAATTGTGTTGACATAGACATGCGAAATCGCAATCGTAATTCAAACGCAAATATGTACTTGTATTTGGGAAAAATGCGTTTTGCAAGACCAAAGAAATAAGAATTTTATTTTTTGTAGTAATGTAACATTATTGTTACAGATTTTTTTACTGGAAAACCTTTTTTTTTATTTCTCAAGTTAAATGTGTTGTTACATGATTAAAAAAAATTTATATAAAACTGTAATTCAGATTTAACTCATTAAACTTTTTTTGTAGAATATACGTTTATTCGACTTATGTCCTATTAAACTTGTTGAGTTAGAAAATAAATTTTTCCATTTTTATTTGAAAGTGTCTATTTACCACTCTTTACCACGTAAGTACACGATAAGTGCAAATAGCACTTCCATATTCATATTTTATTTCTTTTTTTTTTTTGCGGGAGAGGTGAAAATCTTCCAAAAGACACCAGACAGCCCGTGCCCTCCGGTAGTGTGAGATTCTTACTCACTAAAAACACCTCTCTGGGGATTAGCCGAAACAGACCACATAACCGGGTCCCTTTTATCCCCTCCCAGTCTCCCTTAGTGGGGGCAACTGAGTATCCAGTTATCCCACTGTCGCCACTAACCTCGGTTTCCTGGGTCACTGCTAGAATCCTAGCCTATCTGCATAAATCCATGATTTCCTACCATCTCCAGTGTTCCTTCTTGGTCCATGCGTTAGTTACATCATTTACCCCTTCACTGTCTACGACATTCTCTGCCTACGGCATTGAAGGGTTCCAGGCCGTAACGCTTTAGTCCTGAGCCAGGACAAGAAACCCCCTCCGGATTAACCGCAGCTAACCCTTTGGAAGGCAGATCTGCATCTTCTCCTGGTGTGCGTATCGCGGAGATAGCCAACTCGTTAGAGTCTCCCGTCTCTGCACCGCCGCACCTGAAGAAGTGCTAGTTGTTATTATGCCAATGGCACCCTTCTCCAGGACTGCTACAGCAGTTTCAGCCGGTGGAAGCGAGCCGGCCTCCATAGCCGCCACAGTTCCCTCGAAAGGTAATTCTCCCAAAACTGCTACTGTTGTGTTGTGGGTACCGTGGGTATAGTCAACCTGTTGGGGTCTCCCATACAATCCACCTCCACTACCACAGAAGCGCCCGAGGAAAACGCCATTCGCGACCCAATTACCCCTGGGTCCTGCAGAGGGGACGCAACACTGCAGACTCCTTTGGAGTTAGGGGGATTTTTCAAGAGGTTGTCTCCTCCCGCATTAGTTACTTGGCTACATTCTAGGATGCATTGCCCGGTTGCTACCACTTGGAGGTGTAACTAACACTTGAGAATATCCAGATGAGGATCACCGTATCCTAGAAGGCTTCAACTCATCCGTCCATTCTCCAGCAACCTCCATATTCATATTACTGGTAATAGTTTATCACAGCCCGTTCAAGATACAAACCTGGCGGAGGAAGCAACTAAAAGCCTGATTAATATACCTCTTCCTCCCAGAAAGTCTAATAAAAATTTGACGTACTTTCCGTGTATTTCCGTATACATCCATGTACACGGAAACTACGCGGCAAATTTGAGGATGGCAAATACACACTGCCTTTTTATTTTGACTCTAATGATACATTTTTTTTCTTTTTTTGCAAAATTGATTCTGTATCCATAATAATTTGTGGTCCTTTTTTGTATGATGTAGCCAAAGCCCAGGGGGACAACCATTTGGTGCATTTCGCATGGCTACCGCCGGAAGGGAAATAGTGTAAGGGGAATGCGCGAAAATAGAATGCATGATTTTTTTTATTGCTGCGAGCTAGATAACATCGTATAGACGGAGTGGATTTCTTTTAAATTGCTCAGAGACAGGCCAAGATTCGACCTTGCATCCATGGTGTGGTGCTCGTGCCACATATTGCCATAATTCAATATTTTACGTTCAAATTATATATCATTCTTTACAACGTATCGATACTCCGGTATCGCAATATTCCGATACATTGCAATACCAAGCATCGATATTTTTCCTTTAGACTCCCATCCCTAGTTACATGAACAGATGCTTGTAACGCCAAACATTCACTGCGCGCGCATACTCCACCACATTGCGCCAAAAATGTGATCCACTGACTACAAACTGACGACTCCATCAACCAAGAATGGGAAAAGCCTTTTTATAGAATACATGTACTGATTAGAAAGACGTTTGTCTCCAAATTCCTTTAAATTATTTGTATACCACTTAGGTTGATTGACCGTATATCCAGCTTTAAGGGAAATTACTTCATGCTTACATTCTCAGTTTCTTGAACCAAACGAATATGGATTTTTACCTCGGTGAAGAAATTGCGTTACCAAGAAACTACCCGCCGATTGTATCCTAATAACTTTTATCAGAATATTTCAAGATTAGGAGACCCTTGATGAATCTCAGTAATGCAGGAGGGTGTTGGTGGAAAGAATTCAAGACAAATGACTAACAAATGAAATAATGAGTACAAGAGGAAAGAAGGAAAGCCTAATTGGACTCATTTGTTTCGTCTGTTCTGAATTTCAGTACATGACGTGTATTTTCTTTCTATCTGATGTCTAATTAACGAGGTTCCACCAATTTGATGTGTAACAACCAGCTTGCTGTGTTTTGTTTCCATATTCTGGCTAACAACCATAACAAAAAGTTTAAAAGAAGAAAAGCAACAAACATCCAAATTGCCATTTAGGCTATGGCCAAGGGGAGTTGGGTACGAGCTTTATCGTTTGTACAAGACATTCGAGAAACATTTCCCTCTGTTAATGGCATCAGTGCGATATATTTTGCACGTAATGACCTTTGGGGATGCAATATGAACCAAGATTTCTCGGACAATCTTATTCTTAAACTTTAAGGGAAATTCTTATTTCCGAAGAATATGGCTACATTTAGTGCTGCATTTATTGGGCTGATTTGGTTTTAACTTCGTAAGAAATCGAAACTAATTTCATAAAAATTTCAATGTAAAAAAAAACGAGAAAGAATATATAATTTTATGAAATATGAATACGAATATTTATCAACTGTTTAGTACAATTTAAGAAATATGTTTCCAAAACGCCTTTTTCTATATTTAAAATAGTTTTTCTCATATTGGACTTCTTATGCATCAGTACAACAATCAATACATACAAGTAAATAAAATGGAACTGGCAGGCGGGGATTATGAAATATCCCCATTTAACAATCCGTGTATCCATTTATCGGGGTAAATAATGAGGGTTCCAGAAACGGAGCCCAGCTGCGGATACTTATGGTAGTTTTCTTCTACTAGTTTATAAGAAATTCTTAACGATTTTTTATGTTACTTTACCGGGTCGGGTTCCGCTAGCTACAATTTAAAGAACAAAGGTGGATATGAAGATATTAAGTACTTCTATTAAATAACATAAACTTATTTAAGGTATATATCTATTTCTTCGATATTGACAACCCAGGCAGGGTCGGGATGGCCTGCAAGTTTTAATTAAATTTTAAAAATTACAATGAGAAACACAAATTTCGTTGACTGATATCTGATACTTGTTTTTGACTAACTTTTGCCATCTGAATCCAAAAATGTCCCAAGTTTTTATCTATCACGTTAACTTTTTAAGCCAGTAATACCCTCTTTTTTCACAAAGGTCATATAAAATGTGTATACAAGGAAAATAGAGGAAAGAATTATTATTGATTAATTTTATTCATACAATGAATGACTTTCTTGTGACTGACCGAAGTTGTAATAACCTACCCTTACAACGCTGCTAAGTTATTGAAATAAAGATGATAAAAATATAATGCGGAATCGTATTGTTGCCCTAAGAAACCTTTAAAGCTCCTATATAATCGTTTAGTTGACTTTTTTACAACTAAATTAAAGTCACAAATGTGTTGAGGTGTTCAAAACTATTTTGCACCGCTGTTACTTTTTCGTGAAATTTCTTTGGTTTCTCATAGAAAAACTGTAAAATAACTTTCATAAAACTTTATAGTTTCGCTAAAGTCAAAATTAACCCTCAAACTCTTCATACTTTAACAATATTATTATTATCTTTACTTGAATGATTGGTTAATGGAAGTTAATTCATATTACGAAGAAAAATTTATCGTACCGTTTTTTACAATATCTCGACAAACCCTTAATTTATTATAATATGAGTCTAATTAATAATTTTATTAAACTTATCGTTATAGATTGTTAGTTATAAAGTTGACATAAAACAAAGTGAATCTGTTCTCCTTTTTGTTATGTAATAAATTCTGCAATTAAAATATTAAGTGCTCTTTGGCAATAAAATTTATTAATCATCAAAACGGCGTATTTATAATTTAAAACTCTGAAAACCTATATACAGCAGACTCTTTTGCGACTTAGAATATAAAACTAATAAGGAAGTGCTATAAGCTCAGAAAACTTCGGTGTACTTCTTTCTTCTTTCAGTAGTGGAATGACCATTCGACTATGGAAGTAACACAAATTTAGAATTTTAATAAAGGCGTCGGGAAAAACATAAAAACACCCTCAATTAACTATTAAATTGCTTCCAACTATTTATCACGCACATTTCAATTTTTTTGGAATTAATATTTATACCTATATAGGAAAAAGAAAATTATCTATTGAAAACATTCAAAAAATTATTTCAGACGTAAACAATCTGGAAATTGCAGTAAAAACTTTTATTTATTATCACGCCTTTTCCAGGATTCACACTTTTTTCAGTATATTAACACAATAAACAATCATAAGACTTGATGTTTTTAAAAAGGTTTAGCTATTATTACATGTAAAATCAAGTAGCTCATATTTCTTAAAAATCTTTAGCAATTCCCCAAACCCATATTCAAAGTCTCCCTCAATATTGCCTTCATAGCTTTTATTTACATCTATATACGTTTAGAGTATTGGAATTTGAAGATCGTATTTCTGTAAAAAATTACAAATTAAACAGAAATAAGTTTGTTTCATTCCCATTTTAATACCCCTTTTTTCGTGATTAGAAAATTGTAACGAAGGAATTGTTTGGCTTGATGACACAATTTGATCCAAATTTGTATTCAAAGCTTTTTAACACTTACTTTTTAAAAATATAAACATGTAGCCATAAATGATAACAAGCAAACCAATCGTGGTACCTTTATTCCGTTGTGAAGATAATCGCCTAGCAACGCGTCTATAATAAGTTCATGAATGTCTAAATTGCTTCATATTTACCCTGCACATCGGCATTTTAACATTTAAGCCAAATTACTTATGAGTAGTAAAATAGTAAATATTACCTGAAGTGTTAAAAAGTTGCTTTAAAACTTCGTTGTGATTAACTTCCGCACATTACGAAGTTTGCCGAGCCCTCCTTCCATCCACACCCTAAATCAAATTTTTCCTCATACTGGCAATGCGGGATTAGAATATATTTAACTAAAAAAAATCATAAGAATCGGTCTACGGGTTAAGAATATGACACACGCTATCTATCCCACCCCAACCCCCTCCCTTGAATTGTTGTAGATGAAGCACTGACAGAATATACTCTAAACATCACTTTAAAATTAACCAAATCGATCCACGAGATACAAAGTTAAATTACCCCTAACCCCTCCCCACCCCTCACACAGCTGGGCAATTTTTTTTGTATTATTTATTTATTTATTTATTTAAGCTTAATACAAGCTATTACGTAAAAAAATACAAAAATAAAAAATAAAATACAAGCTATAACTTAATACTAATTCAACAGACTATAATGAATGAATAATAAGAATAAATACATAAAAGGTATAAGCTACAATATGAGCTATATATATTGATTAATGGCAGAGGGCGTAAGGAAGAAGAATTAAAGTAGGCGATCAGGATCAAGATGGGTGGGGTCAAGATATAGGGCTTTGTGGAGTGATGATTTACTCATATGGAAGTCAAAAGAGGAAAGGTCGTTGACTTTTCGTAACATCCTGGTAATTGGCTCGCTTTGACCGTAGTTTGTGCGATGGCGGTCGAGTCGGAAAAGGGGAGTGGACCTAAGGTTATGGGGATTGGTATAGATGGGTAAAGATTGCAGGATGGAGGGGCAGTCTATGGCACCAGTTAATAATTGGTAAATGAAGAGGATGTCGGAAACATCACGACGTTTGCTTAGCGGTTGTAAGTCGATCAGTTTCAGACGGTTTTCATAGGGAGGAAGGTTGAATCTGTCAACCCACGGAAGATCACGTAGAGCGAAGCGAATAAACCTACGCTGGACAGATTCAATCCTATTAATGTGAGTTGTTTGTGTAGGGGACCATACCTGGCTGGCATATTCAAGGAGAGGTCTAACGAAGGAGACGTAGAGAGATTTGGAAACATAAGGATTGGAGAACTCTCTAGACCAGCGCTTCACAAACCCTAGCGCGGAGTTAGCTCTGTTCATTATGCTGTCAATGTGGGAACGGAAATTGAGTTCACTATCATAGATTATTCCTAAGTCACACAAAGAGGTAACGATAGGGACTGGTACGTCGGTTAACATATAGACTCTCGGGGTGGTGGTAAGACGCTTGCGGGAATAAGAGATGGACTGGCATTTGGAGACATTGAGCTCCAGAAAGTTTTTCATGCACCATATTATTATTAATAATGAAGGATCATATTCTACACAGAAAAAAAGAACTATCCAAATCGAGCCACGTATTAAGAAACTAGATTCCATTCCCACCCCCGCCCTACCCATCAACAATATTTTTCACATATGCCATTATAATCTACCTAACAAAAAGAGAACCATCAAAATCGGTCCGCGCATTGCAAATATCAATATTGAGAGTAAATATTTATTTTATTTACTAACTATAATTGAAAACTGTGAGGCTGTTTGTTTTTCAGTTCCTATTTTCTGTTAGATAACCAGTTAATTTAAAAGTTAGATGAAAAAAATCTACCTACAATTGCATGTACTTTATTCTACAGAAATTTAAATTCAGAAAATATGAACGAAATGCGAGTGTTCGAATCTTTTGTTGTTGGAGCTTGTATGTATAACAAAATGAATCGGGACCTTTTAAGCACTTACGCAGGTATAAATGAATAGCGTAGAGAAGTATGAATATGTGGCTAGTCTTCAACGGCGTCATTCGCCGCTCCTCAATCGAGGGAAGTTTACTTCAAATGCTTCCTTTGGTCCTGGCTTGATCCATAGGAAAGTGGTCACAGTAAGATAAGCTGTAGAGATATAACTTGACGTAATGGAAGAACACTATCTACATATTTAGCATATTTAAGTTACAAAAAAATTTAAATAAGTATTATCCGAAATATCTATTAATATTAAAGTGCTTTAGGGTATTGCAAATTTGCAATAAAGAGACTTAATAATTCCTACTATAGTAGAGGAGCCTATTTTGAGTTCCACGCGAGCTTAGAGTATTATATATAAGTTCATGTGTTACATAGTTCCATCCAGGCCCGTAGAGACAAAATTCGGCCGCGAAAGGAATTTCGGGCCCGGGACTAAGCATTTACGGTCACATATAATATCGAATGAGTGACTTTCAATTTAAAATCTGACTAGTATATTACACTTTTTCGATCGTGAAACATTTTTTTATATATATAATTAAAATGGAAGCAATTTTCTGTTGATGACTTAGATGACGGGGCCCCTTTTTGAAAGCCCCCCCCCTCTCGGTGGCCCTGGTTCCATTGCTGGCAACCCCCAGCCACATAATTTTGTTTGTATTGTAAAAATGAAATATATAAACAAAAAAAACCTTCAAAATCGGTCCAACTGTCCAAATGTGTTGTCACCGTAACTGCATAAGCTCGCGAAGTTTCAAATCAATGCAATAATAAGAATTGGGTTAAAAATCAGTCGCAAGATTTAATTGTTACTTTAAAAATAGATGGCTGACCTGATTTTGATAAAATTTCATTCTGATCATATTGACAATAAAAGTCGTCGGTGGAGTAAGTGATGACGTGTCGACGTACCAATCCGGAAATCCCAGGGCCGAACCCAACCAGCGGCGCCGCTTGGTTGTTTTCTGCTGACCAAATATTACGATAGAAAAATGGCAGAGAAGATGCCAGTGGTTCGCAATCCATTTTAAATTGTAGGTTCGCTTGCAATTGTCGTCTCGAATCGGGTGAAGTTTATCTTCCGTTAGGGAAATTAGAGAGAGTTATATTCACATTAATACGCTCCGACAGGTACGTAGCAGTCGACTTCTTTTCAAATATATTGTAAAAATTGTGCAGAAAACTTGAAACAATAATAAGCTGAACATTTTGATTTTAATTTTCAGATACATTACAAGAACTTTCCTATATACTGGGAAGTTAATACTTATTCTTTTACTGTGTACTGTTGTGTACAAAAAAATAAACCTGTAACATTATTTATTCCCAATCTATTTCTCAGAAGAGTCATCTTTTATTTCCAAATTTAATATGCCACTTAGAAAGTATCTACTCGAATTACAAAAATACTTCATTTCAATTCCTAATCATTTTTACTTTGTTGAAAGTTTTTTATTACTTCTTAGAAAGCAATCAATTAATCAATTTCAATCAAAACATGCTAAAAATAATTTCCTGGGTGCTGAATAATAAGCTTAAACACAAGCATAAATTACTTTTTTAAGTAGTCGATGCCTTGAAAAATAAGAAGTATCAAAAGATTCAAGCGATTAGCACCTATTTAAGAAAACAAGGCGCTAAAGAGGATTTTCTGATAAAAGTATTCTTTATAAGGTTATTTATTCGATTTTTCGTTATAGTAACCGTTTTTAATAATTTCCGCGAATTGTTTTCTATTTTGCTTCATTGCATTTTTAAAATAGATACACTGAATCGTTTTACTGGCACGATCACCACACCATGGTTCCAGGATTCGAGCCTTGATCACTCCATGACATTTAAGTTTCCTGATTCCCCATACCCTAATTTCCAACCCATCGATTTACTTTAATTTTTGTTCTGACATTTTTATAACCTACTGTATTGAGTTCTTTGTGAACAGACAGACAGAGAAGAGAGCGAGTTAATAAAAACGTAGTAAAAAGGGGAAGTGCCGGTTTAATTGATAATAATTTAAACAAAATATTCAATAAATAATAAAATTAAACTGTAAAAAATATTTAAAAAAAGGAAGCAAAAAAATTCAGTTCCCTGTGAAAATAAAAAAAGGTGTAAATAAAGAATCGTAATGCAATTAGCACAAATAAGAACTGCAGGGTGGGCACTTTTTCAAGATTAAATTGCCCTGACTATCGCGCTAATAATGAAATAATAATAGAAAAATTAGTAACTGTTTTTCAACTTTCCCTTTGATCCATACAGCGGAACGCCCTTCAAAGAAACAGCTGATGGTTGTCAAAAGTGACGATAACATTAACAATTGGAGAACGTAAGTTTTGTTATTATTTCATAAGTGTTTTTATTATTTTCCAGCTTGTTATTTGAAGGGGAAGGAAGGGGACGATTAAGGACCATGTTCCGGACAGGTGTCTAGTTCGAGTAAGTTTCTTTACGCGAACGTTGTTTAATATTCCTTTGACTGTTAGGTTGTACACAGCGCACCTAGACAAAAAAAAATTTATATCAGGGGAGGGGGAGGGGGGTTACAGGGTGATTCATAAATTTGCAATTAACATGATATGCACATCAATATTTTATTTTTATCTTTTGATCTACTCAACGCAGCGATGTAAGACAAACGCCAAGAAACTACTACTCCAATGACCTTTTCAAAACTGGCAACAATGTTTCTCTAACTCCTACAATTGCAGACGCAGTGCAGTCACTTCCAAAAATGAAAAAAATGTTTTGCAATTACCTAAAATTCAGAATTTTCCAAATTTTCTCCTAAATTAATGTAATTAATTGCAATTATTTTCATTTTTACTAAATTGATCATCTTATTACCTATCTGAAAAGGTACAAGATTTTCAGGTAGACAATGGATGTAGAAACTTATGCGTAGAAAACCTTTTGGGCACTGCTATAAAAATAGGAAATTTAAAGAAATTAAACAAAACTTAGCACTAACATTTTTTTATTGATTTGGAAATATATTGCAATTATTCTTAGTATGTTATCAAAGATGTACAACGACACTTTTGATGCATGCTAATAACTCCGTTGTAATTCCCTTTGTTTTCGTAGCTGTAGTACCAATTCTGCTAACAGATTCGTCTCTATTGCTAAGTGGCCTGTAGTAAACTTCATTATTCATAAGATCTGGAGATCCATTAGGCCAAGGAATTGGTGCACCCGATCCAAGCCAGCGGTCAGTATTTCCTTTACAATGATACCAGAATCCTCTGGTGTTGATAAAACATTGTCCTAAGATAATCCAGAGGCACATCCTCTAGTAGATTTTGTATTCTGACACTGTATTTTCCGAAAAGTCCACATAAATTTCAGCATTACTTCCATCGAAATAAATGGGCCTATTAAATGGTTGCCGACGATACAATGGAAAAAGGTCACCCTTGTCCTATGTGGGTAAGTATCTGAACAAATATGAAAGTCGTGGGAGTTTGTAATGCGATCATCGGTGAATTAAGATTAATTCGCTAATAGAATTCGATCCAGAAATACCCCGTTTCAATCTTACATTTCCGTAGCTAAATGCAAATTCTAATCTTTTCTCGGAATCCCCTTCCAGTAGTCCTTGTACTGGAATGTTACGATAAGGTAATCCTTCTCGATGAATAACCGTCCAAACATTAACTGAAGACACTCTTAATCGTCTTGCGACTCGTCACGTGCTCGTTTCAGAGTCTTGTCTAACGATGGTGACTATTTGCTGCTAGACGTTGGCAGAATCTTCCAATGTTTCAGATCGCAATGCCGTGCTGTTTAAAGTTGCACAGTTTCTTTTAACCTTTGGAAAGTCCTCGCAAATACGTCTGTTTGGGGTGCACTTCGATTTGGAATCTCTTTTAATATTCCGCCTACCTCGTTTGCCTACTACACAATAAATGTAAATTATATCCCGGTATTCCTTAAAAGAAAATTCTGCCAACAATTTTACCTTTAGAACACCCGTAGTTATCGATTTGTTTTACAACTATGATTGATATTCCTGCTGACTATTAAAAATAAATTGCACTTACCTTTACAATTTGAACAAATTTTGAATTTGCGTTAGAATTTCTAATAATTTTGTATTTGTGCTACATTTGCTTTGAATAAATTACATGTAAATCATTTGACGACTGTTAAATTAACTTAAATTCGCTTAAAACAGTTTTTGTGTTGATGAATACAATTATTGATTGTATAGTTCAGTAATTTTTATAGATAAATTTATTGGCTTATTTGGAACTGTAGGCAACTCGTAGGTCCGCATCCGTAGGGGAACCAAATATTAAAAACGAATCAGATATCAGAGGAAATAGTTCTTATAAGCTCTTAACAGCAGCTATTAATGATCCAAACTCGTTACTAACTTTGCATCACATACCTGCCTACTCCTGGCAATGATGTTCCAAACAATGTAAGTATATACTAGAAAGTACCAAATGCTGCGATAAAGACCTATACTTTTGGACCTACCTTTATGAAAACTTAGGTAGTCGTAAAGAATTAGATTAAGCAACTCTGTCTTTCAATGAATAATTGGAGTAGTCGTATCTAATTTTAAATTTAATATGCACTTCATGTTTCAGGTAATACGTTTGTTTTCTTAATATAAGATTTTATTAATAAAGTTTTGTTTAATTAAATTTTTCTCCAGAATTCATAAAAAATTGTATTAATCTATAGCTCTCCATATAAACAACGTAATGAAGAAAACTCAATCGCAACTTTTGCAATTTCAAAGTTTGAATGAAGGGAAAAGTATTAAACTTTCCCCCAGATTGCTCCAACGCTTCAAGGGGGCGCCATTAATTCGCGAAAGTAATTACGACATGTTATTCAATTTCAAATTAATTTTAAAGATAAAATAACCGCAAAAATCAATAGAAAATTACATTGGCGCTCAGCTAAGAACAGTCGTAAATTGTATTTTATCATTAAAATTTTTACCAAAGTTTGCTCCTACTCATTTTCAGAATGCCTACACAATTTTGATGAAATTGACAATTAAAGATGGTGAAATTGTCAATTTTTTAAGCATTCTGAAGAGAAGAAATACTTTAATTTGCATTTACCATGAAAATATGCAAATAGTCAATCGAGCCTTCCAATGTCATACCTAACGTTTACTAACTTTGTTACATTCATTAAGAGTTCATTTCAAGTAAATGGAGTCCTTTTGAAAGTCCTTCATAGGCGTTGCATAATTCTTAAGAGATATTCTTAGAATAAATTAAGAATAAAGTGGCAACTTTTAAATTGAATTGATTTTATCTGAAGAACAGAACGCCATTTATAAACATCAGATGCTCAAACAGTGTCAAAAGGCAGCAATTTCTGCAAAACCGAGATACTCGGTTATTCCGTGTACACATCCCTGGTCTGATGTGTGTAGTGTATAAAGGAAGAGGTCGAAGGCTGATATCGGTCCTTACAAGTGTCAGTACTTGTTTTCTGGTTGAGTGAACTAAAAGCTTATTAAAACCGTTTCAGTTCTCACCAAGTACATGAATTTACGTATTAGGACAAGTCCCTTACAGATTATTTCAATTTAAAGCTCACCGATTTTGTCCGGAGACATCCGGAAATTATTGAAGTATCCTTCAATTTTTCTATTGTGATGAGTTATTGATTTCTGAAAGCACATCGTTGGAGGGGGCAATTAAATTATATTATTTATAGACATTTTCATCACTTATGTGAACTCAATAGACAACTTGCCTCGTAATATGCGCAAACACATTTTAGACTGAGAATTATTTAAATTGATCAAATGCTCAAATTTATCATTGATATCTTTAAAATTTATATTTACACTAATTTAATGTTTGCTTGCGAAAGACGATTTTATTAAAGACCTTAAATAATTGAAGACAGAAGCTTTTTTGCCATTACCCATGTATAAATTACTAGGCTTGACAAGGGGCCAAGCTTGGCCCAGCCAAGCCTTAAACCTAGCTTAAAAATCGTTCACTCTGGTTTGTTTAGGCCCCCGTACACGAGCGAACAAATTTACGTAAACTAAGCCATTGCGCATAAAGTTTTCTCATGTATGGTACTGTTGAACACGTTATGCAAATGTTTGGGAAGATTTTAACGTGTTTGAAAGTTTCCGTGCAACGAGCTTTCTGCACAAAACGTTTCATGGTGGATGGCTTAATTTGCGCAATACTTTCAGTTATTTGTACCATTTCAAAACTAAACAAACCTAAAACCTAATTGAATTGATAATTTTTCCAATTGAATCAAACTTATCCCAATAAATTTGACATCTTGCTCAAATAAATTAAGCTTTCTGCCTTGCCAAAAAACATTTTTTTTATTTAAACTACTATTTAAATAATTCAAACTTAAATCCAAATGTGAATATTTTAACTTATTTTAATAAAACTTCTTCTCAAATGTATAAAACTTTGACATAAATTCGTTGTATTTTAATTATTAAAATGTAAAAAATTGTTTGTTCTTTTAGTAGTGAAAATCTCAATTTTGTGGTTCTTAAGTGAAAGCTAGACTATATAACGTAGTTGGTGCACTCTTCTTGTAGATCAGTAGTTAGACTGTCACGTATAACAGCAACAATATCGGCGGCAACAGTAGGGTCACTGAGAAGTCGTCTTCCTGATGCTTTAGATTTGGAGAAAACTTTCTCAATAGGATTTAACATGGGTGAATATAGTGCTAAAAATTCAAGTCGTAAACCATATCCATCCCTCGTTGGGTTTTATGAATTGCAGAATGATTAATCATGCACCATCTCAGCCCTAAGTTCTTTTAAAAGCTCTTGAACAAATTCGCAAAAATTTCTCCGAATCTGGAGGCACGGTAGTACCAAGACGAGCCAATGAAAACAGGGCACTACCTACCTTTTCTCGAAGCGTTTCGACGTATTTTTGAACCGACATAGCTTCGAACTGGATAATACTAGAGCCCAAATTCTCAGGGTAAGATGTAGCTAGCAGACTAATGCAACGCACTAGTTTCATTTGTATGGCTTTTATAGTTTAGATTTTATTTTAATACCTAAAATACGTCGATTTCGTGACTGATATCCAAACCTTAAGGTACATGAAATTTGTTACGTAGGCTGGGATTAGCACACGAGTCGTCATTGGACTAAGTGATAAGATGTCGTCCTATCAACCCGGAGATCCCAAGTGCGAATCCCACCGACGGCGACTCATGGTTGCTTTCTGCCGACAACAGATTGCGATTTAACATTTGATGGGGGTTGCAGAGATGTCAGTGGTTCGGAATTTACTTTAAATTGTAGGCCCACTTGTAATCGTTGTCTCAAACCGGGTGAAGTTGTTCTCCCGCCCCATTCCCCGCAAGTCGTTACGGGAACTAGAGAAAGAGAGGTATACTTCTAAATTTCCAAAATTCCTAGAAAGCTGAAATTTGGTATGCAGGCTAGGTTTTGCACACAAACAACTTAAAAATTAAGAAATTTGTAACTTTCATCTTCCAATCCCCCATAAAAGGGGGTACGGGTCTATATATAAAATTTATTATGTTTAGGTTATTCCAACTAGCGCCTATCAAATCCAAATTTAAAATAAATAATAGAGCATTCGTCCACCGTGAGCAGTTTCCGATCTGCTTCGCGTATGCCATCAATATCCATTAAAACCAACGGCTAAGTTTGAACAATGCTCTCATTGATATCGGGTCGTCGACGTTCTCTTTTGGGCAGGCTTATGTATCACCTTCGAGGGTGACTAGTTTGATAGGGGTTTATCTTATAAAGTATTAAAGCACAACAGTCATCTATAGTTTAGTATAATCGATTAAAAGCTAAGTACAGCCCAGCTTTATGGTTTATTGCAAATAATAAGCCAAAAATTGTATGAGGAGAATTCATTCGATCTACCCCAAATCGTACAAGCTTAAGTATAATTTTAACCTTTTTCCTCTATACACAGGATATCGAGAAAGATTAAAACCTTTTTCTGCTAAATGTTAATTCTTTTCTGTTTTATTCTACAAAAAGTAAAATTCTCCTTATAAGAAATGTATTTTTCTGAATAAGAAAGTCTTGTCACCATGTCCTCTGCGAAAGTTCTGCAATACCGACAAAAAGAAGTAGGCTACTGGGCATATGGTGCGGCAGAACGAAGAGCTCAAAGTGGTGTTGAGAATATTTAGGGAAACAGTTAGTTATGAGAACAGGGTAAGTAAGAAGGGTAATTCCTCATGAATATATGGGGCACAATGGAGCGATCTAGAGGTCTAAGTGAAGCAGAACCGTTCTAACCTAACCCAACATTTTGGATTTTTCTCAAATTTTATATTAAATAATTGATCGGGATTATTTTTAAAATAGAGCTCGATATTAATTTCTAACTAAACTGATCATATATGTATTTGCACTCGCTTCGCTTGGGTTTTCTACAGAGATGTAAGGATTACTTCTACTTACCTGGCGCTGATTTACAGGTCCCACATCAGGCCTACACTGGAATATGATTTCCATATTTGGGCATAGCCCGGGCATACCGCATTATCCCTGGTGGAACAAGTTGAAATACAGTATAATAAACTTATTAGTAACTTCATTATCTCTGAGAACTTTGACTCTCTGAAGCATCGACAGAATATCGGTTGTTTTCAATCTCCTATAGCTATTTCCACTACCATTATTCTAATGAAATTGCTAGCCTAATTCCTTGAAGACACATTACAACCCGCGATAAATGAGCTTGAATTTGCTCCTACCACTATACTCTAAAGGACAAATTTGGACAGATTTTGTCACATTTCGGTAATCTTTGCTCCCATCTAATGACTCCGAAACATTTCAAGGAGTCGTACATCATCGCCTCTTTCGCTCAAAACCTATTAACCCATTTCCGTTATCGTTAATTCCTTTTATTTGAAAGCTGTGCCTTAGCTTCATAGGGCACCCCTTGAGCTTTGGTATTATGATTAAAACAGTAACAGTAATTTAATAAAAAATTGGTTAAAAGCATGTTGGAGACGCATACGATAAGGTTCTGAAATTAATTCCATATTTTTATATAAACTGTTTTTGCTACAGTCTTCGTTATAGCTTTCATTGAAAGTGTTAACTAAAGGCTACATTTCGGAATTTTTGAAGATATTTTGCATCAACTGTTTAAAAATTAGAGTAAGGGAGTGGTCAAAAAACATTCGTGCTATTAGGACACCTATCTACGTAAAAATAAAATTCCAGCACATACATATTTCACTTTATGAAAATGCGGTCGAAAAAAATAATACCAAATTTCATCTTAGCAGATTTATAAATGAGAGGATGGAAGCCTGTGCTATAGCGACGACGGACAAACGGACAGACCAATACTATAATCGTTTTTAGTTGCTACGGAACTGTAAAACCTAAACCTCACCTATTTAATTGCATGGATAAAGTGAAACTTCTTTCGTTTTTGTTAATTAATAACTTTAAACATTACATATGTATATAAATTTTAGTAATTTGCAACTGTTACTAGTGGCTTATGGTAGCTTAAGTGTGGTAAAAATACTAGTGTATTTACTGTTTGGAGATATCTGGTAAAAACAGCGTCTATAGTTTGGTCGTCCAGCACCTTGCCTTATTATCACTACGTCCTTTGTTTTATCTATACCAAATTTTCAAATACGTTCTGATGATGATGTATTTTATAAGAGAAACAAGCAGAGCGATATTCAAGCGGAAGTAAAATATGATGGATACTTAACAAAAGTTCTTGTATTAAAACACATTTTCAAAAACATTAAACACAAAATAAGTTCTCCCCTCTACAATATGACCTAGATTCGCGTCGGATATACAGAAATTACAACATGAAAAAATCCCTATCCCTCCCTGCCATAGTGCATACTCTGCGAATGTCCGGGTTCGCGACAATTCGCTAACATAGCCTCCGCGTGGACTTGGTGTTTCGGCAGCAAACAGTCCGGCTAACCAACCAACATTTTATAACTTCAAATATATTATTATCCTCTACCATTTCCAAAATATTGTACATTTCCGTTGTTGTCTACAATAGTTTCGGCATTCTTATGTTGGACGGCAGAGAAGGCAAGCAGACATTTGAAATTACTAAAAATTAGCATTTGTTTAATATATTCCACAAATAAAGCATTTAGTATAATAATTATTTCAAATAATTTGAATTTTTCAGATTTCAAAACAAAAACAACTGCTGATGAATGACAACAAATTCATTACACTGAAATTGAAAACTACAGATGCTGCCACTTCGGCAAAAAAAGGTATGAGTGTAATACAATATTTGCATTAAGTCGAAACAAACGATTTTGACAGTTTCTCTATCCTGAGTAAAAGAAGTATTTAACGAAGTGTAACGAAACAAACAGACCTATTGTAGTTTTTACGCAGAAGGGCAAGGTACCGCACGACTGGTATTAGCCGCGCAACTAACTAGAGGAATAGAAAAGACGAGAGCTTGATCCGCGCACACGCAAGCCGCCTATTACGAAAATAAAAGCTGTGTATCTGAGAGATCCGACGCGATCATTGGAGTGTTAATTAATTAATTTCAGAGTTCAACAAAACAAGTGAAATATATTAATTCAGTATGTTATTCATTTTTATGAGAAGTTCTACACTAGGTGCGCCTCAAACAGTTGACATCAGCCAAAAGTCTTACAAGAAGCGTGGCGTTACGCGTTCTTGTGCACATCCTTTTATTTTGTTTGTGACTAACAGCTGGCATTACAAAAATATTTCTGGAACCGAGAATCAGAATGACAGCTTGCGTTCGAATGTTTATGTGCCTTTGAAATAGGGAGATCTTTGAGTGAAGTTCCTCTCTTTAAAGATGATACCCTCGTGTAGTACATGTAGGGTAAAGTCACCAATAGATGAACACTTAAGCAGGTTATCTGATTCATATTATAATCCTGCACATTAATATATTGGAATTTTTTGTTCGGAGAAAAATAATTCATCTTAATTGTTATTCAAACTTTGGGACAAAGTATTGTAAACGATAATAATGCACTAATTTTTATAAAGTAAGAAAAATAAAGACCTGTCCGATTGATGAACCGTGTCCCCAGAACATGAACAGCAAGTCACCAATTGATGAACGAATATTTTAAATACGAAATTAAAGACAATTTATTCGAGAATTAAATAGAATTATATCTTTATTAATTAATTTTTTAACATATCTAAATAAAACAAAACTTGAAACGCTATCCCTTTACTACCAAAATGTAAGGGGACTAAGAACAAGATCAAGCCAGTTATTTCAGGCTTCTGTTGCCTGCTGTTACGACGTCATCGCTCTGACCGAAACCTGGCTTCATTGCGGTTTTACTGATGCAGAAATTCTTGACGAGTCCTATCAGATTTTTCGAAAGGATAGATATTCTGACTCCATGGCACGTGGAGGTGGCGTGTTGGTTGCATGCAAATCGCACTTGGATTGCAGTTTGGTTGATATCCCTGCTTTATCCGTCACGCTCACAATCGAGCTCTTAAGATAGCTCTGGGAAAGATGAATATATTCCTTCTATGTTGTTATATCCCTCCAAACTTGACAAACCATGCTGATGCAGATGGTCGAAGTCTCTACGATATTTTAATTCTTAGCCTAGATTTTAATAATAATATGACGAACCCAGAGGACAAAATAATCCTTCCTGGTGACTTTAACTTACCCAGCGTTCAATGGGTATTCAACGCTGATGACGATGACTACCTTCCTTCAAATTGTCTTACTGCTAAAGACTCCCATTTTCTTGACGCCATCTCCTCCTCTGGTTTACACCAAATGAGTGATGTAAAGAACCATATGCAAAGGCAGTTAGATTTTATCTTTTCTTCTGATTCGAGTAACACTATAGTCGAACCGACTTCTCGTAATTTATCCGCTATTGACAGTTTACATCCGGCCATTTTCATCTCTTTTTGTTACGATGGTTCTTATATTGTTGACCCCAACGTAGATCAGTACATTCATGATTTTAAAAGGGCGGACTTCTCTGATCTTTCGAACAGGATTCTCTCAATTGATTTCCCATCCCTTTTTCATGATAAAGATATCGAAGATTGCGTTTCCGTGTTTTATGATAGGATTTATGATCTGTTTAATTCGTGTGTACCACTTAAACGGGTGAGATCATCCTGTCATTCTCACCCGTGGTAGGGAACTACGGAGTCTTAAGAATAAAAAAAATCGGTTATGGAAAACCTACTTACGCTGCAGAAGTGCGTCAGCTTATTCTGAATTCGTTTATTGTCATGAATGCTTCTTAGCGTTATCGTCATCTTTATACAGGGCATAAATTGATAATGTTCGCAGTCGCTTGCACAATGATCCTCGTACCTTTTTTAAATTTGTAAATCTGAAAAAGAAAACTGATAATTATCCATCTACAATGTGGTATAATGGATCCTCTAGTTGTAGCGCGCCGGATATAGCTGATAACTTTGCATTGTTTTTTGAGGGTGCCTTTTTATCAGGCAACTTTGTGCCTTCCCTGGAAGAGTTTGGTCATATCCAAAATCGTCCCGCTACCTCCATTTCTTTGCCCATTATATCTCGGGATATTATCATGAATACTATCAAGGAACTCAAACTGTACTTTTCTTTTGGTCCTGATGGTGTTCCACCTGTATTCTTGAGATCCTGCTCTGATGCTTTACTCACTCCATTGGAACTCATCTTTAACAAATCTCTTCAGGCCGGCAGATTTCCTACCTTATGGAAGAACTCCTTTATAATTCCTGTTTATAAAAAGTGGCATAAAAACTCCATAACAAATTATAGGCCAATCGCGAAGCTTTCCTGCATACCCAAGTTGTTTGAATCTGTTATACACTCACAGCTTGTTTGGCAGTGTAAGGGGTTAATTTCATCTAATCAACATGGCTTTCTGCCTGGTAGCTCGACAACAACCAACCTTCTGGAATTTACATCACACATTATCTCTGCCTTCCAACAGGGACTCCAGACTGACTGTGTCTACACCGACTTTAGTAAGGCGTTTGATAAGCTCCCTCACCCCGTGATTATGCTTAAGCTTGAAAGGTTGGGTTTTCCGCCTTTATTGCTCGACTGGATCTGCTCTTACTTACAAAATAGGACTTACCGTGTCACTTTCCGTAATACTTTATCTAGAGTCGTTAGGGCTTCATCTTGTGTACCGCAAGGTAGCCATCTGGGGCCGCTGCTGTTTATTCTTGCCATTGACGACATTGTCCTTCTGATTAAGCCCTCCAAAGTTTTAATCTATGCAGATGATATGAAGATTTTCTCATGTGTTAGAAACAGTTATGATTCTTCCTGCATTCAGGATGATTTGAATACCTTTAGGAGTTGGTGTGCCACAAATGGACTGCAACTTAACCTGAATAAATGTGAAGTTATGTCATTTTCTAGGAACATCAATCAGCTCGGCTTTGATTATACCTTTGCGGTAACTAATATCCGTCGTGTGGAGTCCGTTACTGACCTCGGTGTAATGCTAGACAAGAAACTCGATTTTACTCTGCTCATAAACCATATAGTATTTCGGAGTAATTCAGTCCTTGGCTTTGTTAAGCGGTGGTCAAGGGAGTTTTGTGATCGACAGACACTTATTCACTTATTTTTTTCTTTAGCTAGACCAATTCTTGAGTACGCATCTCAGGTTTGGTCTCCTTGCTATGCGGTTCATTCTAGACGCATTGAATCGGTGCAGCGGAACTTTGTTAGGTTCGCACTAAGGGACCTCCCGTGGAATGATCCATTAATGCTTCCTCCTTATGAGGATCACCTCCGATTGCTTAATATGCACTCGTTAGAGGAACGTCGTAGAATTGCTGACCTAGTATTTATTCATCAGCTTTTGAACTTGAATATAGATTCTCTCACTCTTGCAAGTTTGGTTACTTATAATCAAACCCCGTATAGCTTAAGGAGATTGCCTTTACTACATGTTATCCATTCTCGCTCTAACTATGGTATGCATGAGCCTATTAACCGCATGTGTAGAGCCGTGAAATTGTGACCTACTTTTGATCTGGCTCTTACTAAAGATTTGCTTAAACGATCTCTGTTGTCTTTGCACCCCTGATTGTAGTGTTTGGGATTGTTCTAGACTTTTTTTTTTTTCTTTTCTCTTGTTTACTAATATTTTATTGCATGGGTTGTGGGAGCCTCATTCATCTCAATATTTGTTATATTCTGGTGAATAGGTCAATTCATTCCAGGCCTCTGCCTGTGAAGTGCGCCTTCTGAGTTAGAAGGGTTAATTCTATTTATTTTATTTATTTAAAATTTTTTTTAAATATTTATAATAATATAATTGTGTTATAATTACATCGTAAAAATGTGCAAAAATATTTTTTTTCAACGAAAAACTTTAACCACGATTTCATCAAACTGTCAGTATTTTATAAACACACTAAACTTGGCGCTAATAGCGGTGTTTCTTAACATTAAATTTTTTTTTTAAATACTTCCAAATAATTTACGTAGGAAAGAAAAATTATGTAATAAACATAATCATTAGCTTAATCATAATTAATTGAAATAATCTTTAATATAACTTATTTTATATACTATTTTATTCTAAATATTATATACTATTCATCTACTGAGTACTTTACCCTAAGCACACTTTGTTTATATTGTTCCTGCAATAATTTGTTTAATTCCAATTACCGCTTAGTTTATGAGTAATTCCATTTTATAGATTTATTACTAATTTAATCTCTAGTTAATTTTACCTTTAATTAAACCTTCCCTCTTACTATATTTACTATAGTTCCTATAGATTTTAGATACTATAGATTTAAGAAGAATCGTGAATTAAGGAACAATGAAGAAGAAATTGAAACCAACAACAATAAAAATATTAATAGTTATTTGTAGTGGTAGCTATAAATTTAATTATTAATTTTTAATTAAAAGATTCATCAGTTTGATTACATTATTTCAATAAAATATTTTTAAGTAAATCCACTTTGATTATGTTCAATCAGACTGTACAGATAAAATAACTGTCAAATATATTTCGGTCAACCTGTACACTTCGATAAATTTTGAATAGTGTGAATATAAAAACTTTAAGAAATATAATAATCATTCAATCAGTGACAATAAAATACTGTACTCTATACAGAGAAAATTCTAAACAAACTATCTATGTATTAATTGTAAAATAGGATACAAAAATTGTAAATAAATAATTCAGTTTAGTCAGAACAACCGAACTGGTATCATTAAAAATAAAATTAAAATAAAAAGTTAAAATCCAAAAATTAAATATAGTCTTTTCAATATAATAATATAGTTTTTAAAAAAAAAGTTGAACCGACTTCACAAAAAGCGCTAAAAAGCATAAAATAATTTTTAATTTTATATCTATTACGACATTTTGAAGTCGGTGCAAATCAAACAAACCAAACAAATTATTCTCCTATTAGCAATGGGAGATCACACTCTATACGACGGAAAAAGAATCATCGAAATCGCACCACGCGTTACAAAGTTAGGTTTCACCTCCACCCCCGACCTTTGTTTTTGGGAAGTCGGTTAAAAATAAAATGTATCTAAACCATTTATAGGTACAAAGAGGTTCTAGGATTGGAGACTCCACTACGAAAGGGACTACGCCCTTAATTATTAATTATCAAGGAGCCCCATTTTCATCCTACAATCCCTCAAGAGGTACTAGGAATCCCATTTATCCTATAAACCCTCGCTATTCTAGCAACGTTGCAGGGACAGCAACCGATTTTAATAGTGTTTCAAATAAAAACAGTATTTCAGATGATTCTTTTTACTTTAATATAGGTACAGAAGTGAAACATGTGAATGGAAGTATATGAAAGAGGTCAGGATCGAGGGCCGGACTAGGCATACCGGGCGTATGCTTCTAAATAAAAGATTATATTTCGAATTCAGTAATGCTAAAGAATGAAAAAATAATAAAATTATCCAAAAAGTATCATTATTGACATTATTTGGCCCGGACCAATTCTCTACTAACTTTTATAATTTTTCAGTTGTATCCAGTATTATAAAGTCTGTGAACGTCTAAGAATGAGCTGATGCTCCAGCTAGAGCATACATTAAATGCTGCAAACCTTCAGACTCTTTTTATGCGTCACTAAACTAATATAACACAACTGTGATTCATAAATTTAAAATTTAATAATAGCCTTCTTAGCGCAATCTGTTTTCAGCTGACAGGGATCCGAACCTGCGTTTCTCATAAGCCAGTACATAATCCCTTGCACTCTCGACGACATAAGAATCTATTAACTCGTTTTGTTTTTACTTCCCAGCTTTTCGATAAAATATAAACTTTGTTGAACCAAAACCGATTAAGTTCTATGGAATTATTAATAATGGCTTAACTATGGCTGGAAGCTCTGTAGGCTGTCATGTAGTTAATGTTGCCCCTGAGGTACATATGATAGGTAAAATTCGTACAGGAGCCTTAAGTCAAAAATTGCTCCCACACCTGAATAAAATGCTTTCATTGGATTTACAAAGTGCTGGTGATGAATTATATTTGGAAAACCCTGCCAGCTACCAGCTTAGGTACTTGGACTGGTCATTAATTTCTACCTAAGCAAGAGGTGCAACTGCTTATGACTTCTACAGTATGCACTGCGTGCATTTGATCGGGTTACCCTACATAAATAAATTCTGCCACAGTAAGTAGATTATGCTCTCGGATTGTACGTGATTAAGAGCTTTATGTGCCCTATTAATCTGTCTCATAGTCATTAAAGTTGTGCCTTGTGCTGGTTCGAAACTGCTTTGTTTTGCATAGGCATTTGCAAGAACTTAACGGGACAGAAATAGTCCCAGTATGGATAGGAAATTTACGCTGTTTAAGTTTGTCGAGAAGCATTTATTCCGGGCAATTAAAGATGTTCTCGCTTACATTCCGATGAAAACTCCAAGCTAGAGGATAAATTTTAGTAGATTGGTTCAGGCCCATTTCGAGAAAATTGGAAAATATATAAACATTATGAGGATTTGTTAACTGTTAACCAGAAGAACGTTTTAAACCGAGCATTTTTGAATGGAGAATTCAGGCTTTCAATTTATGTAGGATATTGGGTTTAGTGTTGAACTTTTTTTCATCAAACTTTTAAGAGTGGCGGAAAATTAATTTCCATAAACTTTTTTTAACCTGCCGATGTATTTGATTAACACTTTGACGCACCTCTTCATTTGACAGCTATAGTCACCACATGGTATGCAGAATACAAGGTATGCTAGATGAGATTTTGACACATTTCAGCAGATGATATGTGACGTAATGAGTCTGAAATGAATGGGAAGAAACTAATATTTAAACGAGTAGAAAATACATATTAAGGCTTGGGGTCCAACAACTTGCGCCGGGCGTAGCGCAAAGTCGAACGCATATAACGCCGACAAGAAAACTATTACTTGCATGAAAATGGCTTCCATGCGGGTATACCGGTATTGATGAAAAATAATACCGTAGTTCCAGTATTGAGAAATTTCGGTATTTTTGCAATCACTACTGGTCGATGGTTGCCATTTCGTTTGCATCAAAATTCTTAACTTTTCGCTATCCCTTCTTTTTTACGCAAGAGGAGTCCCGTCACAACCAATTTTTTATTGATGACGACTTTGCCCGAGTAAGCTTTAATTACTCTCAGTATATAAACATTTAACTAAAGAAAATTAATCGACTTACAGTATTCTTGAAGCATTTTCATATAACAATAACTTACTTGACTATTTGTAAAATTAATTTTACTGAAAATATTAAACATTTTTCGCACTCTTTGTGATTATAAAATTCGTAACGTAGGTTGTAATCACATTTACAAAACTAAATCCTTTGTGACAACTCCTCTCTGTTGACGACTGTGCCCGGTCTCTTCTATTTCAAAAGAAATGCAAACCTAGAAAAATTCTAAAGATCGTACTATAGAAACGTATTTAATTGAATTTGTTATTAAATCCTGTATACAACACAGTTTAACTAAATCTTTTGCCTCAATATAAAACTGACCTCCTTTGAACATTCTCTCAATATTCTTTACCACTTTAAAATTGAAAACTTCGTTAGTGTGCACAGTTGTTCCTAAATTGTTGACAACTAGGTTATACAAAACTCCTTACCCTTTCTTTGTTCCATTTTGACCCCTGTAAAGTGCAGCTTTATTTCCACGTTTCATATTTTTAAGTTGCTCCAGTTATTTTTCGCTGAGTTGAAATAAATCTTCAATGTGGTAGATAAAAAAATATATTTCATTTGGAAAGTCTGTAAAACTTGGAAAGAAATTTTAAATCGCAAAAAAACAACGGGAACAATATTAAACTCAAGGATAAATTTTTTGTAGAAAAGATAGAAAATTGCACTTAATTCATTAACTCGTCAAAAACCGCTCTTCTTACCTTCTTGTTAATGTAAGAAAAATCCGTTCTGGAAAAATGTCTGCAAGCGTCGGAGGTGATGTCACGGCTTCCAACTAGCTCTCATAAATCCTGTTTATGATTACAAGGCACGATACAGTTCCATCTTTTGTTTCATTTTTTACGAAGCAGAATGCCAGGACTTCCATTCCTTTCGAAAGAAGTTAATAAAAATGCACTTCTGCCTAATTAAGAGGATAGAAGGACTCGCCGTTTCAAAAATTGAAATTTAGCGCAAATGGACTTTTTATGCGAAATCACCCTCTACTTTTAAACTTGAGTGCTGTTCACTTTCTTTATAAAATCATAATTTCTTTAAAGGAGGCACGAGCAGGATATTCGAGTGACATTCCACTTCATATTTCACTAAGAAATTTATCTGATCTACTTTGACCGAGCCATTATTTTTCGGCGAAATTTTTGTTTTTTGAGGTTGTCACCAAAAATTCTAATTTGGAAAGATAAACATTTAAGATGGTGCCTAGAGAGAGAGATAAAAAGGCGTCGAAAAATTACTTTCTAAGCTTGGGTGGAATCTCATTAAAGATGTAAGATGTACGCTGAAGTATGAACTTCAGTGGCAAACCATCCCATAAATGTCGATAGACGTACCCTTAAAGATGAAAAATTTGGGGAGTAGATTTTCTGGGATTTAAATTTTCCTTTCCGTAGTGACCTTTTCTATGGGGGACATTTTCTTGAGGAAAAAAATTTTTTTGTGATCGAAAAAGACTTGTCCATTTTATTTAACATTGTGGAAAGCCGATTTTGTACAAAAATTATAATGCACGACCTTTAGAAGTTATGAATATATACAATCTACAATGCCTTGACACGCTTACTGTATTGATCCCTCAACCCTTTGTGGTATATTGTATAAGGAAAACATTTTGAAAAATTTTATATGAAATAATTTCACTTAAAACATTTTCATTTCCATAAAATCAATTGACATTTTTATAGTAAAACTATGGTTCAGACAACCCTTTCTGCATGGAAAAACTAGTATATAGTATACTGGATTGGGCATTATGACGTTGGGCATAGACATGATACAGTTTGTTGTCGCAATAAATATTTAAACATTAAGAAACCTTTAAATTTTCGTCGCATATTTAACAATCGAAGAAATTGTTTTCCTGCTTCACTCCCCTTGGGAGTATTTTTAAACAGCCTCAAGTTTTCTTATTTTCTACGCGTTAATCCTGTCGGAACGTGAAGACGTGTTGCTTTTCCAGGCAAGAGGCATATACATAAGATGAGTACAGTCTCGTGGTAAAAAAGTCTTCACTGAAACTGAAATAATTGCTGGGCTTCACGGTAAATATAGTTTTGACGATTTATATAATTTTGTTATCAGCGCCTGGAAATGTAGAAAATTTATCGTAGTAGAGTATAATGGCTAATTCTATTGAATTGAAACTTTTTATGGGACAGTTTTGGCATGAGAGTAAACTCGTGCAGCTAACAAAATCTGTTTAACTCCTTTTCCTTTTCTAATTACTATATTCTTAACGAAAGAGTGGGAGAGGCGGAAAAAGTATACGAAGATCCGCGCAACAAGCATACGCCGGGCATTGTTTATTGTACACTCACTGTTATTCTACATAATACTATTAATCAGCATAATTTCGCTTCGCTTCGCTTAGTTTCACTAGTACTATTTTATAATTTCAATATCTAATGAGCGCCCAAGCTTTTATTTATAGTCATACGAATACATAAATTCCGTGAAGAAATACGTTAAAGGTATATTATGGTTGAAATATATTTTTGGCCCAAAACTTATGTATTTATATCCTTTGTAAGCCCAAAATTATCAAAGCTAAGTTACCCGCTGCGTTCCATTCAACCTGGCAAAGTATTCGCAAGTACTCGCTAGTAGGCGTTCAATGAAAAGCCCTTTAATTTGTTTTGGCTGGAAGTATCGTCACATTTTCTTAATATTTAATAAAATTTTTTTTAATTTTTTAATAAAATCTAAAAATGATTTATTTAAATTTGTGTCCGATAAGAAATTTTTTTAAACTCACCGTATTCATATCCACTTAACAAATTTCTCCTCGATCTTATATTAAATGAAAAAAAAACGTAATTTACACCCAAATATATTTAAATCCATCTATTGAGCGTTATAAAAATTAAAGTCATTTAACGGCAAAAAATTGCGAAACTGCTTGGGAAATTTTTGATCAACTACTTGGAGCCAGAAGCATGTGTAGTTCCCGGCAGTCAGAAGTACTTGCGAGTACTATGCCAGGTCCAATGGAACGCAGCTACTATTTCAAACAAAATATTAAGGGTAGGTTCTAGACGAGCGGCCTGAAAAATGGCTGAAGTTTTTGAATTGTTTTCTCACAGAAGAAGGTAAATAATGTATAATTTTAAATGGTAAAATTTACGAGATATCCACGCACTTCTCGAGCCGTGTAGCGCGTGCAACGCGCTGCGTCGTGCAGGATTCCCCCTTCCTCTTTTATTTGAAGCACAAAGATCAAACTTATTTACAAAGTAGAATAAATTCCCGGGGCCATGGACCATTTGTAGAAAAATCCAGTGAATTTTGATAAAATGACGACCGTTTGAAGAAAAAAGTCGATCTTTTTGCCCTTTTTTTATTGTTCATAGTGGTTAAAAAAATAGTAAATATTAATATTTTTTGTTGAAAATGGTCCATGGCCCCTAAATTCAATAATCTTTATTTAGTCCAAAAAGAAGTCAATCGGTTTAACGGCTCGACTGCAACTCTGCACGGCGTGCCTAAGAACATGGTTTTGAAGTTCGTGGGAAGAAATATAATTTTTGTTTCTTACAGCTAGTCAGCTGTTCCTGGACCATAAAATAATCCTTTCTCTTCCTTGTGAAACTGATTTTGACTACTATATTCAAGAAACATTATTCTATCCAAACAGAACATATAAAAGAACTTTTATAGCTGCTGAGCAAACAATACGGCGCGCTTGCCTTTGGCCCGAACGTAAGCGTGATTTTCAGCCGGTACGCGGTCGCACTAAATCGGCTGTTACTTTTACATTTTTCCGAACTTCGTCATATTAGAGGCTTATTCTAGACAATATAAGGATTTGAAATATGCAAAAACAGAAAAATTAATTTTTTGAAATTGCTCGACTAGAACCTACCCTTAATGTAAGTCAAAATTTATTTTACCCAAAATATTAAAAATGAGGTACCTACTATTTTATTAATTATTTTATGAAAATATTATTTTCAGCCTAAATTTATTATAGCAAAAACTTATTTTTTCCTTTTTAGTAGATTTTTATATGTTATTGTTAAATAAAAGCTTTTTTTTCAAAATATTTTTTTATTGTGTAATTTTCTTTTTTTCTTTTAAGTCTTTTGAAATCTTGCAATCAATATTAAATCTATTATTTGTCAACATTTTTAAGTTGCTTAAAATTTATTACGGCCATTTTCACAGAAATTTTACTATTTATTAGAAATTTCATCCATAAATCAGGTATTGTTTATTAGGCAGTGTCTTATACTTTCTTGAGACTTTTGCAACTTTATCTGATTCTTTTCAATTTCATGACATCTGTTAGGTTTACTATCCATCTGCGTTGGTCTCCTTGCCGATGAATGTTTCGTATTAATAGGTTCCACCACGTGAAGGTAAAGGTTAGCTTCATTTCATAATAATATCGCAGTGTCATGTTAGACGTCTGCCATATTCGATTTAGAATGACGTCACTCTACTTATTGTGTTTCGCCCATAAAGCCCTTTCATTTGATACCCATCTCATCCGTATTGGATTAAAAATGGCGGCATTTAAGTAATTGTGCATTATCATGAGAAACAAAAGTGTGTGCCAAATTTCAGCCCGATAGCTTCAGTGGAAGTGGGTGAAATATTGATTACAAAATTCCAGGACAAACATACAAGTGAAATTAAATAAAAGCTTTTAAAAATTCAAAAGATTTTCGTGAAATGCTGATGAAGTGAATATTTTCATCGATGATCAAAAGTATGTAAATGTGTCTTTATTAAATTTTTAGTATTCTTTAAGGTGTAAAAAAGAAGGATGGAATTCCGAAAATGGGTACCCTCTGATTGGCTTCACATTTTTACCAGGCACTCTACTATACACTAGATAACAGTACCTAAAAGAGGATTTTCGGCAACTCGAAAGGGGAGGGGGTGAATTTTTTTTTTGATATTTAGAGGTATTGATATTAACATAAGAATGTACACTGCACGATTTTAGTTTCCCCGGTACACCGATTTGACGATGAATTTCGATAAAACACCACAAAATATAACGAAAATAATAAATAAATTATTTTGATATCTGGCTTAGATTTCGATATATTCGATCTTGAAATTTTAGTAAACAACACTTCCCGACTTGTCAAAATGGCCGAACTTAAAGTCAGCTCGAACTTTTTTATTAAACTTTTGGGGAGCAAGACCTCTTCCTTCTTCACTAAAACAACGTTCCCGATGACTCCTAAAAAAAATCGATTTTTAAGGAAAATTTAAGATTTAAATTGTTTATAAAATGAAAAATATTTATTGGATCTACAAATATTTTGATTTATTTCTAAAAAATATATTCAAAAAGATTGTGTTAAAATTTTATACCGATCAGTTAAACCATTCTCGAGATATCGTGTACACCGACTTTAAAAACACGGTTTTGAGAAAAATGTGTTTAAATTTAAAGTTTGAAAACCATTTTACATATGGGAAAAATTTTTTTTAACTTACACAGAGTCATCTATTCCGGAACCATATAATACACAAGAGAAATAAAACAGAACGTATAAACGACCTTGCTGCTTGGCAGTACAATAAGGTAATTAAATTATATAGATATTTATGAGGAATCGCTCAGGTAATGATTCTTCCAATAAAAGAGTTTTTAAAAAAAAAGTTGAACCGACTTCACAAAAAGCGCTAAAAAGCATAAAATAATTTTTAATATTGAATCTATTATAACATTTTGAAGTCGATGTAAATCAATCAAACTAAACAACTACAACAAAAGTACTTAATCGTCCTTTCTTATGATCCCATGAGCTGAAACGTTCAGGTAGTATTATGTGTTAGATATCTTCAATTGTTGTTTTATTTGTTTAATTCGCCCCGACTTCAAAATGTCGTAATATATATAAAACTTAAAATTATTTTATGCTTTTTAGTGTTTTTTGTGAAGTCGGTTCAACTTTCTTTTTTAAAACTATTTTATTTTTCACTTTTTAGTGTCTTCTACCCTATACAACGAAAAAAGAACCATCCAAATCGGTCCACGCGTTACAAAATTAGGTTCCAAATAAACTCACTAGGCAGATTGATCGCAACTCGATGTACATTCTGCTTATGATCCTGGTCCCTAAAAAATCAATATTTATCAAATTAAAGCAGGAGTAAGTACCTGTCAAAAAAACGGAATTGCTGCTTATTTAAGAATTTTTCCGGCGCAACAGACGGCTTAATAATAAAATTATCCGTGTTTTTAACATAACATATATATTTTATTATTTTTAAAATGGCCCGATTTAAATCGGCACATCGCAAAAATCGTAGAAATTTTGAAAATAGGGGTCCTTTTTCAATATTAGCGGTGTCATTGAGTATGCTCTCTCTCAGTTCCTGTCAGTTTTTTCAGAATATATACGTGCACGTGCGAATTAAATTTAATATAATTGGTAGAGTGACAGTCAATGATAAAGGGGTCCCAGAAAACAACGAATGAAACGGCGTTAAAAGGAAAAAAAGATAAGTTAATGTTTTTTAATTTTTAATCTTTTGAAGTCTTAATTCGATTTAATCTGATAAGATAATTTTATTATGTTTTCTCAATCTTTTGCATTCTAAATTCGAGTCCAGCGACCTCGTTCTTAAGCTTATGTTCAGAAATCGGAAGATATATTGTGTCTATTATTTTGAAATTATGCTGTTACGAAATAATTTGTGAACATTTAATTTGGATTTTTGTGAATAGTTGAAATTAAAAGGAAACTTAGTGCTCTTGAATTTAGACAGTGTTTTGTTTATTCAATCCAACCCATTTTATTTCTGGTGGTATCACAGAGCTTTTTTTTTAATTAGAGTATGTGGACTCTTAAACCACGTGGCGCCCTACGGGTACTCTGCTTGAACGCCAACCCACACAGTTATGCTAGCGGCGCATTATCGTGCATAAAGTAAAGGCACGTAATAAGGATATTTAAGAAAATTTATCTTTTAATCTTAAGAAAAAAAAACCATTTTGCTAACATTTAAGGATCTTCGGTAGACGAAATTCATAATAACGCCATATTCGAAATTTCTCTCCGTCAATCACATTTGAAGATATGGGAATTCTATTTATTTGCGTTTGATTCACCACAAAGGTTACTCAGAATTATCATAAAATTCGTAATGACGAAGGTTGCATGTCATAAGCCGAGCTCGCTTTGGCTCGCCAAATTACCATTAAAAAGAATACTAAAAATCAATTTCCGATTTCATCCTTACTGATATACCACATATTGAGTATTTGTTTTTTATTCTTCTACTTTTTACTTTTACGGGAAGACTGCTCTAAGCTCAGTGTTTTAGTTATTCATATTAAGCTCAGTGTTTTAGTTATTCATAGTTTACTCTAAGTGCAGATAATCCTCTTTCATACTAAATAAATCGCTTATTAACAGAATCCAAAGTAAGGACGATGATAATTCATATGGCAGAGTTTAGCAATGTGGTGTTGAAAATAGATACCACATGGATTACTTACATAAAATCACCACAATACTATTTCTTGCTTCAAATATATTTGCATGGAAACTTTTCGAGGACTCTTTGACCCAAACACATAGTTATCCAAAATGTTTTCGAAACAGTTAGAAATCACATCCTTCATCTAAGATACCCAATATCTTAAAGTTCCCATCTTGTAGCGAATAAAGACTTAAATTAATGCCTGGAAATTTGCTGGGTTGAAAAGCTCGTAATTATTCTGGAAGTATCAAGTTTGACTCAAGTATTAAGAATTGTGAAAGCCGGCAAAGGGAAAAAGTGAGATCCTCCGGGCGTTACATGCCCTCAAGAAAGAAGGATACAAGAAAGGCAGCTACTGATGCACCACTTAAACTGCATTACTATTTGGCACACTCAACTTCAGAGACTTGCACTTAGAATTTTATACATGCCACGTAACTGATGAAAGAATCTCCTTTCTGTAAAGATAACAACAATATTACTAACAAGATAGTCTAGAGATTCACTTGACCTAATAGCAAGCAGCAGCAGAGACGAAGCAAGAAGGAATGGAAACTAGACCATACTTTCAAGGAAAACGTGCTCGGTTCTATGTAACAAGATTATGGCAGTCGTCTTTGGCAGACGTGGATGTTTCAACGGCACTATTCATATATGAAATTTGTGACATGGCTTATAGTTGTGTGCACATTTAAGGAGAGTGGATTCTTGCTCGGCAGACCGCAGTAATGTACTTGCTTTGTGGAAATGTAAAAATCTCTCGATTTTAAAAACATTTAATAGCTTAGAAGGATGCAGATACAGTACATTTCTCAAGTTGTTTGGTTATTTGTGTTTTAGTGAAGGACTTTTCAAGTTTTTCGCTAGCTTTAGTAGAAGCGTAGTTGTATATTTCAAAAGGTCTCTCTCAAAGTAAGAGAAATCTTTTCTAAATAAGCACATTAAAAGGATCGAGATTGTTATTAGGTTCAAAGGAAAGTTCACATTATATCTAGTGAGAAACAGATCGATCTAATAAATCACCTATTGAAAGAAACTATTGTGTATTAATGGCAAAGTTACAATTTCATTGTAAGCCGTAAGTACGAGTATCATAGTGTTTGTGTTGTTCACAATAAGGTTTAAAACAGGCCTCTAGACTTGCCCTGTTAACAATAATAGTCCTTTATAGCGCGTAACTAGCGCTACTATCAAAGGTCATTTTTGCACTTTCTCAAAACATATTCAAATATCAAAAGTATGTGAAAATATTGTAAATTTTCCTAGTTACAGGCCAGTTCTGATTAACCTTCCTACTGGAAAGATGCGCACATGACATTTTAGGTCCTTTTCTATTGTTAAAACGCTTTTTATCGGATTGTAGTATTCTTCAATAATATAACTCCTTTATAGCATATAACCCTTTATGCATTGAATTTTAGTTCAACAATTTCGTCATTATTTAGTTGTTCCTCAAGTCCCTTGCTCTGTTTTAGAAGAGATTTCGAATATCTTTTCCGATCTTGTTCCACCAATCGTAATCGCTGCAGGTAAGTTTGTGCGTAGCCGAATTTCACAAATATGTATGTAAGTACTATTTTTTAAGACTACTTGAAAAAAAAAAAAAAACTTCTACCAAATGAAAAAAATATTTAACCGCGTCCAAAGACAAAAAACCTACATTTAAATTGATAAAAGAAAAAATAGCATTTTATAAGAAGAAGAATTATTTTTCATGTTATTTGCAAATTTTTCATATTTTTTAATAAAGGTCGACATGAAAATTTCAACTCGGTCAAATCAAATTTCTAGAAAAAAACTTACCGCAAAGGTATATTTGGATTTGCTAGAAATTAGGAGAAAGCCGTCAGTGGAGTAAGGATTAACCAATCCTAACGTTCGAATTCCACCGGCGACGTCCGATGTTTTTTTTTCTGCTGACAACAAAATATGATAAAAAAGGCCATTGTAGGCCCACTTGTAATTGTTGTCTCGAATCGGGTGAAGTTCTTCTCCCGTCCCATGCCCCACAAGGTCTTCCGTGAACTACAGAGAAATTTAAATTAGGATATACCAAAGGGGACGGCGGAATTAATCAAGATTATCTATGATTTGACCATGGGGTGTGTGTTGGGGGGGGGGGGGGGTTTACATCGAAACTTCTTATAAAGACAACTGTTGGCTTTACTATAACAGTAATAAAGTACTCCTTTTTTAGCTGAGTTTTTTATGGATACTTTAGAAGATAGATTGTTTAACTGTGATAATCCGTTAATTAATAATATTTATTTTTGGAGGAGATATGTTGATGATATTTTATGTATTTGGACGGGTACGGAACGACAATTAGAACATTTCAACACTAACATTTTAAATAAATTGGACGATAATATTAAATTTACTATTGAATTAGGTAATAATGTAATAAATTTTTTAGATCTGACGCTAAAGATAGTTGATAATAGAATCACATTTGATATTTATAGAAAAAATACTTACTCGTATTCTGTGATTCCTAAATATTCTTGTCATTCTTGGAACGTAAAAATGTCCGCGTTCCATTCTATGTTAAACAGACTATTGATAGTCCCACTTAGTCGTGAAAATTTTGAAAACGAATTAAATGTTATTAACACAATAGCGGAGAATAACGGTTATAATAAAAAATTTATTAATAACCTTTTGAAAAACAAAATACAAAAATTGGCTATTAGTTCGGTTTTCCCTACACAAGATAGTTCAAATAATATTGACGTAAATTACAGGAAAGTACCATACATTGAAGGAATTTCACAACAGATTAAAAAAACTTTGAGATTTAATAACATTGAAGCAGCTTTTTTCAACAGAAACACTTTAAAGCATTTGTTATTCAATTACAAAATCAAGCCAAAAATTGACGATGTTGAAAAAAGCGGTGTGTACAAAATTAATTGCTCCGATTGTCAAGCAATATACATAGGGAAAACAAAAAGATCTTTAAGAGTTAGGTTAAACGAACATATATGCTCTGCAAGGTTAAATAAACAAACTTCTGGAATTGCTAAACATTTGTGTTAATTTAATCATAATGTCACTTCAGAAAATATAAAGCTACTTCATAATCTAAAAGGAGGTAGAATACTGGACCGTTACGAGATATTTGAAATTAGAAATGAGCTGAGCGCTGGGTCTCTTTTAGTTAACGATCAGTTAGATTTTCAAAACAGAAGTCCGTTACTTAATCCGCAGATTGTAAGAATGTAGAACCAAATTTGTAAAATTTGTTTTAGTAGCCAGTTAGCCCTGTTGATGTTCTAATAAAACGAAACGCGTAGGCTTTAATATATTGTTGTTTTTTTTTAGTGGAATAGTAAACAAGTGTTAACGAAATATAGTTGGTTGTTTTAATCACTTTATTCAAGTATCAATGTATGGTCACTTTATTCAAAATTAATCGTTACCTAAATATGACCTACTTTTGAAAGCATTTCATCATCACTATCAAATACATGGTTGGTTGATAGGTACAAGTGAACGGAACAGCACTGCAACACTTTGGGAACTATTTCGATCACCTTCCTATCGCTATAAATAGGTCAATACCTTTAAAAAGATAGACCTGCTCATATAGCGCTATATTCTTTTATTACTTAGGTCTAACGAAGGTTTTCCAGAGATATCTATTCTGTGCATAACCAGAGCCGAGCAGTTTTAAAGGATCTGTGGTGGGGAATCCTTCTCTATCTAATATAACCTAAAACTAGTGTCATTATTAACTTCGGTTCTAACCAATTTCAAGCTTCATTAAAATACCTACCTCTAAATTCAAAAAAAGGCCATTATTATTGACTCACATGACAAGAGTCTTCGACGAAGCTGAGGTTTTGAGGGAGATCTTCCACCTAGCTGGCAGGTACCGACAGCATACCTGCGTCAGTTTTGAAAAACTCCTCTGTATAAGAAGGAAACAATTGCGATATCACCTAATACAGATCTACTATTATAAATCTGTATTCTTGAGTTATTTAAAGCAGTAATAATGTATGTCCGTTATTTTTACTGATACCCGTTTCTTAGGATTTTTAAACATAGTTCCAGAATGGGGAAAATCAACTACAACGAACTTACTTGAGTTTTAAGATATCTGCATCTCTGCAATGGAGTCTGTTAGATAGCAGGACTTATTAATCTTTTATTTCAGCAAAACTTTTACAGAATTCATAATAAAATTCTTACACACAAACTTTGATCCCCTGGATTTCCCTCCCTTTTCGTTAAGTGGATCTATTCCTTCTTGTCTCAACGTACACAGCGAGTCTCTCTCTGACGGTATCTCTAACACCTCAGGTGTACCACAGGGCAGTCACCTTGGACTACTGCTCTTCATCATATATTGACTACTTTGAATGGTTCTAGGCTTCCTTGGAAAGCTTCTTCTGGAAAGACTGATTATCTGAAAGACACAAATCGAGCTCTTATGAATATTGACACATTTGCTACTATATCCTTCTCATGTAAGACGAACCGAGTGCTTGAGACGATCAAAGACTAGGACGTGTTGGCTAAATAATCAACAGGCCCAATGCCTAAGTTTTATTAAAAGGTGTTCTAAAGGTTATATGACGAGGCTAATTTATTGTAGTTTCATCAGGTCGATTTTGGAGATTTTGTATTGTTAGGTCCTCCCCTCTCTATGTCACATATTAGCCGCATTGAAGCGGTACAGTGCAGATTCGAAGGGTTTGCTCTTCGCGCTGTTCATTGGAGCAACTTTCTCGCCCTGTTTCCGTATGTGAATAGATTCAAGCTCATTGTTCTGGATAATCTTGAGGATTGACGCAATATTTTTCGAATTCTATTTGAATTCTGCTGCTTACAGGGCACCATAGATAGTCCTGACCTTTTGGGTTCCACCAATTATTCTGTTCCTACGCGCTCCCTGATGGTGCATTTCATATCCCTCATACACTAGCTATGTAAGTCATCGACCGATGGTGGAGGTTATACCTATAACTTATCCATCAAAATCTATTAAAGGATAAATAAAGGTTTGAAAAGTATTTAAAGATCTAGCTTTGTGCACTGATTCCGAAAATGGCCAGAGAATCTGACTAGAATGTTTGAAATATCTGAAATGGCCAAATTTATTTTCCCTAATCAGTACACTAATTTTTGAGGAGGTGCTATGTTGATCCTTTAAACAATCGCTATCTAATGAACCGATTTTCTTAAAATATTTTTCCTCTCTTTTAAGTTAAGAAAGTTGTGAATTTCCTTTAAAAATTACATTATGTTTACATAAAACTAAAAAAGTAAAAGGGAACAAATCTACTAGCATATTCTTAAATGATAAAATGTTGCGCCACTTATTTGTGCGGGTTTTATAGTTATCCATGTGTCCTTACACTTGTTTACTACTTGTTTACTACATTCCCGTTAAAATACTCTACTTTACAGTGAAAGTCCCATCGAAATCGGCTTAGCCGTTCCCTAAATTAGCTCGGAAAAGAACAAACTGATAGGAAGAGAGGCAACAATTTGAAAAAAACGTTTGTTTGGGTTTTGGTATCCAGGATTATAAGCATATGAGCTTACAGAAGAGCAGTTATTTCGAAATCCCAGAAAAACACTTTTTATTTGTATGTATCTATGTATTTATATACTTATAATTAGTAAAAAAAAACAGTTTTATGTGGGAAAATATAATTTCCAGTTACCCCCCCCCCCCCAATTTTTAAACCTAATTGTTAAAGTATCTCTTTGTATAAGCTTACTTAAACGATATTTCTAACATAAGACACCTAAATCTTCAGAAACACAATCGTAAATGATTTATCGTACCATTAGTCCGTAATTAAAATAATATTTATTTTGGCGCCTAATGAAATCGGGAGCTTAGTTTTAAAACCTTTTCGAAGTAGCTATGAGAATAAACTAATTAAAAAGGCACGAACTAATTTAAGGGACATTTTCAAAAAAGGAGGTAATAACTATGGGAAGAGGTGAATTATTAATAAACCTGCTGCATTAAGCTATTCGTCAACTGTTTTAAAACTTATCCTTTTCGGTTAAGATATACAGCGCGCATTGCTACCTGTATACATTTTGAACAACATTAAGACCATCATTCTCGACCGATGGAAAGATGACCACTCTAATAGATGAAAACCAGCTCCATTTTAAATTTTTAACTAGAAAAAAACTTATATCTCTTGGATTTACATTTGTTCTCAGTGTGCCTCCTTTGCAGTACATATACGGGGCTTTCGCGATTAGTGAGATTTATCTAACACGACAAAAAAGGGTAATTTATAATTCACTGGATTCGAGGATATACCAATCTTCGGGGCAAATTAAAAGAATCCTACCATAGTCATCAAAACACACGAGGAGTTTTGTTAATAATTCTAGAAAAGAGATTAGACCAACACGAGTAGAGTACCCGTGAAATTTAGATATGTTTACCGGAGCATGTATGTGAAAGTCTACTTTATTCTACGGATAAACTTTCCTCGGAAAGCCTCTGCTAAGATTGTGAATTATTGTCAGACTTCTTTCAAAGTAGAAGAACACTTTCAGGATTTCAGGCAAACTTACATAGAGAAGTTGGGAATTATTTTCTTAGTTCTTAGTATCTTTTATGCTAACTAAGAATTATTTTGGGTTTTAGTATATTACTTCTTGAGGATATAACGTACTACGAAGTAGAAAAGGATTGCTCGCTAAAAATTAAGTTTCTACATATCACGTACACTTCTGAGTAATATTAGTATGTCTGCCTTTATTTACCCGAACACCTTTTGAAAGAGAAGAACTTTACTTGATCCGAGACAACGATTTCAAGTGGAAATATTTTCAAGGTGGTGAACAATTAAGGTGGATTCTGAATCACCGACATCACTGTATGGCCTTTCATTGTAATCAGCAAAAAATAATAAGTCATGGGAGGGGGTATTTAACACGTCCGTATGACATTTTATGCACCGGCGAATTAAGTACTATCTATGTCCATCCGAACCTGGGTAAGCGAGAGTTCAACGGACCGGACATTTTTCTCGCTTATGATGGTTTTTCACTGAGCCAGTTTCTCACTTATAAAGGTGCAGGAGCATTGATAAATAGATAGATATAAAGATAGAATTTTTATTTGATCTTGGCACAAATGCAGATTTAAGTCCATAAAGGAAATACAAATTTCTATTTTCAGGGATTAACCGGACCTGTCACGTAATTATAAATATTTCCGCTTATCCAGTTCTCTATGACCCAGGTTCGACTGTAGTGTGTTTCCAATTGACAAGCAAAAAAATTGTATGATATATCTTAATAGTTTAGGACTTACAGGATTAATACTAAATTTCGATAATTGTTTACTGACGCAATGTTGGAAAATGAAATTAAAGGAATTAAATTACCATTTCCAACGAGGTAACATATGGAACCCTGTCTGGTTTTGACTTGGATGGTTGGTTGCCTAGAGCTGTTTGCGTCTGATAAGCATTATTTCGCTCGGAGGGAGAGAAGATACATTATAAATGCCACTAAGGGAAATGAACAACACGGATGACATTAAAACAATCCAGATTAAATATTGAGATCCACCAGTGAAATCTCAGCTAAGTCTTCTAGGTTGTCAAAAATTCATTCTGCAGATTATATTCCGTGAAAAAAATTAACGACTTAAGAATAAGTACTCACAGACTGACATTATGTATTTAGTTAGTATAAAATTTCAAGACCACGTGTAAGTATCACTTTAATTTAATTCTTTTACAACTTCGTCCCGTATTTTGCCTTTTGAATGTTCATGTAATCCTCGTGAAAAATCAAATAAAATAGGATATTTTAGAATTATTTCGTGTAACTTTTCAGTTTTAACTTTTTTATACTGCGATTGTTATAAAAATGCGGTAAACAATGAATAAAATATGTAAAATATGTAGGTGGTAGCGTTAAAAAAGCTGTCAACAGCAAACTAAGTAAATTGTGCACATCGAATCGTGCCACGTTTGGCATTTCCTTTTTTGTTTTTTGGCGCGAGAGATAAGAATCTTCTCTCTCGGCCTCCAACGAGTGGTGTCCGATAAGCATCTCCTTTTACTTTCTAAGGCAGTATAATGGCATAATATGTGCACGGCAGTCACCAGGTACACCCTACGGGTATCATCCGCAAGGAAGTTCATCTTCTTTTCACCTTAAATTGCCATGTCCTGTTAATAGTGCCGTCAGCCATATCAAAGTCCTTCGAGCCATCTCTATGGCTCTTCTGGGCAATATAATCGCCATTTCAGCCTACTAACACGACTTCTCGACGGATTACTGTAGCCAGGGCACCCTCGTGACCCACTGCCGTGCCTCTACCGGAGGCACTAAATGGCTCCGGACCGTGGAGCTCCCAGCTTAGCCACCTCATCTGCCCCTTAATTGCCCTACCAGCTCCTGTTCCATTCATTGCGTCACCACCTTAAGACTTGTTATTGTGCTTTGTAGGGTGCGTATGAATTGAATCTTTGCAATAATTGTTTTGTAATCGGTATAACCCGCGTTGTGTATGCCCTTTTCATAAGGTTTGCATAGCAAAGAGTCGACCGTAATGCTCCCCAAAATCGGGCGGGGATCCCTGTGGGCGTCCTCTTCCTACAATCCGGCGCAATCTTCGTTTTCCTCTCTGGATATTTACTCCTCTCGTCTCTAAAATATTGTTAATATATCTCCTTAAGCTAGGATTAGTTCAACGTCCGACAAGAGCAAGATCCAGCCTTGCAAAGTCTATATTGTCATAGGATCTTTAATGTGCATTATGATGGCTATTGATATGCCTCTGGTATTAAGCTCCTCTTCTGCTACTCGCTCCACTTGGTGCCGGTTTAGTAGATCTACTGGTTTCTACTTAATGTATTTCGTTTGAGCACCCTTCTTTCCATTGTTTTCAGCATAAAAAACGTCAAGCTCAAAGGTCTAAAGGACTTAGCTTCTGTATAGTCTTTTCTTCCCGATTAATATACCATCTATCGATCCATGGCATTCGCACCCTGTTTCCTCAGAGTCCAGGGCATGTTCGATCTGTAACTTCCCGGAAAATGAGTTACCAGTAGGATCTCATTTGCTTCATCACAAGTCTCCGACATCTTCCCAACCCCACCACTAACCAGTCAAAAGTCGGGAGACTGGGTCATTCGAGACCATATTATGAAGTCGACAGGCGTCAGAGATATTTCTCGTGCTCCAGTAAAAGTCCCTTCATTACTATATCTTCTTTCTACGAAGAGTTTTCTTCATCTACTTCTTTAGAGCTTTATATCTCTCCCAGGCTTCTATTTCCTGGTTCCTTATGACTCGGTTGAAATCTTTAACACCTCCTTAAGGGTAGAAACTATTAAGAAGGATTTTTTTTTAGTGATGTTCATGATTTATTTGACTTGATTTATTATTGTGCATATTTGCAAACAAGTATAAAAATTTTTTTTTAAATATGGAACATATAAGCTGGGTCCTATCAGAAGTCACCATCAGACCAGTTTACATCTAAAATTAATACAATTTGAAGATTACGTTAAGAAGATGTTTTTTTTCTAAATGAATATAACTCTGACCAAAAAAAATTTAAAGTGGCATTTTTTAGAGGTTTTAAACAAAAATTTGGTAATTTGTTTCCTTATTTCATAAAATCTTTGCAAATAAAAATATACTTTAAACAATGATATTACCCCAAATTCTCCTATTAATGGGTTGGATCCCACTTCAGTTGGAGTTCAGGCTTTGCGATACGCGACCTCGACGGCCTTTTATAGAGTGGAAACCTGAAGAAAAGAAATAAAACCTCATTTATTTTATTCATTTTGAACAACCTTGACTACTAAAATGGATATATATTTTGTAATGCTCTCTATTCCTCGAGGATTGCTGATCTATATTTCATTTTCCCATAAATTAAAGAAACTGCAATATCTTTTCGATGGTGTTGTCAGGTCATGGTAAACGCGGCATATTCTCTGTGAGGAAATATATAACCAATTTTGCAAGGTGGCATGGTTCACCTATTTGCAAGTACCTGTCGATCTCAAGTTACCCGAAAATCTTCAAAATAGGACAAATATGTATACTGTAGAATTTTCTTATACCCCTTACCCTCGACAACGTACAGAGCGACCTCTTCGAATTCCATCATATAACACCCATCATGAGGATTGGTGGATGCTTTACAAACCTTTGAAGGCAAAACTCCATAAACTTCTCCGAAGGACGGCGGCAAATCAAATTGAAGCTTTCGTCATCGTATTGAAATTAGATTCATATTATAATAGAAAAAAAATTGATATTATTCTTTAATTTTTCTTCATTGAACAAGAAGAAAAATTTGGGATGCGTTCCTTTCTTTATTGATCTGTTCGTCGATATTTCAGATTGTTCAATGAACCACACTTACCATTTGCAAACCTCGCTGCATTTTGCAGAAGGTCTACAGGGTGGGCCATACAAAATTTTGAAATATCCTTTTTCAAATGATAAAATTTCAGCTTTGTCATATACAACAGTAGCATTAAAAATATTACTTATATTATCGTTATCGGTTGCATCTGTTTTAAGTTCGTTTTCCAAATATAAAAATTATAAAAAAATATTTAAGATCAACCATGAACAGACCAGAATAGATTAAGCCGCTAATATATTGCTGCAATAGATCTATGAACAATCTATGACAATTTTGATAATTTAGATACAAGACAATTAATTACAGATTTCGCGAATAAGAATGTAAGGAAAGTATTATCTTATTTTATTTTATTAAGAAACATAAATAATATTAAGTGAAAGCTTTTAATTGCTTTATTTTACAAACCTATGCTGTATGGCTTGTTTTCTGTTTGTAAAGTTACCTTGTATTGAAAGGGGGCGGCAAAATTAGTTCAATGTTGACAATTTTGGAAAGGACGATGAAAATAAAAGAGTAATATGCATACCATGAAAACTGACATTTATGAATCACCCTGTAACTCCCAACGGTTGATATTGTCCGCCACTTTTTCATACAATTTTTTGTTGGACTAGGTGAGATCTATCACCCCACTCATTTTGGAACGTCAGATCTGAAATACTCTTTATAAAATAATAATAAATATGACTGAAACTCGCTTGTACTACACATCAACTGATCCAATCTTACTTATTTTGACCTAGTTAAATTTGCGGAAACGCCTGCAGGCTTTAAGTCGATTAGATTGCTATTAAAGTCGATACATGTGTGTCATTTAAATACATCTTGAAGGTCCCAGGTTGAAACCCTACCGGCGGCAACTTGTAGCTGTTTCTGCTGACAACATAGGAATAATAGGTGGTTTGGAATTCACCTTGAATTGTATTCCCAGTTGCAATCCTTATCGTCAAATTCGGTGAAGTTCTTCTCCCACCACATGTCCCACAATAGTTTACGGTAAGTAGACTGGTATTCTATAAAATTATTCAACGTTATTGTCGTTTCAAAAATTCCATTGAGGCTCTAAGAAGTTTCTATTATGTAAAAAATACAATCCTTTGAGCATTTCGCTACTTTACTTATAATAAATTTGCCGACTTCTTCTACTACAACTTTAATGTTATACACGTCTTTGATGTAAACGTAATAAAGGATAGAAGAGAGGCTTTAATAACAAAAATTTGAATTAAAGCTTAAAAAAGGATTCGATGGAGTTCATTTTAACTCAATCTATAATTTACCACCCAAATCTAGAGTTAAACTAACTTAAAAGACCCATTTTCCTACAGTTTCAACTGTCACTACTAAGTCCACATAGTGATCTAAAATATTCTCGCAAAAATCAATATTCATTTCTCCAAACTTATTTCGCATGCAAGTGAAAGATATTGCTCCAATTCCTTAAAAAAAGTGAAAATTAATGGTAGATTTCTGTGTAGTGATACTAGCTGCATTTATGTGAATTTTATATAAAGAAAAATGATGCTTAAACCTTAAAGTGAAGAAAAGGGATATGTATCTAGTTTTGTTTGTGGTATTTTTCATTAGAATGGAATGGGTTCAATTTTGAAGAAGAAAATGAAATCTTCGAAGACTCTTGAGGAATAAGGAGCAGGAACTGTATCATCAAATATGTTGCAATACAAATTTAGCCTGTCGTGTATTTAAGAAAGCCTTTAGGTTATTTATTTGGTGTGGAGAGTGATGGCTGTTTATTTTAGAAAAATGTTGCAGTATTTCACGGAATGTCACACACACTCGCACACACTTACAGCTTAAATACATGTGTTCTTTCTATTTGAAAAGCTTTTATTTAACTTCACATATGTTTTAGTTTTGGCTTAAAATGTTAAACGGATTGTAAACTAATTAAAAAAGTATAGTATAGTTTATATAACTTTGACTGCGAAAGTAGTATACTAGTTTAATGCTCATTTGACAGATGGCGCATAGACCGATGTCTAGTTAAATCTGGTGTTTTCGAAGACCTCTCTAGTAACAGAATTTTTTTTCTCAGACACGTCTAAAAGTTGGCGATTTTTAACCTCCAACGCAGTGACTTCTGGTGACTTTTGGTCAGTGACTTTGTCACCAAATCTGGTACTTTCGAACACCTTCCTAGTGATCCTCTTCTAGTAACACTAAATGTTACCAAATGCTTTCCGACTTTTTAACGTTTTTAAGTAAATATTCGGCATTTCTTGTTGTTTTTGAGTATTTCTTGTACATATTTGCTGGACTACCACATAATTCAGTTACAACCGGTGTTATACCACATATTCAAGCGGACCCATTTAGTGCTGCAAAACATCTCGGACAATTTCCTGTGAAAGTTCATGATTTTCCAGCGGGACCCAGAAACTTTTAACGATACTCATTTTCTGTCGCTTACGATAAGAGTAGTAGTATTTATATTTCTGTTATATAGAAATTTCTTATATTATATTGGAAGCAACTTAAGAAAGATGTATTATTATGCATCTGGTGACTCTTTTTAAAAAAAGGTGTCTTTTTCAATCTGTAGTGTTGTGGAGTAGAACGGGAGATGAATGATGGAAAGCGAGTAAAAGAATCACTTCATTTAATTAAAAATTTAATTTAATATCTCTCATTAATTACCGTGAACAAAAATTAACAAAAAGATTAGTATTAGTATATTAACTTTAATACCGTCAAAGATACAATTTAGCAAAATATAAACTTAAAGTCCGTCCACCGAGAACTCCGAATTTATCCCTTTCTACATTTGGCTCCAAGCAGCGCGATTCCCACACACATGCTGTAATCTGACTCTTCTCTAGATAAGCATTAAGTGCCTGTTATATTTCGACATTGAATGCAGTCGGGAGAAAATAAGTCAATTAAGCAAATAAATTATTACAAGAGGACAAAAATACTTTTTAAAATCATCTTGGGTTAGCAAAGAAAAATGACCCGAAGATTGATATATGCGAGTCATAGCAGCACGTGTGTTGGGAATGCGCTTCAAAACAAATCCCTATTTGGTGACACATTTGATCGACGACTTGGCAACACTTTTCGCAAGAAGGTAACCTTAGTGTAGAGGGAAAAAGAAAAAGTGAGTTATTCAATTATTCACTAAATATATCTCTCTCTCCTTTGTGCGGTAGAAGTACTTCAGCCAATCCGAGACAACGATTGGAAGTGGACCTTAAATTTAAAGTGCATTCTGAACCATTGACATTTCCTCTGCAACCCCCATGGCCTTTTTAACTTAATCTGTCTCTGCCTTTTTAACTTAATCTGTTGCCAGCAGAAGAGAAAGAAGAAATAATATTTTAATATTATTATATATTTATATGTAGAATCGACTTTTTACTGGAGTATTTTTTTTAATTGCAATAAAGTAAGTGATCACGTGTTGTTTTCCAACTCTAATCTCCCAGGTTTATACGCCACCGGCGCACACTGGCCGAAATTTACAAATAAAAAAAAACTTAGCCAAAACCCCTTTAAATATTATCTGTTGATTTTCTGTGGAAGATAAATGTCCAGTTCATATAAACTAATATGTCTGACAGTGACACTGTGTGTGAATATGTCCGACACTGACACTGTGTGCTCCTTCGATAAACTGTCTTCCGATATCGATAAGATTTTGGAATTATCCCCCTCTTCTGAAATCGTTCTTGCTGGAGATTTCAACGTCCACAACACACAGTGGCTCAGGCATTCTTCCACCACAAGCCCGTCTGGAAGACACGTCGAGTTATTTAGTGAGTCTTTTAATTTACAGCAACTGGTTGAGTGTCCGACTCGTGTTCCTGATACTTTGGGGCACAACGCGCATCTTTTAGATCTATTTCTAACATCGCATCCAGAAAAATACTCGGTTTCGGTGACGTCTCCCTTGGGTAATTCGGACCATTGTCTAATCTCCGCCCAATTCTCCATATCCTCTCTGACAACCACTAACCTAAACTCCACCAAAAGATTAGTGTGGCATTATAAAAATGCTGATTGGGCGGGACTTAATAAATATCTCAGAGAGCTGGATTGGTCTGATTGCTTTTCTATGAAGGACGTTAACAGAAGCACCGATTATTTCTTGAACATCCTATGGTTTGGAATGCATCGCTTTATTCCTCATAGCTTCAAGAACATCAAACCAACTAACACCAATTGGTTCAATAATGACTGTTTCACAGCCATTAAAAAGAAGGAAGCAGCCTTCCAGGCATGTAAATTGTGCCCTTCAGAGGAATTGAGACGTATCTATAGAGATGCGCGGAATATTTGCAATTCAGCAATTAGCCGGGCTAAGTTCAATTTCGACCAGAGCATCAGACGGAAGTTATTTTCTACTCAAAAGGGTAGTAAGGGCAATTTCACCTGTTCGTCAACACCACCTGTTCGTCAACACCACCACTCATTTATAATGGGAATGTTTTTACTGACTCATTGGACAAGGCCAACCTGTTTGCTGCTAATTTTGCTGCTAACTCGTACTTGCCACCTTCATCGCAGCCACTTCCATCCCCACCACAGTGCACTAGTAGGCAAAAGCCGCTACACTTTCGCACTCGGGATGTTTTTAGAGTACTTTCGAAACTCGACGTGTCCAAAGCTACTGGGCCTGATGGTTTCTCGCCCCTTGTTTTAAAATGCTGCGCCTCTGCTTTGGCTAAACCTCTGCGCAAACTTTTTCACCTGTCATATTCAACAGGAATATTTCCAAGTGTATGGAAACTTGCTCATGTCCAGCCGATACTTAAAAAAGGAGAGGCATGCGACCCCTCTAACTACAGACCAATTGCACTAACCTCGATCATATCCAAAGTTTTTGAATCACTCATCAACTCTCAGTTGTTGAAATATCTAGAAAATAACCATCTTATCAACGATTGCCAGTACGGTTTCCGCGCTGGCCGCTCAACCGGAGACTTACTAACTGCTCTAACGGAGCGTTGGAGTCATTGTCTCCATAATTTCGGTGAGTCCGAAACCGTCGCTCTTGATATTTCAAAGGCTTTTGATAGAGTCTGGCATGTTGCCCTGTTAGCCAAACTTCAAACATTTGGTCTGCACCCAGCCCTCGTTAAATCGATAGAGAGCTTTTTGTCAGGCCGTTCAATCCGTGTAGTAATTGACGGAGTTACATCTGATTCCTACGAAATAAATGCCGGTGTACCTCAGGGTTTAGTTCTTTCGCCAACCTTATTTCTTCTTTTTATTAATGATCTCTTATCCCTTACTCTCAATCCTATTCATAGTTTTGCCGACGACAGCACCCTTGATTTCGCGTACTCATTTGATTCTGTAATGAATTCACGTGGAAATGCTACAGAAGTCAATCGGGAACGCATGATTAGATCATTAAACAAAGACATTTCGATGATCCTCGCTTGGGGCAGAGCAAATCGTGTTACGTTTAATGCATCCAAAACTCAATGCTGTTTAATGTCCCTTAAAAAACGCCCAGTTCATCCCCAACCCATTTCAGTCGACGGAGTGAACATACCCAATTCACCCTCCCTAAAGATCTTGGGTATTGAGATATCCAGCAATCTAAGCTGGACGGATCATATATTTGCAATCGCTAAAAGTGCGATGAAATGTTTGGGTTTTCTACAGAGATGTAAGAAATATTTCACCCCACCTGACTTAGCGCTGATCTACAAGTCCCACATTAGGCCTAGACTTGAATATAATTCCCATATTTGGGCAGGGGCAGGACACACCGCATTGTCCGCGTTAGACAAAGTTCAGCGTAAGGCTGTTAAACTTATTGGCGATTCCTCAATCTCTGAGGGCCTTGACTCGCTGGAGCATCGACGGAATGTCGGTTGTCTCTCACTTTTTTATCGCTATTTCCATGGCCATTGTTCTAACGACATTTCTAGCCTGATTCCTTGTAGACTCATTACAACGCGTGATACAAGATCTACAAGTCGCTCCCACCCCTATACTCTCCGGGTCAAATTTGGACGTACCGTCAAATTTCGGGAATCTTTTCTTAGCAGAACAACACGAATGTGGAACAGTTTACCATCTTCTGTTTTTCCCTCGTCTTATGAGCCTGAAACTTTCAAACGGGGCGTACATCGACACCTCCTTCACTCAACCTCCTAACCCATTTTCCCCAACCTTAATTCCTTTCCTGCCAAGGCTGTGCTTTAGCATCATAGGGCATCCCCTGAGCTTTGGCAACATCATATATATAAAAAAAAAAAAAAAAAACTGCGGTTATATTTGCCATTTACCGAGTTACTCGCTAATAAAATGTCCCTTAAGTTAATCAAACTCCTTATTATAACTTAACAGCCAAATTGTTGTGACTATACGATTTAAAGCTCTTGCCGTCGTCACTGCTGTTATAGTCCACAAAATGTTGTGTGAAAGTTCGGTAAAATTATACAATTATACAATTTATGCTGTATCTAGTATTAAATCCATGTTACACTAACTTTCGGAGAATTTCATCTTTTTTGTTAATGACTATTATTTCAAAACTTTTACTTCAAGAATTTCCTTTCTAACTTCTCTGGTTAAAGAGTAATAAGGTCTACTGTAAACTTCCATTTTAAAGATACGACAAGATTGATTTTCAGCATCGATATCGATAACAGTGGATTTTTCGACATTAAAGATTTAGTATAAATTTTAGCTGAGTCAGTTCTCTACAGAAAAGGTGTAGATGTGTTTTTCCCTAAGAATAATTATTCGTAAGATAAAGCGTTCTAAAATGTGAATGTACTCTCTTTATAAGAGGTTGAGCACTACGATGATTTCATAAGTATCCAGTTAGAAATTTAGGCCTTTCTGTGTAAGGAGTGTGATCTTGACATGTACCTGTAATTCGTTCGTTCGTCGAGCTACAGAGTACAGAGAGATGCTGGCGAGGCAGGTCCATCTCTAAGTCCAATTCGTATGATAACACGATCAAGTAAAGTATTTTATTTTGATAAAGTGTGCATTTATTGATGCTTCTGAAGAAGATGAAAAATAAGAAAAAGAAAAACTTCCCCGCGCTATACGCAATGTATCAAGAACTTCGTTTCGAAATTCAATAATGGAGTATGCTGAACAACGTGGTGATGTCTCGCAAAACCTTTCACTCATCGCTTGATATATCAGACGATTTAGTGGCTGTTAAAGTCAGATGTTATTTCAATTGCTGGGTTTCTTTCAAGCGCTCTCCGACTAAAAATAGAGTTGGTCGTCCAAGGATGAAAGTAGGATGAGTACATACAGTGAGAAGCGCAATATTTGCGATCCTTTAGACCGCTTTAACTCAGGAACATTCACTCTTACGGAAAAGTACCTCTAGAGATTTTCTGTAGATAACGTACTCACCTAAAATTTATTGTCGAAATGTCACTGTTATCGATATAAAAACCGTACAACATTTAAAACACTAAAAATAAGCTTCGTCTAAATTTTTTCCAATTTTGTAGAAATTTATGTCTAATTTTCTTGGATTATTACTTCTGAAAATGTCAGATCATGTTTCAAAGTAATTGAGGTCAAATAAGGATTACCATTTGAAATCAAAGATGGCATCTTTAGCGAGGCTTGCAAAAAATCCACGGGCTCCATTTTTACGAGATGCGTTTCATATAGCCAGAGACAATTTTGCAGTTTCTTAAAAAATGTTGGGCCATAATCTTCGGTTAGTGATAACGTGTCAATTCCAGCCACTCTGCGGCGATGACTCATTATTGTTTTCTGCTGGTAATAGATTACGATAAAACAAACCACAAACGTCTCTATGTTGTTCCGAATCCACCTTAAATTCTAGGTTCTCTTGCAATCATTGTCTCGAATTTTATATATTTAATAATGCGGATTTTCTTTGCGTTGAAATGCTTTAGAATATTTTGCCGCAAGCTATCATCTAATCAAATCACTCTAGTAACAATGCAATGTACTCAGCTCACTTTCACGAGTTCGTGTTCCTTAGGTAAATCTCTGATTTCCTATAGTGGATCTCTCTACAGTCATTTCAACAATTCAGGCATTGGAAGCATGCCCAAGCAACGGCTATGCTAGCTATAGCGTTATGCTAGCTATAAATTTACTAAAATTAATTCACTTGCAATAAAGCTTGTTACTTAAATTTATGGATGTTTGTTACAGTGAAATCAAATCTTTTGTTCAAAATTTTATATTTAATTAAATTTATTTTTAATTTTAAATGTGTTTAAATTTTAGTATATTAATAACTAATATCTATTTAAATTTTACTAAAATTCTTCATTAAATCAGTTGTTTTTCCACTGGGACAGAAATTATTTCTGCCAGTGAACGTGGATACAAGTGGTTTGGCGTAAAAAAAAGAGTAGATTTTTTTTCTGATGTTCTAATATAAATTCATTTGCACACACAAGAAGAAACTAAGACGGAATAGGCAGTAGTGTTCGTAGGCGAAAGTGGAAGTGAATACATCGCTCAACTGGCTGTAGATTAGATGTCTAGAATGGAACGGAATAATATATATATATATATATATATATATATATATATATATATATATATATATATATATATATATATATATATATATATATATATATATGACACTCAGATAAACAAATCATGGCAACAATTAAATGCATCTATACATTTATACAAGATGGAGCGCCTTGTCATATCTCGAAATTAACTAAAGACTTCTTAAATAGTGAAGAAATTTTGTCATGGCTCAACAATTCTCCGGACTTAAATCTGATTAAAAATGGATAGGCATACCTAAAATCAAAAGTTTATATCCGTGCCAATCGGCAGTAATTAATTAAGTAAAAATTAATTTGATTTCGTCAAAAGGAAACAAATTATTTATCACACTTTTCATAAAGTAATCAATTTTGAACACAACATTTTTTTAACCGGTTGTAGGCACCCCCCGAAAATGGTCAAATATGAAATAAAAGGCCACCGAATATAAGAAAAGAGGAAATTTATTCATTTTTAAATGAAATGGCACAAAAGCCGAGAGAGCAGGTAAACAATAAAATTACCTGATTGGATGGCACATGTTGTGTACATCTACGAATAAAACCCAACAAAACACCATCTTCGACGTTCGAAATGTCGCCCAGCTCCTCAGCGACTTTTTTGGGGTAGCCATAGGCTATGGTTATGTTCACATAAACAAAGATATTTGACAGTTTGTTAGTCGAACACACGTTTTCAGCGAAAAAAAATTAGGTGTCCACTACCGGGAAATTCAGAGTAGTCAAAAAATGACCAGCAAATTTTTTCGGTGCGAAAATTCTGGTCGAACCGACATAAAATCACAAAATATATTTAATTTCCTGCAGAAAAATACATTATACTAACCTTTTTGAATTCATACACTTCAATTTATCGCACTTTGAACACAATGAAGAATTAGATCAATGTTGGTTGTCAGCACTAAAACATTGTGCTGACATTGCGCACAAACGACAATTGTCTGATAAGCTGCATCTGCTCACTGTCAAAAGTTATGCAGGGGTGTCCACAACCGGATAATGTCACAACCCTACCATTAAATTGGTTCAGTCGTAAAATTCCTTGATCGATTTCTTCTATAGTGGGAACGTGTTGATTGTTTATAGTGGTGCATGAAGAGTTGAGGTTCCTTATTAAATTGGGTATGCAAGTGTTGTTAATGATATCCAATAAATGACCTTGACTACAAATTGACAATTTATTGTGAATTTTACAGTCCTTATTAATGCCGTAAATCAGTGATGGCCAAACTCACACTACTTAATGTGAGGAATGCTTAAAAGCTTTAAAAGTATTTCGTACTGTTAATTTAATTTAGAACATTAAAATGTTTGCAAAATGTTGCAAATTTTAAGATATTCTATAATTTCTTACAAAACTACTTAAATATGACGATTTTTTTAACTTTATACGAATTTAAAAGCTCAAAAGCTCACTTGCCCGCGGGCATAGGTTTGGACATCACTGCCGTAAATTCTGTATTTATACTGTAGAACTTTTGAATATGGAATTTTCATGATAACATTATTTATTTTTATTGGCTTTATTAACAATTTTTTATAGGTTTCATTAGTCGTTAAAGGAATGTTAACAATATAAAGAAAAATTAAGTTATTACTAGCAATTAATTTGCAAACTCTGAAGCCTCTTCTGGTGTTGAATTTGGTAATTGTTCCTTATCTAAAGTTTTTGTAGCTATTTATATTTCACTTTTTGATAACATCATAGAATGGATTATGCCTGCTTTAGCCCAATGTATTGCGTACCTTATATTAGCCAATTCTTATTTTATAAATCTAAGTTTATACTGCAAGCTTAAACCTAATCTTTGTGGTCTTCCCTAACTACTTTTATAAGTTCATTTGTAATTTTTGTAATATTGTTAACTCTTTAAGTTCTTTAAAAGACCGATTAGTTCCGTCGTTCTTAAGACAACGCATGATCTCTGCTAAGGTGGAGTGGAAACATTCCACTTGGCCGTTTACCTCGCTCTTATAACGTGGGGTTGTAAAAATGTTAATGTTCACACTTCCAGAGTTAAGGGACTTTTCGTTGTCCAGCACGATATTTTCTGGTACGCCAAAGAATAGCAATAATTCTCTTAGCGGTTATCTCAAGTCCTGTATTGAATTGGGATTTAATTACTCTTGCTTCTGCTAGTTTGGAAAATTTATCGAGAGCTGTAAGCGCTAATGTCTTTTCTGTGGAAAAAATATCAATATTGATGGTATGACTTGGGCAATTTGGTATAGGTGTGGGTTTGATTATTGGATTGTTGGGGTGTCTTTTGTACTTATTCTCTTTACAGATTCTACAGTTTTTTACAAGGTTTTTTATTTTCCGGTTCATTTTTGGAAAGTAGTATTTCTCCGCAACTTGCATTTTATTTTCGTCCGCACTGCGGTGTTCTCGTCGGTGTGTTGCTAGAATCAGTTCTTCTTGATCCGTCTCATTACGTATATCTTCCACAAGTATTTGTGTAAAACGAATTCTATAGTTTTTAAAATGTTGCGGGTAAATTGTTTGAATTTGTCCCATGATATTTTCCTCGGTTTTTATCCCATTGATTGTATGAGGGTTGAGGTATCTTTTAAAAATGTTTATGATATTGGAATCGGAAAACTGAAGTTGAATAAATATATGTCTAGTCTGGTTTAGAAAGGGATTTTGATTTTGGTAACTGTTGTCGTTTCCCCTTTTCAGGATTAATTGATTTCGATAAACATTAAGTGGAATCTCTACTGATGGTATTAGATTGTGGGAAGAACTTTCGTCGCTGTGTTATGTCATGGTCATGTAATTTCCTTCTTCTTTTTGGGGTAGTCTTGACAATGCGTCAGCAACTACGTTAGTTTTGCCGAGAGAATATTTCAGTTCATAGTTGTACTCTTCCAGAATTGCTTTCCAGCATTTGATTTAACTATTAGTGTCCTTGTTACTAAGCACGTAAGTGAGCGGTTGATGGTCAGTAAAAATTTTAACTTTCCTGCATCCGTAGAGGAAATTTCTTAATGAATTTAATGCCCATATGATTGCAAGCATTTCTTTTTCATTGGTGGCATGATTTTCCTCTGTTTTGTTTAGTGTTCTTGATATGAACATAATAGGTTTGTGCTTCTGGGCTAATACTGCACCAATGGCGTAGTCTAAAGCGTCAGTGAAAAGTTGAAAATCTTTGAAATTTGGATGAATGAGCATTACTTCTTTTGACACAAGACAATCTTTGACTTTACTGAATTCTTCTATTGCGTCTTCACTCAGCTTGATAATTTTATTTTTTGATAAGTTTTTGGACACGCGTCCATCTTCCCCTCTTAGGAGCGACGTTAGAGGTTTTGCTAATTTGGCGTAATATTTAATGAAGCGCCGATAATACCCTGCCATGTCAAGGAATGATCAAAGATCTTTAAGCGTCTTGGGTATGGGTATGTCGACTATTGCATTAATTTTTTTCGGGTTGGCTTTGATACCGTGTTTAGATATTACAAAGCCGAGAAGCTCAACTTCTTCTTTGAGGAATTCACTCTTATCTAATTGCACTTTCATGTTAGCCTTTTCTAATGTGTTAAATACTATTTCAAGATTTTGAAAATGCTCTTCATCGGTTTCACCGAATATGACTATGTCATCAATGTAGACATAGCATTTCTTACCAATATGCTCTCTTAAGATGTCGTCCAAAGTCCTTTGGAATATTGCAGGTGCATTCTTAAATCCGAAGGGTTATCTAGTAAATTCATATTTTCCATTGTTGACTGAGAAAGCCGTTTCTCGATATCGGATTTCTTAAGTGGGATTTGATGAAATCCACTTTTTAGATCTATTCTAGTGAACCATTGGTTTTTTCCTAAGTTGGCTAGTACTTCGTTAATTTCGGGGGTTCGGGTATTTGTCAGCAATTGTGACAATATTAAGTTTTCGGAAATCTATTACCAAACGATATTTCTTTTCTCCGGATGCGTCCGCTTTTTTTGGAACGATCCAAGCTGGAGAATTATATGGTGACTTTGAAGGTCTAATGATTCCATCTTCAAGTAATTTATTAATTTATTTTTCAACTTCATCCTTTAAAGCCAAAGGGTAAGGGTAAGACTTTGAATTGACTGGATTCGAAGAGGTGATGTGGATTTCTCCTTCTACTAATGTAGTGTAGGTTAACTTTTCATTAGGTTCCAAGAACAGATTATGGTACTTTTTTATTATAATGTTTAATTTGTCTACTTGGGATTTTATCATATGTGAGGTTCGTAAATTAATTTGATTTACTGATTCTGAATTGGACTGGTTTTGAGATATTTTTATGTCTGGTCCGATGACCATGTAGTTATCTTTAGTATGAATTACTGCCTTTAATTCTTTCAGGCTGTCGTTACCTATTATCCCGTCGAATGAGTTTAGATTTGGTAGAAAGAAAAACTTTAATTTTCCCACTTGAGCGCCAAACAGATTTATTAGGGCATGATGGGAGCTTTTTATGTTTCCTCCTACGGAGTTAGCGAAGAATACTTTTTCGTTGCGAATTGGGTTTTTGATATGACGTCGCTGAATATAATTTTTATTAGAGCAGGTGTCAATTAAAAATTTCATGGTTTCGTCGTTTTTGGTAATGTCTTCAAAATAAGGAAGCGATGAGCTCCTCAAGTGTAGAAGATAAATATCGTCTAATTGGTCGGTATTCGTATTTTCATTCGAAATGTAATCTCCTAATGTTTGGTCATATATTACATTCTCGTTTTGGATACTATCCTCGTAGCTTTCGATTTCAGCTCGCTGTTCGGGATCAAAGGTTTCTGTGTTAAAAACACGTTGCTGTTTGTAAGGTGGATGCATTTGTTTTGATAAAGGTCTCTTTTCTACAGGTTGACGAAACTGTGAATGATTTTTATTATTCACTGCACGAGAATGCAATGAAGTGTCAATATCCATTGGTTCTGGCCTTGGTAAGGGCTTTTGCGGTAGTTGTCGTATAGTTGCAAATAGTTGATTAAAAGTAAATTGTGGATTTTGATAAAACGTTTTAGGTATTTCGTTCCTTTTAGGATCGTTTAATAGTTCAGGATAAAAATTTGCTCTAGGAGCTGCTTTAGGTACCGTGAGTTGCGAAGGAGGAAAATTCCTTCTGGTTGGAATTGGTGGTGTTGTACGATTATTTTGTACGATTTTGCGAGAATTATTGGCATATTGTGAACAAAAGTCTACATTTTGCAATTTAAGACAAAGATCTAGGGATTGAGGTAAGTCCACAGGCTCTCTTATACTAAGAAGTGTTGGAAGTACTCCATGCAAGCCTCTGATAAAAGTATCTAGAGCTTTATCTCTATAATATCTTGTCATTATATTTAATGCTTCTTGACCCATATCAAGAGATGAAAACTTTGATAGAACTCGTGAATAAATTGATTCCCTTGGACCAAAATGGTCATTTGGTATTCAAGAGTTCCTTGATCTCTTTTATCAGCGTAATGTAATGTTAAACATTTAGAAATGCTATCCCAATTTAATGGGGTATTATAGGATTCTAATGCAATATCGGCGTGGCCGATTATTTAGTTACGGATTACACCAAGGATACCGTAGTATTTTGGAGAACTATTTAATGATTCGTACATTATGAGTATTCTTTCGACACTTTTTTCCAGGAACCAAATTCTCCAGGATTTCCAGAAAATTCCCTGAGACTTTTTACCACGTCGGCAATTTTATCCATTTCGGAATGGTTTCCGTTTTGTATTGAAGCAATCTGATCGACGTCATTACGAACTCAAATGAATACCTTCTCTTGTTAACACGTCAATAACTAGTGCCGTCACTTGTTCTGCTAAATTAGTTGCGTTGGAGGAAGGATTTTGAGGAGCTGAGGATTTTTTTGTTTCTTCACCTATTACTGGCAGTGAACTTGAAACTTCGCTGGCCTAAAAATATTATTTTAAAAAGAAAAAATTTCACTTTCGTACAACTTGTAATTACGATTGAATACACTTAAATAAAATGCTCAATGAGTTCAGAACGTCACGAATTTATAATCTTAAATACTTATTTGCAGTCGAGACTTTAATTTGTTAGCTTATTAACTTTTTTTTGATATTCGACACATTTAAAGTAATTACACAAAATATTTATTTCTTTGTCACTAATATTTGTTTCAAATAATGTTTTTTTTATAAAAATAAGAATGCTAGACTTACAATAAAATAATTAGTAGATGTAATATGAACATCTCAGTGAGTCTCCATTTTCTTTTTTCTATAGACTTCCGGTGCTTTTTTGTCTTGCTTTCCTATATTTAGTTGGGACCTCTGGTGGTCTTCCTTTCCAAACAGATCAGGCGGCTGTTGTTAAAGAATTTTATTCTCGGTATACCCCAGAAGATTTGACTTGACAACTCCGTTTCGTTCGAATCGAGTTATTAGCTGCTTCGGGGCCTCGTTTTCTGGTCCTTTATCGTCGGAAAGGTTTCACGGGATTTTAACCCCCTTACTTACAACTAATTACAAACGAAAAAATCACTATCCTTGTTTGCTTAAATGCTCACAGAAACTTTCTTTTAATGAATTTGTGGCTGCTTACACAAATTTCATACACAGATTTCATGAAACGGTTATAGGTGATTGGTTACACACTTTTTCGTTTTTTAGAGCAACACTTCTTCTTTTCCTTTATCACTTAGGTGAATGTTTACACCAATCAATTATTATCGAAAAGAAAAAAAAAATTCGCAATCTTCACTATTAACCGTTTGTATTCGTTACCTTTGAATTTTTTTCCAAAATTTTAATAGATATCTTTGTAGCAGGTATATATATTTATGCTACTGAAATTCTGTCTCTGAATAAAATGACTGTGAATTACAGACTGACATGGTTTGCTACGGAACTTAAAAAATAATATTTTTTTTTTAATTTACTGCTCTTAGACTCAACCGTTAAAAAAATAAGGTCACATTTGGATTCTGCAGGGAATTTTACATCGGATAATTGCTTCTAAAAAGTTATCCAAGCAAAACACTCGTTAAATCCATCAACATACAGTAACATAGTAATTTCTGAAGAAATCGGATCGACATGGAGTTATTCCCATAATACATAGTTCAGGCTTTTGAATTTTTCATATCTCGCTGATTCAACCATCGAATAGAAACAAGCAGAGTTCTAAATCAAAATTTATCCTTTCACGTTGAAAATAGTTCATGGAATAATTTGAGAGCCTGAAAATGATAATCTATGTGGATTGTCTCATTTAACTGTAATATTTCCTTTATTGAGGTGAAACCTCTCTCGGAATTACATAGTCAGGTTCACACTGCAGTGAAAACCTTTACTGCATTTATTAGTTAGCTCTTTAGATCAGACCATGGTTTTCATGATGGAATCGAACTGATCGAGCGAAACCCTTTAATTGATGGATTTATTTTCCATTTCATTTAACGTGAAAATAAATTTCGTTCTCGTTAATTACAACCTCTGTGTACGGGAGTGGAGCAATCTGGACAATTAGATCCCAGACAGCTCGTTAAGGGAGTTCTACATTTTCCCTATATGATATCCAAAACGTTCAATCTTGCGGCATTTATGCGGCTTTTAACACTTTTTTCACGCTCAATAATTTTATTTCCTCTTTTATTGATTTTCCACTATTTCCTGCTTTAAGGACGTTCTATATAGGATACCATTAAGTCTCCCGAAATGGAGTGAAGTGATTCAAAGTCCTTTGACAAAAATTCTTCTCTTTTGGGAACTTTTTCCAACGCCATATACTATCTTCTGTTTGCCTTGACATTGAAGCAAAACAAAGTAATCACAATTTATGTTACTCCACTTAACTTAGCCTTGCCCTTTGGGTAAGATAATTTAGAAAAATGCTCGCTCAAGTTGTCTTTTATGTTTCAGCCTTTATCGGACCCCGTTGGCCTATACGTGCAGTGACATTCTGATGTTTTATGGAGGTGTCAAGACTATCGTGAATCATTGTCAGCTTCCTCTCTATTAGTAAATAATGTACAGCTCTTTGAATATGAAAGGATTTTGATTAAATACCGGATAGACATTTGTGAATAAATTCGTTACAAACTTAAAGAACATGGTTGCAGGAATTTGTACTCTTGGAATTAGTCCATCGACTTGGAATAAATTAATATTTAAATAAATTAACAACCAAGTCTGACAATAAATTTCGAACAAATAAATTAAACTAAGAAAAGTTTGAAACGGTAGTTTAAGAAGTTTTCGTTGTGACAAAGATTGAGCGCAAGACGTACCAAAGTATAATATGTCCCCTTAAGGGGGGACTTCACCCTGAAGGTTTAAAAAAAATTAATTTTTTGCATAAATCTATTCCTTATAGTGTCTAGAATGACCTTCTAAAATGGTTCATTGATATTCGAAGTCATTGTAAAGATACAAGAAGAATTGAGGAGGTGGTTTGCTAACTTTTCAAATGATCCGTAACAGTGCCGAAAACTTTAAACGCGTTTTTCTCAAAACCACATTTTTCAAACTGAGTGCCACTTTTTCTCGGGAACCATTCAATGAAATTGCTTCAATCTTTTTCGTCAATGTGTAGAACTGTTTTTTCTATGGTGTAGCATAGGATTTTTTTGATATTTTAATTTTTCGCTTTTTTATAGACACTTTTGTAGCATTTTTTCACGAAAAATGGAACTTTTTTTCAACTGCCATCATTTATATAATTTTTTGAATTTTCAAAAAATCTTATGCTACACAATAGCCAGTCTTATATAGTTTTAGGAAATCTAAAAGATTTTGTTTTACCTTGATTCAGGACTGATCGCGCCTAGCAATACTAGAGGTGTCTTTTTTTGAACATCTCTGACGCCAAAGGCTCCAAATAAAAGGCTAGGCTCCACTAGGTCTCAGGGTCTTGCCTCACGATGGTGGTTATTTGCTGCTCGACGTCAGCAGAAGTTCCCGAAGTTTCGGGTCGGGTCTGCTTGTCGTGTCAATTTACACTTTGTGTTTTTCTTAACATTCGGAAAGTCCGTGTATATACCCCTCTTTGTGGTGCTCGCCGATAAGGGAATCTCTTTTGTTATATCAGTACAACCGCTCTCCGGTTTTTGTCTACTACATCATAAATGTAAAAAAAATATCTGCGTATTCCTCAAAAGTAAATTCTACCATTTCTTAATAATTTTTGCTTTAAATTATCCGTACTGATTGATTTGCTTTTCAACTATAATAGGTATTCTTGCTGACTAAGAGTAACAGAACGCCAGGATACAATAATGTGAATTCTGGCTACAACAAGCTAATATCGGCAATAAAACAAAATGACAGTAGCATTTTTATAACTTTTCTGCATCAATAATTAAAATGAATTACCTGTTAACCCAAAACAAACATTTCCGAACTTTTGTCTTAAAACTTTTGTTTCTTTAAAGAATTTCCTACCTGAAGTGCAATAAAATAATTAGGTACTCAGGGAGTTCTAAGGATGCGGGTTTTCTAAACCTGTGTCTAGCTTGCCATATTGCACTTTGTTGGAAAGGTTGTAAGATGGGCAATCTAATAAAAATAAAAAAGCGGTATACTAATTACATGAATTTCGGAGAAAATTTGGGAAAATGCTGAATTGTAGGTAATTGCAAACCATTTTTTTCACTTTTGGAAGTGACTGTACCTGCAATGATAGGTGTTAGATTAACATTGTTGACAATTTTTAAAAGCTCATTGAGATAGTAGTTTTTTAGCGTTTACTGTGTTGGATAGATCAAGAGATAAAAATAAAAAAGCAATGTGAATGCCATGAAAAACTGAAATTTATGAATCACCCTGCAACTCCCAAACGGTTGAGATTGCACCCCCCCCCCCCACCCCTGCCATACAATTTTTTGTATGTCTAGTTGAGATCTATCGCCCCACTCATTTTGGCACGTCAGATCTGAAACACCCTGTATAATGATGGTCACCATGGTGGATGGTAAGGTGTGTAATGCCGCTACGCAGACAAAGTCTACTTTACGTTGTTATATTTGACGGGCTGAGAGTAAAAGTGACCTATTTATAAGGTTCGGGCAAAAGTGGCTTAGAAAATGTTCCGCGTAAAAACGAATCGCGTGAGCTTCCGGGTAAAAACGAATCGTAAAAAATGTCCTTGCAAAAACGATTTAACTACAAAAAGTAATGCCAAGTTAATTCAGTTTCTGGCCACCTGGGCCAGAAATCAAGGCAATGAAATGAAAAATGTAGAAAGTAAAGCACAATTCAAACGTATGGTAAATAAGTGTGGTGAAAATGTATAACGGAAGCATATAGAACTAAGTGAGTGAAGTTTCTAGAACTATGCTGAGTTGAGTAAATAGGGCTGAGTAGCAGACAGGTTAGTTTAGACGTGATTTAGACTGCGAAGTGCTTATATGCGATATTATAAATAGTTAGTTGTATTTTAACCAGTGAAAAGATAAGTGTAAATATGTAAAGTGAAACGGTATATTTTATAGAAAAGTTGTAAAAAAAATTTTGAATTCAGTGAAGTGAATAAAAATTGTGTATATTTGTGATTGAAAATAAGTGTCTCAGTTAATCCGCCGAGCCAAAATAGCGAAAAGAACGATGTAAGCAAAGGCCGCTTTGCAATAGAGTCCGCTGGAGGACAACTGTCTCTCCTACTAGGGATTTAAGAGACTTGTAAGAATTTAAGGGGCAACCCCTCGGCACTATTATTCAATTGCTTCCTGCGGAGGCTATCGGCATCGTAATGTAATGTAATTGTAATGATCACAATGTCGTCAGAGTAGTCGGGAGAGTTTCTTGATTGAGCCACACCAGCAACTCATCAATCACAGGAGTGAATATAGAACCCTACGCTAAGAGCGACTTCTGATGGCGGTGGTCGGGAAAGTGCCTCCTTGAAGGCTATCTGCTAGCTTGCATGCTCTGATCATCTGGCCTTTCCATAAACAAAAGGTCGCACTTGCGTTCTTACCACTTGGGGTTTGTGTGCTGGTAATATATCTCAATAACCCCGCGAAAAAATATATTCGACAAAAAACTTAAAACAAATTTATCCCCCGACGTAATAACTCCTAGCAAAAAGTTTCACACCCCGGACAACTTTTAGCTTGACATATTGTATATATAGGGCGCGGAAATGTGTCCTTGATTTAGTAAAACACGTGCGAAAAAGCAGATGAATATTTTATACCATGTAATATTCGAAATTTATGTATAATACAAGAACATATCTGATCTTTTTAACTTGATTTTTTACTTTTTCCATTGTTCCATAGTATACTCAGCCTTATTTTAAAATAAAGGCTTATTTGACAGATCTCCACGCAATTGGTAAATAACCTAGCGCGAGGAGGATAAGCAAAAGTCTCGAAATAAAAGAAACGACACAAATCCTGATATGTTACTGTTACCCGCGTTGATGGAGACATCAACTATACAACTCAAAGGTCTGTTTTGGTTTTTTGTTTACCGCCCTCTGTTTAAATCTTAGCTTTAGTGTTAAACACTTCCACGTAACTCAGCTCTGTAAAAACAGCCTAATATTAATTTATTTTAAAATATTTCGAGATTCGGATATATGTTTAAGGTGTCTATGGAATATGGAAACGGAAGTCCATGGGTGTATTTCCTGAACTGGAAGATTTCGAGTTCGCCTTTACGCTTAATTTTTTTTCATCTTCCTACTTCTAAACATTCTTCTTTCAGGAAACTTTAACCTAAATATATTTTTTTCACAACATCACCCTCCAGCACGTGGTGGGATTTTTATATCTATTTATCTATCTACCTATCTATAGAATTTTGCTAACTTTCCGCCGTACCCTCCACATAATCGTATATAATTTTGGTGGTTTTCCAGTTTATGGAAGTTTGTCGCATTTGGCGCTATTCCACCTTAAATATAGTCGTAATGAGCCTCCACTTAAAAAATATTTTCGGAAGCTGTCAACATAAGTCCAATTTTATGGTTACGGAAAAGATACCTTCACATTCCAAATCCCCCCACAATCTTTCATTGTGGATCAAACCAAAGAACTCTGAGAGGGCAATTTAGTTAAACTCTTCTGCGGAATGAATAGAAGTAGTCAATTGACTGGTCGTTGAAAGACTTAATGTGACAGCTTAATGGCACTTTATTTTGATTTACTTTTTGATTGTTTTGATTCCCTTATTACGGGAGAGACGCTGAGACACAACATTATCTCATCAGTTGGCACAACTTTTATTTTTAATACTTTCGATATGGTTTGTGATTAATGGGAGCATAATTTTTGTGTGGGTTTATCTTTATTGACATTATTTATATGATTTGATATGTATTGCCAATGAACTTCCGGAAAACTTCTCTCATCGTAAATTAAGGTTCTAGCCGCAAAACTAAACAGCAGAAAATAAAGCTGTTCGGAAAATTTATTGAATAGAGAGAAGGGACAAATCATTTGTGAATGTTCCACAGGCCCGCAATTTGTCAGATCATATTTGAATGTGCCTCAGCTTTTAATGGGTTTTCTGTGTCCATGTTCCATTATATTAAATTAACTGCAACGAAATAAATCAACATAGACATCTTTAGTTATGGCTAGTCTCTCCAGCAATTTCAACTACTTTAATCCACAGGCGATAAAATATAATCGCCAAGTCGATTAATATATGAGCTTTGAAATGAATTACTAGGATTTGCTTCAACAATGTCAGGAGGCTTGAAATTTGTAACTTAATTTGTCATCGGCTTAACAACTCAGAAGAAATTTCAGGTAACATTTTGAGTCTCAACTATTTAACGGTCTCGGCAGTTTAATACGGATCAAAAGACTTATATGCCCATCTGACCGTGTCCTCGGAGATTATCGCATCGGATTACCCACGAAATCCCGAATTTTGAGATCAAAAAAGTGCCGCCGCCAAAACTTATAATTTTTTTCGTCCCATGTACCTTTTCTTTGATACCAGTAGCGGCTCGTAGAAATTACTACGTAAAATGTCTTGTTTACATAAATGCACATATGTATTTGCTGGGGTGACTGGTGCTCTGAAATTTCTTCAAGAAAATGGGATCTTTTGCTACTTGTTTTTTTCTGTGTAAGCATCTTTTTTTTCAACCCGGTTTTCTTAATTGCCGACGTCATGTCATCTACTAAATCCAGGCGATAGAAATAGATGACAATATTCACAATAATTTTTTTTTTTTTTAAATTAATGTTTCTAGGTAAGCATTTTACAGATTAGAACAAGATTTTCTTGTAATTTCAGTAATTCCAATGATTTTGACATTTTCCTTATAAAAGATAAAAATTACAAATTTCATTTCGTATATGGGGCAAAATTCTCAAGGTGTAAAAATTCGATGTCTCCGATTTTGTTCAAACTTCGCCAAATTATTGTTACTGGTTATATTGTAGTGGATTGGTTATTTTATTCTACTCGCAACAGCTATAAATTGACTCAGTCAACTCCAATCTTGTCGAAGTTCAGGTGTTAATGTTGGCCACAGCCGGAGAGTGTTGAGGCTCGTGTGAAGAGATATTCGACGGTTCGAAGGTGTTGTTTAGGAAATCAAAATGTTCTCTCAACCACCACAGTTCCCCCGTGATGAGAAGGGATTTCCTGCCAGTTTTTGGCAATCTTCCAAAGATCTCCACTGTCGCCGCGGTAGGCCGCTTTTTCTACCTTGTATGCTAGCGCGTTGATTTAGTTGCCTTCTCACATCTTACACGCTCTCTAATTGTCTCACGTGTTCTGTACCACAGCTCACAAAATATTCCTTCGTCCTTTTACGTTTTTGGTCGATGATGTTATGACGCAATGCATCAGTTTTTTGGCACAATGCGGCGGTATATGCGCAGCTGATGTTCGGGTTTTAAGTCTTTCTGCTCGTGAAATTTCAGAGATTGTGGGATTATGTAGTTATTCTACTGTAGTGCGTTTATTGAAGAAAATCGCGAAACTGGCTCCATAGATAGACCAATTCGGAAAGGCCTCAGAAGGACTACAACTACGGTACAAAATCGATTTTACAGAGAACTATTTTAAAGAATCGGTTTTATTCTGCAACAAAGGAAGTACAGGAACAGTTTAACGTCAGTATCAGTGACCAAACTATTCGCAAGAGATTAAATGAAGGAGGATTATTTCAAAGAAGAGTTGCAAAGAAGGCTCTTCTAACGCAGAGAATGAGGTCTCCAGTGGGCGAAAGACCACAAGAACTGATAGGCAAAATGTCATATTTTCTGACAAGAGTAAATTTATCTTGTTTGATTCTAATAGTATCCGATACGTACGGCGAAGAGTTGGAGAACGATTTCAAGAGAACAAGAAGGAGTGAACCTAGCACTATGGCGCTAATACGGCGTGAAACTATTTCACTTCATTGAAAAAGCAGTGTATGCTAAAAAGTACCAGGACGTCTTAGAAGCTTAGTTTGCTACCAGCTAAATCAGTAGTAAAATTTTCTAATGACTTGGTGTTAACTCAATTAAAGTAGTAAAAAATTCGTAATTTATCTCTTGCCTTTATTTACAGATTCAAGATTTTCTTGTAAAATTGGGAATAATCCGTATGAAATGGCCAATAAATAGCCCAGAGCTCAATTCCATAGAGGGCTATTATGAAAACGGAACTCAGAATTAGAAAACCGAGAAAGTTACCAGAACTAAAAATCCTTTTCGAAACGGTGTGGTATAACTGAATATCCAGTTAAAATCTTCAAGACTCGGTTGCTTCTATGCCGTCAGGGGTACAGGCGGTAATTGCAGTACACACAATTGTCCCACAAAATATTAAAAATATATTGTCTAAATAGTATAAGTAAAATTATATTTTTTTCATAACCACTGCATTTCATTACTTGTCCTGTTCATTATTACGGACTTTTCTAGAAATCAGAAAAATATTTTTGGATCAGGTAGGCTAATCTTTGTGGTGGTAAAGGAAGGTAGGCACTAAATTGTTTTTACACTTACAAGAGTTGAAGGCGGTTACCGGATTATCCATACAAGTTTTTAATTGCTTTGTTTAATCAAAGTATTTTGAAAAATTAAGTGTGGTGCAGTTTGCTTGAGTGCTACTGTATAATCCAAGAAGCGTAATATAGCTAACTACTTTCTGAGACGTACATAATATGTACTATTTGCCTTTTCGGCCAGAAAATTTTTAATTCTGATTTTTTATGTGTGAAATACTAATGGGAAGCACTTTTATTTCGCCGACAGTAGCAAGAAACCATTCTAGATCTATGTTCTTGCTGGGATTATTTTCATTCTTCTTGTTTCGCGTACCTATTATTTTCTGGTGATAACATTTCTCAAAAGCTCATATTCAACACTTCCTCAAAAACCTCTAATAACTTAGGATTAGCACCTAGTTTGTGCAAAATCAAAACATTTATAGTAATAAAAGGGGATACACTATTGCCTTATTCAATACACAAGACATTTTAAACTCGATTAATTATTATCATATTTAACGGTAACATTTGTCACAAGTGGAGTGTGGCTCATCATTGTACAGTATGGTAGGAAAAGCCAATGACAAGCTATACTCGTCATTTTACCGCAAGGGGTAAAAAGTAACCCTTTCAAACGATATCCGACCTGACACAAAACAAAAGACTTTGTTTAGGGGTCTAAACTTTCCATAAAAAATTAAAAAATATTATTTCTTAATCTGTGACTGTAAGAATGTGTTCGCGTCAGAAAGACTTAACGTTATGCTAAATTTCAAATTCCTACGCTACGGTGTTTTCGAGAAACACTACACAAGAATGATCTTACAAGGGTCCGCTTTTTCCCTTTAAGTAACCCCATGAAAGTATTTCCCGAAGTGTGATTTGTTCAAAATTTTTATTTTTCTTTACATATTCTCAAAGTACATATTTTCAAATGTTTGTAAAAATATATTAAGTTAAAAGTCCAGAAAATTACGAAGGTTTTAGTAGCGAGGCTATCACTGGTGGACGCGGCAAATAGTGTATGACCTGATCAAAGAACTAATAACTAAGGAATGGCTACAACATGATTTACCGTCAAGCATCTTACATACCCGACTAAACTACACTTCTACAAAGAAAATGATCAATGTAGGCGTAAAAATTTGTAAAAAAAAGTTACACCAACTTTTAATTTAAAATTAATTAAATTCTTTGGGAATCTATAATATGTACCTACACTTCTTCAAATCATATTAAATTTAGTTATTTATTTAATCCTTCTCCAAAAAATTTTCATAATTTTACATTAACTCCATCGCTATTTAGGATTTCTCTTCAATTAACTACTACACTGGATGGTGTTATCTTTCATCGTCATTATTTAATTAAAATAACTTAAAGTTGCCTTTAATGTGATTGCTTTTAAATATACGAGTGATTAGAAATATTTTTGTTTGTGATTGAGTTACTTATGGAAATAAATCCCTTGAATTCGCTAGTCAAAATATACCTTCTTCCCTATGAGGTTAAATTTCTCCATCGTATTTCCCCTTCAAAGTGCTTCACTCACACATATAACACGCACACGTTATAGCCATTCCTCAGTTATTAGTTCTTTGGTCTTGATAAAGAGATAAAGTGACATAGAACCAATCAAAATTTTAAATTTTCATACGATGGCTACTACGCTTTAGAGCATAAATTTTGCTTTTCTTTGCTTTTCTCGAAAAAGTTTTTATCAACCTGGGCGGATTCATAAACCTTGTTGCAATTGTTCGATTACAAAATTTTTGAAAACTGATTAAAAAAAATTTAGCGTCTTCACAAAAAGTGCTAAAAGCACAAAAAATATTTAATGTTATATCAATTACGACATTTTGAAATTAAACAACAAAACAACAGCAATAAAATCATTTAATTCTCCTTATTTATGACCCCGTGAGTGGAAAAGTTTAGGTGGTTTGATACATATAAAGTATCTTCGATTGTGGTTAGGGAGTTGTCTTGTTTTTTTAAATTTGCACCCACTTCAAAATGCTGTAACAGATATAAAATTTAACATTACTTATTGTTTTTAGCGGTTGTTGTGACAGTATTCCCCTTTTTTAAAAACTATTTTATTTTTTACTTTTGAGTGTCTTCATATATGCTCTTTGAAAAATTTTACCCGTATACCAAAGCGATGTAAATAGTTGGAGAGGTGCTACAAAAAGGAAAAAGAGTCATCCAAATCCGGCGACACGTGACGAACTTAATCCCAGGCACCCTTATGCATTACGAAATAAGGGGACTGCTCACTCCTCTTCCCGTAGTCACTCTAGGTACAACATTTCTTATTATTTAAAAATGTGGGAACGTATGCTATACAAGAGAAAACAAAACATTTAACCCCGCCAACGCCTTAAAAAGCCAGGTACCGCCCCTCCTCCCACTTTCATCCTAAGCCACAACATCTGTCATGATACAAATGGAGTAAGATACTATATTCAGCTATAAAGGAATCATTCAAATCGGTACACGCAATACGGAGTAAGGCTCCACTCCACCACAATCCCCACTCCAACATAACATTTTTAACATTCTGCCAATGTTTGCCAATGCACCAAAAATGGAATCATCTAAATCGGTCCACAAGCTTGGCGATGGCGAATCATGCTGTATACAACAACAACCAAATCATCTAAATCGGTATACGCGTTAAGAAATTGGTTTCGCCCCTCTCCAGGCTCAGCCGCTACCCCAAACACCACAAAAAAAAATTTTACATGATGCCAGTGGGGGAACATATTCTACCCAACAAAAAAAGAATTATATATTATAAAAATACGCCTTGAACTTCGAACGTTCTTTTTGGTTTTTGGGATGTTTGTTAAAAAAAGTCAAGGTTGTTCGTGAAAACTGGAGATAAGACGCTTCGCAACGATATATTGGATATGGCTTGTCCGCTTTATGGGCTAATAGCAAACGATTTAAAGGACATAGCTGACAGCCTACTTGCGAAAATTAATAAACTTCATCTTTTCAGCATTTATAAACGAGATGGTTTTTGAACAGATACCCAGAATTATCAATAAGAATGAAAGAAAGTATCTCAGGTGCGCGTTTTGTAGGGTGCTGCAAAGAAGTTTTTAATACATTTTTAAATTTTTTGGAAACTTACATACTAGTGATATGTCGGCCACAATTTTGATGTCGACTGTATCAGAATCAGATATCCACGACGTGACAACGGCATTCAGCATCCTTTTATGTTTGAACGAAAAAATTTCATTGTGATAAACGTCAGTTTGGACTCGTTCGGAGTTCAGTAAAAAGTTATTCACACGAAATTAGAATTTGAGATCACTCAACAGCAAAAATTGTTCTACTGTCACGTCGGGTTATGTGATTTCGAGTAGCCAATTTGAACTGTTCTTGTAGGTTGCCGTGCATTCTGATTCAGCCTATATTCCAAAAGCGCACAGCAAGAATTAAAAAATGGCCCAAAAAATGCCTATTCGCAGAGAGGAAAATTTTCTGACGACTCTAGTAGCCCAAGAATTGGTAACTCTGAACAAAACACAAGATGTCTAAAGTTAGCAGAGCAAAATGGGCAGTACCAAAATTTTAATACAAAAAATTAAAAGGCTCCTTAAAGGCTAATTAAGTGCCCAACTGTCGATTTAAGTGCTCTTATATTTTTTTTAAAAAACCATGTTCTGCTAACTTTTGAAAAAGTTAGCAGAGCATACAGTTCAAGTCAGAAATTTTAATACAAAAAATTAAAAGGCTCATTTAATTCTAATTAAGTGCCCAATTAAATAACTTTTTAAAAAAAGTTAGCAGAGCATACAGTTCAAGTCCTTCAAAAAATAACAATGATTAAATGTTGCAGAAAAATGTCTTTTTTCGCAAATGAATTTTATTGATAATAAACATTTCGTTTATGTTAACCATGTTATGTTATGTTAAAAATGCATTAAAAAATTTACCTCGTTTGCTAGAGAGGTGGTAATTTTTGTTCTTTGTTCTTTTCCGTGTCATAATTGTAATTTTAATAATAAATATTAAGAATTTAGTTTATTATTTTTAAAAAAAATCATCCAGTGCTTGATCTTTTGAATTTGTGTAATTCTTCGAATTGCGCCTGTTCTTACCCTTAGAATAAAGAACTAGAGGAAACACTGTACTTTATTAAGATAGCTTCTATTAAAACTGTATATTTTCATTGTAATAAAATTATAAGACTATTTTGATTTTTTGTGAACTGACTGACAGAGAACAGAATTTGTTAAAACAAACCAGCACGAAGTGTTAGATTTTTTGGTGCCCAAATAATTAGAAATAGCATGACGGGAAAACGTTTTTCCGGTAAATACATTATATAAATTACTTCTAAATTCATTCTATAAAGATGTCATGTTCCATTAAAACCTAAATTTGCGGAAAAAAGTGAAAGTTTCGTATGAATGTTTGTGTGGTTTATGAAAACTGATTTAATGTTCCGTGGTTGTTCGTTTTAGTGGTGGCGCTAAAAAAAATTTTTAGGGGGCATCCATAGAAAATCTTAACTAAGATTTAATCAATTAAAAGCAAAATTGATGATTCGCTTGACCCTATAATATTCCCCTCAAAATTATATATGGGTTAACTTTTATATTCAGAGAAGTTAAAATCAAATTATTCTTTTAGGAATTATAAAGATTTGAAATTTCCTTTTGGCCTCACCTAAAATCTGAGATAGATTACGCCTATATTGTTGATATCACTACTAGTTCTTTATTCTAAGGCCTTACCAACATTCCGTGCGGATTACCTTCAGGCCGGAATATCAATGATACCTATATATTATACCTAACTGCCAGTATCTGGGATTGTCGTGCGTCGCTGTTTCATGTATGTGCGAATGTTTTTTTTGAAATGCCTCCTCAAGTAAGGATTCCCCGAATAAGGGCAAGTATGTTGGTGAATTCCTTGTTAAATTACAAAAATGACGTTGTGTTGCCATCGGATAAAATTGTCTCAAAGCCCAATACAATCTGGGAAGAATTTCGGATGAATTGGAAGGGAACATTGCTGCAAAATCGCTCTACTGATTGGTTTAGGGCAACAACAGACAGAGAGTTTAGTTTGAAAAAGTTAGAAGAACTTGGATTTAAAAAAATATATAAGAGCACTTAAATCGACAGTTGGGCACTTAATTAGCCTTTAATGAGCCTTTTAATTTTTTGTATTAAAATTTTTTTATCCCGTAAAACCTTGCAATTACTAACTTATTTGTTGGACTACGACACTGTTTTTTTCCATCAGTCCATGGTCGGGCGTTCTTGTTGTTAGAGTTAACAAAAAAAAATTATATACTTTCTTAAGCAGGCCTTTATTGAAGATAATTTTAAAATTGAACACTATGACTTGTTTTGCTTAATTACTAAGTGTAGGTGTAATGGATTGCGATGCATGGAAAATAATTGCGAGGAGATTCTTAGTAAAACTCTTGTGGAAACATAAGATTCTCACCGTGTGGATTTGCTACATGTTGCGAGTGTTAACTTATATTATTACGATAAAAATATTTGATAAAGTCCTTTTAATAATTTTTGTTCGGGCTTTGCTAATAAAATAGATTTTAAAACTTTAATCAGCTTGTACACTTTAAATAGTGTGAGACACAAGCATCTCTAAAATAATAATTTCATCATATGCGCATAATACTGTATATTATACAAGATATCTACGTAATAATTGTAAAAGTAGGTTGCTAAATATAATAAATTTATACATACTACATATATATTACTAAAGATAATAAATTTGTATATATATATATTTGTATATATATTACTAAATATAATAAATTTGTATCTGATTTCTAGTAACCTTACGATCAAAAATATTAAATAAATAATTTTAAATATACATTTATAATTTGACATAAGATGTGCTTTAAAAAGTGGGGTGATAGACTTAACCCAGATAAAAAAAATTGCATGATTGAGAGTTTTTTTTTATACGATCAGGCCAAATCCTAGGTGACAACCTATTGATGCGTTAGCATGGTTTTTGCCGGAATGAAATTAGGGTAAGGGAAATTTGAGTTTTGTTTTTTGCATTGCTGCGAGCTAGACAACAGGCCAGAGACAGAGTGGATTATTTTAATTTCTTAGTAAAAGCTCACGGGGAGACCTGGTCTCGAACCCGGGACCCATGGCATGGTGGTCGTGCGGCTCAACGAATCGATCCAACTGCGTTTTCAAGTTACAGGGTGATTCATAAATTTTGCATTTCTTATAGTATGCACATTTTATTTTTACTGCTGCACGAATTTATTTTTACCTCTTGATGTGCTAAATGTATCGACGTCAAGGATACGCCAAAAAATTATTATCCTATCGCATTTTTTAATATTGTCCACACAGCTGCTCTTACCGCTACCACGTCAAGTACAGTCACTTCAAAAAATTAAAAAAAAGTTTTGCAAATAACTAGAATTCAGAATTTTCTTAAATTTTCTCCGAAATTCATGTAACTAACATACAATTTTTTATTTTTATTAAACTAACTTATTACCTTTCCAAAATGACGCAACATGTCCAGGTAAAGAAACGATGTCGAAATTTATACGTAGAAAACTATTTTGGGGAATATTGAAAAATTCTGAAATTTACATAAATTGAACTGAAATTAATCCCTACATTACAATTAATCTTAGTATGTTACAAAAGCTGTTCGAAACTTAAGGTGTATTGTAGCCAGCCTCTACTGTTTTTTCATCCCTGTAGTCAAAAATATAATAACTAATTTACCTTTATTTTTAACAGGCTTTCAATAAACGTCATCCTTCATTGTTTTCCATAAAAAATAGTTCAATGCAGTAAGATCTGGTGAATTGTACTTTCGTCTTGGTAAGAATCGGTGCACCCCGTACAATTCGCGGGTCAGGGTATGTATATACAGACAATTGATTAAATGCACTCATTCATTTTCCATGAAACTGAATTTAAAATTGCAATCATTCGGAAATAACTTTAAACGCAATGGTTACAGAGTGCGCACATTCTTGGTATGTTTGTTCTTGGAATTAATTGCGTTTTACGGGATAAATATTGTTTGACAGAAATACCTGCGCATAGTGTTGCGACACATGAATAATCGCAGTGCGTTTTTGTTGCTTTTGAAGTCATCCTGTTTACCGTATTATCTTACAGTGTGTTGAAAAATAGTGTCCGTGTAAATTGTGAGCAAATACTTCGCATACATTTGTTAGACCGTGATAAATAGTGAATATGGGAAAAGCAAAGCAGTTAAATGAACGGGAAATTGGGAAAATTTAAGTTTTGAAAGAACAAGGTTGTTCCATAAGAGAAATCGCAAGGCAATTGAACAGGAGTGATTTCGCAATTCGATCTTATTTGAAAAATCGGGAAAATTACGGAAAAAACTACAAAGGGAGAATCCAGGGCGCTTTGTCAGAAAGGGAAAAAAGAAAAGTGCTGCACCTACATAGCTTAAAATTCCCAGTGCACTGCTTAAGAAATAAAGGAAAAACCTCTTATTTCCGCATCTGTACGAACCGTGCAACGCCTATTAAAGAAGTCTCCAATAATTCAAAGAAAATCACTAAGGAGGAAGCCGGTCTTAAAAACTAGACATACGAACGCAAGACTTGCTTTCGCAAGAAGACACATGAGATGGGTGTCTGAATGAGAAAACATAATTTTTTCGGACGAAAAACAGTTTTATTTAAATGGCCCAGACGGTTATTCCTTCTACTATCATAACTTGCGAAAGAAAGAGCAGATTTAATCACGCAGACAGCATGGTGGAGGTGCAGTAATGATCTGGGGAGCAATTTCATCAAAAGGAACTGTGGATTTGCAGATCATTGAAGGTCGACAAGAGGCTAAAAAGTATTTAGAGACACTTAAAGCCAAATTAAAGATTCGTGAGGTTATGAAAGGCGCTAACTGGACATTTCAGCAAGATAACGCGGCCATTCACACCGCCAAGATTGTAATGAAACGGTTTAAAGATGATCAAGTATTTATCGTAGCCAGCTCTCCCCAGATCTGAATATAATTGAAAATATATGGGGATGGCTGTCCAGAAAAGTATATGCGGAAGGCGGACAGTATACATCAAAACAAGAGTTGATTTTAAGCATACAACGAGAATGGGACAATATTCCAGAATTCTATACTAAAAAGCTGTATGAATCGCTGCCTAGTCGAATATTTCAGGTGATAAATAAAAATGGAGGAATCACAAAGTATTAGAAAATAGAATTTTTTTTAAAAATTTTATTAAAATAATTTCTTTTGCGATAATATTGAAGTGCGTTTAATCTATTGTGACCAAAATTATGAACTTTTATTTTTAGAGAATTTTTTTCTATGTAATAAATGTTACGTTTTAACGATTTTATGTTTTGATATTTCCTTTTCCTTCAGTACACATCTAAAACAAAAATTCCCGGAACATTTAATGTAAATAGGTAATGTATATAGATATTATAGGCGCGTTAAATCATGTGTCGCGGACTGTGTATATATTGCAATCACAACATTGGCAGTATGTGCTGGTGCTCCATATTATTGGTAAATCATTGCCCTTTAATTATCCAGTGTTATGCCTCCAGTAGATTTTACAATGTATTCTCCAAAAAGTCCGCATAAATTCAGCTATAAAACACTTGCGGCAAAATAATGGTCCTACTAAATGGGCGCCGATGATACCAGCACAAACATTGGCACGGAATTTCGGCAGGATTGAGGTCACTATTTTCCTATGTGGGTTAGTATTCGACTAGGTATGGAGGTTGTGGATGTTTGTGAAATCATCTCCGGTGAACTGCGTCCGTCCAGATTCGGTCTAGTAACTCCCTGTTCTCCATGTCTCTTTCCAGAAGCCAAGGTAGTCTTTGGACAGGGATATAATGATATGAAGGTATTCCTACTGGATCAGTAACCCTTTAAACTTGAACTGAAGACACTTCTAATCAGCTTGCGTTTCATTTCGTGCTCGTTTCAGGGTCTTGCCTATTTTCTGCTCGACGCGACGTCGGTAGAATCATCCGACATTTCAAATCGCAATTCGATGCTGTTTGAAGTAACACTTCCGGTTTCTCTTAACCTTCGGAAAGTCCCTATTTGGGGTTAACTTCGATTAAGGACTGAATGTCCTTCTTTTATATTCCTATACAGCCGTTCTAGCATTTCCGTCTACTACACAATATAGTAAATGTAAATTAAATATATCGCTTATTTCTCAAGAGTAAATTTGGCCAATTTTTAATAATTTTAGCTTAAGAACAACCGAATTTCTCGATTTGTTTTTCAACTATGATCTGAGTGATTATTGTTGACTGTGACCCCAACTCTATTTGTGTCAACATATCCATCAGGTATTAGTAACAGACCACCAAGCTACTTCGGTGTGAACACTGGCAATAACAAGCTTATAACTTACAATAAAATAAATTCAGCATAACTTTTTGTCAGCAGTAATTTAAATTACTTACCTTTCTACCCTAAACAAACATTTTCAGCCTGTTCTCTTATGAATTTTGTTTATTTAACGAATTTCCTAAATACAGTGAAATAAAATAATTAGGCAGTCAAGGACATATAAGGTACTAGTTTTTTCTAAACCTTCCACCTTGACATGTTGTACCTTTTTGGAAAGGCAATAATTTGGGCAATTTAAATAAAATAAAAAACAGACATATTAATTACATGAATTTCCAAGAAAATTTGAGAAAATGCTGAATTTTAGGTAATAGAAAAACATTTTTTATTTTTGGAAGTGACTGTATCTGTATCTGAATGGTAGAAGTTAGTTAGTTGCCGACAATATTTGGAAATATCATTGGGATGGTGGTTTTTGAACGTTGTTTATGTCGCTGCGTTAAGTAGATCAGTGACGTGCATACTATGAAATTTGCGAATTTATTATTGACCTTGTAACTCCCTCTTTGATTCCTCGAAACTGTTCTGTCTAATCTTACACGGCTTGGCTTCGGAGCCACCCATATATGACTAGCACTTGAATTTACTTTGCATACATCTTCACATTATTGTATTGAATTATATTATTGTAGTTTTATTTACTTCTTCAAATATTATTATTACATTCATCGTATTTATTTGTTATGAGAAATCACTAGCTATTAATCTGTAAGCAACAGAAACAACTGTCCAAGAAATCCCCGCTTCTCTCATAGCATCAACAAATTTATGGCATCTTTTATTGTTAAAACTCAAATAAAATCAGTGAAACTCATATGAAGTGTGTTTATTTATTTTGGCAATAAAATACAAAAGCTCATGTATTTTTAAATACATTTTTTCCGCTTCATTAAGGTTCCCCTTTGTACATTCTATTCTGAGTCAATTTGACACTGACATTTTTTTTCGTGATTTCGATATTCCATCTGCATTTTAACATTGTGCAGCATTTGAATCGAAACAACATATAAGACTGTGCCATTTTGCAAATCGATATTACTCTTATCTCTATCAATAATATATGTATACCTTAGCTTGTGTGAGCGTAGCCAACTTCAGAACGTTTGTGTTGTGGCATTTCAGTCGTACACAAACATCTACTGAGTAAGGTTTGAATAAAAACGTTTATTTTCACGCGATTTAATGAATTCTTCAAAGAATTGCTCGGAATTCAAAAAGTTCGTCTTAAATATCCGAAATGCTTGGTTTTCGATCAAAGTGAGAGAATATAAGAAGACTAGACAAGACGTAAAGTCTGTCCACCACGGAACCCGAAAGCTGCCATGAACAACGGCAGACATCCACAAGGTTTGGATATCTGCCAAGCTCAATAATCGCACGGGGCTTATTCAGTTGAATTTAACTGCAGAATGACGATCAAGTGAGTAGTCTGTAGTGTACAGTTGGAGTCACCTCCAAGAATAATTTCACGAAGGAATGTTTGGAGAAATTATTTGGATATTATGTGACGTCACAAATATAGTGGCATTCCCCGTTCTTAGCGCAAATGATACCCTCTTTAGGATTCCTTAGCGGACAAGGTTTCGTCTGTTGTTCTGCCGATCTTTATGTTACAGTCGTTTTTTTCCGAGACTATTAAGACTTCAACGCTGAAACGTATACGTAGACATATAGATAATTATCTCTACTGCAAAGATACTTAATACAACTTTGAAAAAAAATTTAAGATTGCCTCCACGACATTAACACTGGGGATGAAAAAACCTTATTGAGTGGGGTATCGTTGAAAAGAAAATTTAAACCATTGTTACATTTCTTAAACAGTTTTTCAAATTTATGTCCCATTTCTGAAATATTTTGCTCTAAAGTAGCCGTTTTTGGTAAGTTTTGTGAAAGCGATTTTGGGTATACTAAAAAAACTAGGATGCTAGCACATAGTTTGAAATTAAAAATAAAACGGCTGGCTACAGTCAAACAGTTTACGAGATATACGACTACTAAACCCTATACTAAGTATGGCCCGCCTGCTCTTGCCTGCCTTTTTTTTAATTTTTGTTAAGTCCGTGGAGCACGTAGGTTAGGTTAGGTTCGTGTGGCTGCCTTAAAGGGCGCACTTAGACCTCAAAAAGCCCATTGTGATGCCACGGGAATCGAAGAATTCCCTCCACCCTCTTCATTGGAACCATACGGAGCTGCCGATGAAGCGTCAAAGATCTGCAACGTCAATCGCCGCCAGATCACATAGACTATCAAAGAAATAGTGCCGTTTGCCCATCTGTGGTTCGCTAAGTTGATTGCTCTCTTACTAAGCAACATCTTACAGGTTGCCATGTGCCAACCAAGAGTAATCGTTTCCGATTGGATCTCCAGGGTGGTACCATGTCTAGCAAGCTCGTCCGCCACGCAGTTTCCTGGAATATCCCTGTGCCCCGGGACCCAGCACAAGTGAATTTGATACCGTTCAGCCAGCTCATTTAAATGTGAGCGACAGCTTTTAATAGCCCTAGATTTCGATAGGACAGAATCAAGGGATAGCAAAGCAGCCTGACAATCTGTAAGGATACAGATGTCCTTTGGAGCTTCGTTGTCCCTCAACCAATTCAAAGCTTCCTAAGTAGCCATGACCTCCGCCTGAAACAAACTACAGTAGTCTGGAAGACGGAAGGATAAGCTAATGTTCAGTGCCACCCCCACCCTACCCTGTAGCTTAGAGCCATCTGTATGGGCTTTGGTGTCCCCATCCCAGTCAAGCCTGGTTGGAATGGTCAATAAGAAACGCTTGACAAAGGAGTAGCTGGGAGTGGTGTAGTCAAGATGCCCCACTTGGAGCGAAAAGGGGTCCAGAATTGTGGAGTGCCCAACTCTAGCATTGTACCACTGAGATGTGGCTGTAAGTCTAACGGCAGCATTGAGCTTCCTATCCAGGATGATTCCCAAATATTTAGCTTCCTCGGTAAAGTCTAGGCGGGTGCCATTCAGATACAGAGGGTCAACGGGAGGAATTCTATATTTCCTAGTAAATATGACCACCTCGGTCTTGTTAGGGGTAAGCTTGGTGAGGGCATTCTACGTAAGATCCCTTATGACAGGCAGGAATTTGCCCGAGATAGCTAAAGCGATGTCGTCCGCATAGGCAACCACTACATAGCCCTCCCCTTCCAGGATGAGAAGCAGTTTGTTCACCACCAGATTCCAAAGAAGAGGAGATAGGACCCCACTTTGCGGTGTGCCCGTGCTCACAGTTCTGGTAGCATGAGCCTCTCCCAGTCTTGAGCTGATGGTCCTGCCATGAAGCATCTGGCCGATCAGCGACATAAGACTGGCATTCACACCCAAAGAAGCGAGTGCATTCATGATTGCCCCCGGACTAACGTTGTTAAAAGCTCCCTCAATGTCAATAAAGACCACTAGAGTGAACTCCTTGCAATTAAGGGATTTTTCTATAGTGCGCACGAGAGAATGAAGAGCAGACTCCGCAGACTTCCCTTTACAGTACGCATGCTGGGACGCCGATAGTAGATACTGAGGGATACTACCGCGTAGATGAATATCGACTAATCTCTCAAAGGTTTTGAAAAGAAAAGATGATAGACTTATAGGTCTAAAGTCCTTTGGAGTGGCATGCGAGCTTTTGCCCGCTTTGGGAATAAACACAACCTTGACGTTTCCACAGTGCCGGGATGTAGGTCAAGTCGAGGCAACCCTTATATAATGCCATCAGCCAATTCAGTATGAGATCGGAACTGCGCTGGAGCTCGGCAGGAACAATGCCATCAGGACCCGCAGATTTGAAAGGGATGAAGCTGTGTATAGCCCACCGGAGTTTGGATTCCGTAATCACATCCGTCAGCTCCAGAGAGCGAGGAAGGTTACATAACGGAGGTATCTTAACCCCCCCCCCCCTCAAAGAGAATCTCTAGAGACTCTATGCTTGATGAGGTCCAAGTACCATCCGCCTTAAGTAGATAGCTAGGAATACTTGGATTGGTAGCTAGGATTTTTCTCAGTCTGTAGGCCTCAGAGGTTTCCGTTATTTTATCACAGTAGATTCTCCACGATTTCCTCTGAGCCTTCCTGAGTTCCTTTTTATAGATTTTCAGTTTGTATTTATAGCAGTCCCACGAGTGCGTGTCCCTATTGGCTTTCGCCAGATTAAAGGTCTTTCTGCATTCCTTCCTAAGAGACCCTAGGTGTGCATTTCACCACGGAGGCTTCTGTTTGCCTCTGGGTATCCTAAGGGGACAGGATTGAGCCATAGCTCCATTTAGAACTTTGGTGAGCTTATTAACTAGTCCGTCCAGTTCCTCTGTTATTTGGAGGGATCGTCGGGTCAGAAGGTAGTGACGCCTCCACAATGTCCCTGTGTAAGTTCCAATTAGTCTTTCTGTAATTCCTTAAGACTGGTGGTTTCGAAGGCCGGTCATCCAGATCGAACTGGAGGTACCTATGGACAGAGAAGCACGTAACACTTGCTTTCATAAGCGCATCAGACATCTAAAGGATAATTGTCGAAACTTGTTTTTAGTCTTGTAACTTGTTACAGTTATAGACATTTTCAGAAAAACTGTCAGTCAAACTTCAAGGTCAAATGTCAATGTCAAAATGTCATTTGTTCCAAAAGTGAGGTATCCACTATACTATAACGTGGCAACAGTTTCCTCTATAGAACATCCGATTTCTATAGAGGAAACTAAGTCATCAATAGGGCGCCCTATGTGCAATTACAGAGGAATTAGTATTCTCATTTAAACGGAGACGGAGTTGGATCAGTTCGTTGAGAGGCATGACCACCACGCCATGGGTCCCGGGTTCGAGACCAGGTCTCCCCATGAGCTTTTATTAAGAAATTGAAATAATCCACTCCGTATCTGGGCTGTTGTCTAGCTCGCAACAATGCAAAAAACAAGATTCAAGTTTCCTCATTTCCTTTACCCTAATTCCCTTCCGGCCAAAACCATGCTAACTCATCAAAGGCTTTGGCCACATCGTATAAAAAATATAAAAAAAGGATAATTGTTACACTTATCCATACCACTCGCTCCACCCCTCCTATCATCAACTTCCCACACACTCCTCTCTATCTGGTTTACCTAACCACTTGTGGAGCATGGGGCGGGAGAAAACTTCACCCGATTCAAAAAAACGATTGCAAATGGACCGATAATTTAACGTAGATTCCAAACCACTGACATTACTCTGCAAGCCCCAATGGCCTTTTATATTTTGGCTCAAATCTGTCGCCTTCTGGATGAAAGACCATGTTATGATTACCTCTTTGAAGTGTATGAGTTTTGTTACCACAGACAAAATAAAATTCGATATTTATTTTTAATTTAAATGCGTCGCCGGAGCCGAAAATTCGCCTGCTTGCAACTGTCATCATAATGTCCTGCAAAAAAGTAAAGTCCTCATGATATTTGTTTAGAGCAAACGGGGTCAATAAAGTCGCTGAAAGATAACAGTTCACAATTATCTACTTTCAATGTTAGGACGTACTTAAGTACGTACTTAAGTATTCCAGTAATATATTCCCTTACCGTCCATAAATTCTTCACTTAAAATGTATGTATTGCAACACTGAATTAATTTAGGAGTCCCGAATTTGCTGAATCCCATTGACGATTTTTTCTTTTTACTTAACTCTGTCGTCTGTTGGTTTTTCGGATGCAGACTAATATATGTATTATGTATGTGCAGATTTTCTGAACCCACTTTAACTTTATATGTATATAATAACCAAAATAGTAGGTAATCTGGAAGGTATATCGATTTGAGGGTTTGTTTAAGATTTTCAAGAATTCATTAATATTTATTGTGTATAGGGCATCATATTGCTACCTTTAAAGTGTTCGCACCACTATGAATAATGGTCTTGCGAATACTTCCGGCAACATCTCCCCATTAATCAAGGCTTGTTTCCGCTTTTAGTCGATGTTCGCTTTCAGCTTAATATCATTAGATAAGCCAAAGCAGATGAATGTAATATCCTATATAATATTAGAATTTGTCCATAACTCTTTGGTTTAACTTTCAGCATAAGCAAACTTTCGTGTACTCCATGCACCTAGGATCAGTTTAACCGTTCTCATATTATAGCTATCTTGAAGCGGTAAGTATAATAATTATGATATAGGGCTCTTAAAAGTTTCCTAGTCAATAAGTTTCAGCTTGGTCTCCGAAGTATCTGATATTGCCTGAGTTATCGTTCATAGTTTTGGGTTTTGCCGACATTTTATCCACTCTGGTTGCAAGTTTAATGATTTGTGAATAGAGTTTCGATACCTTTGCCCAGTTTGTATTACTTTATGTTTAGGATTGTAGAGCTTAAATTAAATAACATTTTGTACTCGTACAATTGAATTGTTTTAATAATTAAAAAAAGTTTCAAATACATTTACAATTGTTTTATTTGAATTGATTTATTACGGATGCATTTGGTCAACGGATTATGCTACGGGATTTTTATTATGGGCACCGACCACCGATCAGAGATGGTGACCTTTATGACTTCAGAAAACAGTCAAAAATAACCGGTAATTATATTACTAAAAAATATATAATTATATATTATATAACTGTTTAATTTAAACTTTTAATTATAAGTCATTAAAGACCGGTTATTCTTTGACTTATATTTTTCAGTCAAATAATAAAAGTCATTTCTTAAAAAAGTTGAGTATTGAAAATATTGAGTTATTCAAAGAGGTATTCAGTAAAATTCGAATATAACATAGTAGTAGTTAACGATTCCGAACGATAACGTTTAATGGAACTACTATATATTTAGTATATTAGTGCTATAGGTACATCCATTCAAGAAATGTGGGAATGAAAAGAAGTATATTTACCCATTTCTATATAAGGCAGCAATGTTGTTACATGCAGTTCCAGCCGCAGAAGTAAGTGTTGAAAGGGCTTTTTCTGCGTTTAAATTGCTACTTACATATTTTCAACATGAAGCAATATATACGTTTTTAATTTCCACACATTCCACACTTTATTACCATACTATATTATATTCAAATATTCCTGTGAGTAAACTCAATATTTTCAATTCTCAACTTTTTTTTTAAAAATGAATTTTATTATTTGACTGGAAAAATTTAAAAGTCAAAAGTTACTTTTATTATAAGACTGAAAAATAAAGAAATGACTTTTATTATTTGACCGAAAAATAAAAGTCATTTCTTGACTTTTATTATTTGACTGAAAAATATAAGTCAAAGAATAACCGGTTTTAAATGACTTTTCTAAAAAAATATATTTTTACTTATATTTTTTGACTTTTTTAAAAAAAGGCCTATATTTTGTAGTCATATCATCAGCCGATAGTGCTCTCGAAAATACATATACTATTGAAATATTTTTCGTTCTAATTCCTTTTTCGTTTGAAAAATAAAAAATACCGGTTATTTTCGGCCCCTGCCACCGATGGTTTGTTTGCCCTTGATAACTTACATATTTCGATAATAAGCACATAACAGTAAATCAACAAAAAAACAACTACGATAATTTTAACTCTTTGATTTTAGTAATATGGAATCTATCCGTGCAATACTGCTTTCCTCCGGAACTAAAGAATAGTTGTGTTACTAGTTAAAAAGGACTAGTTCCACAACTATTCCACAAGTAATGCAGAGGGGAACCGATATAGAAAATCGTCCAAAGTAGAACGTAGTAGAATGTTTCTGTACTTCTATAACTAGTCTGTCGTCCTACTCGGTATCTAGTAACCCTTACAGTTTTGAAATTTCCATCCGTCTGGTTGTCTATATGCACAGAGCTTCTATTCTCTCATTTTAACACCTACATATTGAGATGAAATCTTGTAAACAGATGTAGATGGATGACCAAAATTAAAAATTAATATAATTCTGACATCTCCTCTCATACAGTTAAAATTGAACTAATAAAATAAACACTTACCCAATTGAGTAGGATGCGCTTCTATGTGCTATATCTATTCTATGTGCTATAACTTATCAGCCTCTATGTATGCAAAAATTCGAAAAAAAAAAAAACACTTTATAAAGGTAGCTTATAGCTAGTACTTTCAAATAAAACTACAAGGAACAGTGTAGTAAAAGTAATTTCTGAAAATTTTTCAGGTCACCATATTTAGACCGATTTGTAAAAGTTCTTATTGTTTATTATAATAAGGGCAAAATAACGTCGAAGAAGAACATGCTATCTGTTGGTGCCATTTAATCCTGAAAAGGAATTCGAGGAATACCTTAAGTAACGACAAAGAAAAATATAAGAAAATTTCTCTGTGATGGTGAAATAGGCAAGGACATCTTCTTTTGCACGGTTACATAAAACCTCATGTTGCAAGAAGGACGATTTCAAAGCTCAATGGCAGATTATAAAATTTGTCCCCATCTCTATCCCATCTCCGATCTAGGCACCTGTATTAGATTATCATCACTACACTGTCACACTGATCGGTGTTTTTATTTACATTCGTTGGATGTACAGCTAGTGTTGGGTTTCTTTCGAAGGCATCCAGCAGCTAAAGAAAAGCTAACCTTTTGGAGCTACTGTTGACGAAGAGCCATAGAAATTTATCTTTTCTTTATTAGAAACGCTAATCGGCCCCTCGAGTTTGAACGGTTTAGTTCGGAATTAAAAATTAGGAAATCGAAACACTAGAATTAGTTTGTATTTGACACCCTTGAAAATGGCCTCATAAGCAGAAATACGCGTGTCGGAATATAAAAATATAAAATTTGAAACAAGTAAAAGATCTGTTTTAATTAATTAATTTTTGATATCAGTCATAGCGCTTTGAGATGGCTGACGAAACTATGGACAGGACATGTAAACTTCAGGTATCATCTAAAGAAGAAAACATCCTTCAGGATGATATAAGTAGGATGTGCCTGGCGGAGCAGAAAAGCGCGCTGAACATAGTGTACTAGTGTCCTGTAATAACAAGCAGAAGGAGAGGGCTGCTATGATACCACTGGCTGGTGGCCGAAGGGCTCGCAGAGTTGTCTATAAGCAAATGCTTGCGCTGACCCCGGAAATCGTACTGACGCAGGAAAACTGAATGAGTCCAGGTAACTTTCGCAAGGTGTTGGGACGAAAAGGGACCCGTGTATAGTGGACTGATTGGGCTAATCACTTGAGTGGTGTTTTTGTGTGTAAAAATCTCAGACTACGAGGGTTGCTACTTAAGTTTCGAGATAGACAAGTAAAAATAAATATTTATAATCGAATATGGCTTTATTCTTTTTCAATGAAGATCAATATACTTTTGCATGCGTTTGAACCAATTTTCGAAGCACTTTTTCCACTCCGATTGAGTTACCTCCAAAACATGTAATTTGATCGCATCAACCGCTTCTTCAGGCGTCGAAAAACGTTGACTTCGCATTTTATTTTTGATCTGTGGGAATAAGAAGAAATCATTGGGTGCCAAATCAGGACTGTACGGTGAATGACCCATCAATTCGATTGTTTGAATTCTCAGAAATTCAGTTGTTTGAGGCGATGTCTGAGTGCTTGCATTGTCATGGTGGAGAATCATTCGTCTTCTGCAATTGGTCTCCTTAATTTTTCCGAGTACTTCTGGCAAACAAATGGTGGTGTACCATTCAGAATTGACCGTTCTACCTTGCTGTAATTTCTTGGTGGCGACATATCCAATTATTCCGAAAAAAACATTCGACCATTTGCTTCGAAGTGCTTCGTGCGCGAACAACTTTTGTTCGATTTGGATTATCTTGAAATACCCATACAGTCGATTGTTGCATAGATTCGGCTTCATATGCATAGATCCATGGCCTTATAGACGTCTTTTGAAGCACCGCGAATGAATTTTTACAACATATCTTTGCACCAATCGACACGAGCCTTTTTTAAGCGATTGTCAAGTTATGAGGTATATGTCACGGTATGTCACATGACAAGCATCGATTTTTTCAGGCACAACAACCATTACCATTAAAAATATCAAACTTTACGATGGCAATGTCAGATCTGATATATTCACACTGGTGTTGCCATATCTCAAACCTTAAGTAGCAACCTACGTACCATAGACATTTGGGTCTCTCGGTGTCTTTTGATGGGCTTAACCTCTCACGCAAAAAACGAAATTAAAAATTAAAGTATTCTAAGTCCACTTTGATTTTTTTCACACAGACTGTACTGCCAAATAATATTTTACTCAACCTGATAAATTTTAAATTGTGTGAAATACAAACACTTTGGAATTCTTTACAATCATTTCTTCATAGACAGAAAATACTGTACTCAATAAAAAAAAAATTTTAAACACTTCTTCATTGTATTAAATTTAATGTGACTTACAAAATAAAATTGCAATTACCGAACCGAACCAGACGGTTGAAATATATAAAATAAAAATAACCGATTTTTTATTTTATAGAAAAAGAAATCGGAGTGTATCTAATTTTTCCAATTAGGAACAAATAAGAAGTGAAGGGACTTTGGAAGCAGCACTTCAAAGGGACTACGCCCTATCACATCAAGTTTCAAACAGCGCCCCATCCACTTCAGTGGACTGTGCATATACTGATTACAGTACGGCCTTTGATAGGATCGATCATGGAATCTTGGTCTATAAGCTGTCCCTTCTTGGTTTTCCTTCTTGTTTCGTTGATTGATTGTCCTCTTACGTGACAATTCATACACAGGGTGTTTTGTTTCGTGGAGTCCTTTCCGACCAAATCCTTGTCACCTCGGGGGTGCCTCAAGATAGTATCCTTAGACCGCTCCTGTTTCTTGGATATATCAACGATGTTTCGCTTCTTTTGTCCAGTAGTAGAATTCTCTGTTATGCCGATGATTCTGAGATTATCCGCACTGTTTCTCATGAGTTAGACATTAACCTCCTGAATTCAGATTTAGCGGTGTTCTGCGACTGGTATCTACGTAACCGCCTTCCTTTAAATTCGGGCAAGTGCACTGTTATGACCTTTTCCCGTAGAAGATATCCTGTCCTTTCCGACTACTCCATCAACGGCGTTGTCTTGTCTTCGAGGACCATATTGACTCTACTGTTTCTAGGGCTAACTCCATGTTGGGCTTCGTCAACAGATGGTCTAAGGAACTTGATGATCCCTACCTAACTAAGCTTCTATACTGTACCTTCGTTAGACCTATTTCGGAATACGCTAGTCCTGTATGGTCCCCTTACTTTGCCATTCACATCGACCGCATCGAGGCGGTGCAGCGCAGATTCCTTAGGTTTGCCCTACGCGGGATTCCCTGGAATGATCATTGGGCGCTCCCCTCTTTCGCCAATCGTTTGGGATTGATTTCCCTGGACTCCCTGGAAATGAGGCGCAATATTTCGAATATAGTATTTATGTTCGATCTTTTGCAGGGAACTATTAATTCACCGGAATTACTGGAGGCTGTTAATTTTTCAATCCCCTCCACAACGTACCTTGAGGAATCACAACTTCCTGTTCGTCCCAGGCCACCGTACTCTTTATGGAATTCACGAACCCATCACGTCGATATCCCGCCTCTTCAATCAACACTTCGGCAGCTTCGACTTGGACATCTCTAGGCGGTGTTTGAAGTGTCTGCTAAGACAGTGCCTTGGCTGACGTAGTGATCACTGTCTGGATGACGATTGTCTTTGGCCGTAGTTTTCTATTCCTTATCTTTAAATTCATATATATTGTAGTAATATATGTTTATGATGAATCTGTAATGAATAAATAAATAAATAAACTAATTTTAACTTATTTCCCCTCACAGTCACAAAGTGGAGAGATATGAGACGAAAAATGTTAATTAGGTACACAGGCTCTACTGTATGTCTATTCTGAATTCTAAATATTTTCTTACTGCCACATTAATATAGAACAAGCTCCATGACACAAGCATACAGTTTCAGAAAATCTACGAATAAATTAGAAACTTTACATAGGTATGAATCATTAAATATAGATATGAAATATTTTTGCATAGAATTCAACTATTCTGAAGCTGAATATCAAAACAGGTATGAACTCAAGTAAATTTATCCAAAAAAGTTTTATTCAACTTTTTTTTCCGTTTTTTTTCAATTCCTTACGAAATCGAAATTTCTAAAATTTTATTCATTTCTCTATTCCAATAGAGTCATTCATGGAACAACATCTCAACGACATTATTGCTCATTCAGAATTTCTAACTTCCGGCTTTTGTGGCATACAAACTTGCGCGAATACAAAATGTTTCCTGAATTTTATACAACCATTTCGTCATACAAATGTGGAAGATGTATCTCACTAAATTCGAGGAAAACGCGAAAGGTACGAGTGCATCCGGTACACGTTTACAGTCGGTAAATTTCTGAAATATAACAACCTGAAAACTCATAAATTTCGTATCGAGTTGGTTCACGGAATCGTACATAATTGAGGAATTCATGTGCTGCGTTTTATGAAGACACTCTTAAAGTTGTTCATCAGAAAATGTCATAGCAGTCTCAATTTAATGTCAAGTCTTCTATAAAAATTTCATAACATCTGTGCTAGTGTGCTAGCAATATTTATCATCGCGTGATTTCGAGCGCACCTGCATCTTGCAGTAATTTATTTTTGTGTATACGTTGAAAAACTTATTTTCGCGTTCCGAATTCGTTTGCTCCAGTTTTGATATATTAGCCAAATGTTGCCTGAAAAGATATTAGTCTTTTACGAAAAACGTTGATACTTTTGTATAATGAGATTCAAACTTCACCAAACAGTTATTGTGAGCCCATCGTACTTTATTACCGCCACTTTTGCTCTTTGTAATTGCTTTTTAACGGTTGAGAAGGTTTTGTAATAAATCAAGCACGAAAAGAAGATTGCCGAGCCCCCAATGAAAGTAGTATTGCTCTATGTTCTTATAAAGAATATTGTTCGAGTGTGTGTTTGTAATTACGAAAAACAGCTAACAATGACAGCGACACTGGTGTTAACCGAGCCGAGCTCGCCCGTATTTTTTTTTTATCCTGTAATTAATGAGAAACCACCTAAAAGTTTGTCTTCAGCTGGAAGCACTAAAAAGCTCCCCACCTTGCCCGCTTTGCAATTGACGTGATTGTTCAAACGTAAAAAAACTAATTTGCCTAAGGCTTTCTACGGAATTTCTCTCCATTTAAATTTTATAGAGTTTTCCTGGCATTTGATAAGGAAGATAACCCAATTACGATTTCATGGCGTTTATATAAAGATGGCTCTAAGTACAAATTGGAAGTCGCGGAATGTGAAAAAAGAAGAAACCTCCCATTACGTGCAATCTAAATAAAAAAAATCTCATCACATTTCCGAGATAAATAACCTCAAATTTTAGTTATAAACGTTTACCCAAATTGAAATTGCTTCTAAGAAATTATGAAGTCCGGTGAAATAAAGGTGGTCCGGCGTCAGGTGGTATTGCAAGGAACATTCGACGAAATATTACTTCCAAGAATTATTAGCCATTTGCAATTGTGTTTCGAACCCTTTATGAAACTTATCCAGTTCCTTCCTTCGTGCAGCCCGACACAAAGAAAGGAAGTCCTTTATTATCTGACTCATAAAGGAGAAGGCTTGTACACTCTGCAATAATTGTGTAGGATTGCCTAAAGATCCTTTATACTTTTCTCTAAATCTTCTAAGTAATTGTTCTATGAGCACGGTAGGAATAATTAAAGCATGCTCGCTCAAAACAACAATTATTCCAGCGGATCAAATAGGATGTTTACGGCCTTTGCTCCAGCGATAATTAAGAAATTTATGTAAGTTTGGTTAATTAATCAAACCTTTCCCTCAAATTATTTCCACAGCATAGAGTACTTCTGCGCAATAAGAACCTTCCTTGTATGCGAATAAAGTACTTTTGAGTTTAACGAGATAAACATCAAACGAACAGCTTTAGAATTTCTTTTCTAAATTATTTTGAAAGCCTTTCAGATCAAATTGATTCGAAACATTTGGGGGTTCCTCCGCCAATAGCTTTTCTGCAAAATATTTTCTTGACTTATGCTGTATTCATTCATTTTATATGTATTAAAAAGGGTGTGAGTTCTTATTCTATTATAATTCTGTTATTGTAAACTGGAAATATGTTGATGTGCATGGAAAATAAACTTAACTGATCGATAGTAAATTGACGATATATGTCTGTATACCAATTTTAAACTCCATAGCCATAAAAGTGAGAGAATAGGAGGGCTGTGTCATACAGACAGATGGACGGACATAACGAAACTACAAGGGCTTCCAGTTAGTTGATTACGTGAGTTGAGTCAATAGTTTCACTGGTATCAAATAGAATAGGCAGGAACAAATACGTTAGCGGTTTGCTGCAGGATACCTTAAGTGGATTGGTAATCCTTTAAAAACAAGAGAAGTGTTGAACTTTGTTGAATATTTATAATAAGATAACTGCAATATTTTAAATTTTTTTTCTGTTCTCTCTCTTTCTCTGCTTCGTTTAACTTCTTATAAGGTTGCTTTTTATATTTTTATCTGGGTACCTTATCTCTATACGGATATTCTCTACGTTTTGTGCAGCCCGATTCGGCTGGACCTGCTGTTTGGTCCTTGTTTATGTGTGTCTATTCACTGACTTCTTCGACTTCTAACATTGATGTCTAACCAGTTTTGGCCTGCCATTCTAAGCAGTTCTTCTTTGGTAAAGACCTTCGTTTAATGGACGTTGAGGTTACGCCAGAGACACCGGTTGGCAAAGGTTTGTAGCGGAGATGTTATTCAACAAGTAATTTTCTATGTTGAATTTTTGATGCAAGCCTGTACATCAAATGCAATGTCATATGGATGCTGTTGTTATACTTCCGAGATAGCAAAATGCATAGGCATGGTCATTTGTTGCTTTGTAAGATAAATTTTATTTTCTCTACTAGTAATAAGTTTTGCCAGAACTAATCTTAGAATCTGCTCTGCCACCTTCTGTGGTGGCACAATCTTTTCCATCCAAGCCCTTGCGATGGGTGGAAATCTAGGGCGCTGAACAGTACTGCACTTATGACGCTTATCATGAAAGCAAAGGTGACATTATGCATCGTTGTCTCAGTCCGTTCAGCAGCTTAAAGGGCATAGACAGTTTTACCTTGTGACATTGACGTGAAGTTAGGATCCTGAGTAGGACTTATTTATTATGGTGGCAATTTGTTCCGTGTAACCTCTCCTACGTAAATCTGGCCATATTTACTCGCGGTCAACACTGGCAAATGCCTTTTACAAACATTAGATTTATAGAGATTATATATATGAATTTGGCGGATTGCTCGAAAGCCTTTTTAATCATCGTTAAGAGTTCACTCGATTATTATCTTGATTCGCCATCTATGTTTAAAGTAGAGAAGTGCTTGACTAATACGCCACGGCCAATAAGACCTACTTTGCTAACCCTCCCTACTCCTTAAGTCAAGCTGCTCCCTTTGGAAAGGGACAAGAGCTCAAAACGTAAGCTGCTCTCTAACTCATTGGAATCCAACAATGTTTTCCCAATGATCAATATTCTGCATCTGGCAATGGCTGGGCACTTGCATAGAATTCGGAGTTGTGTCGCCCTCCTCCACCCGCACTCTATAGCTGGGGTCAAATACTCTACCAAGTCAAACCGGTCATCAAACTTGTGATCAATGTTACATCCGATCTGCCAAACCTAACGGGTTGCTTCACACCGCAGGTAACACAGCAAGCTCTGCGACAACCCGAGAAGGATTTCACGTTTATGTTATCGAGGTGTAGGTTCTAGCATATTTGGAAATGGAATAACATTACGGAATATTTGACTCACACACTAAAGATTAGAATATTCCCTAGCAATCAAGGTTTAAATATCACTTCCAAACAGTTTTAGCAGTTTTGATCTTGAGATCACCACCAGTGCTGCTTGCAGAGTGCGCAAAACCTGGCGATGTCCACCGAATATTAGTGATCGGCCGGAAAGCTTTACTATCAAAAAACCCAAATCTGTAAGCTGTTTCTGATCTTTCGTTTATAACAGCACGGTTTCAGTTTATAGTATCCATCTAGTTTTGTTTTGTTATAAATATAAATTAAGCGAAATACCTGAAAAAAATCATATAATACATAAACATTAATGAAATGATATAATTTCCTGTTTGCATTGTAAATTAACCCATCATTTTTTACTTTTTTCTATAAATGCAACAGTGCAAATAATTTTCTTTTATTTTAGATTAAGTTACATTGAAGTTGAGTTACCTGATCTATGATTTAAGTTATGAAGTCCGATTAAGATCAATCCTTGAATTTCCACGATTATCCACTGAATGAGGAACGATGCTAGAATGAAAAATCCCTGAAAATACATTATATTAGAGTACTAGACTTGTTGTTTTTATTAGCTTACGATTTATTTACTTAAGTTGAAAGCATATTTCAAAATACTTAAGTTGTCAAGATATTATCAAGAGCAGAATGAGTCACGAAATCATCACAAGTTTACAGCTGGAATGGAATTATTTTATTAACATCCAAAGAACAAAATAGAAATAGAATATTTATCCTGTCCAGTTGTCATCTTAGACCTCATTTAAAGTCACGAAGCCATTTTAAACTAACCAACACATAACCTCGACGTTGACTCACAAAAACCGATCTTAAATTCTGTACTACATAAAACAGGCTAAAGAAACTAACTAGGAAGATTGCACACAACTCAAACACCCCTTACTTATAATCTTACTCCGCCGTCAGCTGTCAGGTCCACAGGGGGATCAACGTGAAACTCGTCGAACGTGGTTGCTCGTCGAACTGTGTCCACTGACATAAGTGCGACTATAACCTCCTCGTGGTGGCGGCTGGTAACAGACTTCTGGTACGCTCATGTCTCTGCTAGGAGTGCTGGCTAAATGTCTCTGCTAGGAGTGCTGGCTAATAGTATTCGGGCGGAGAGAAGGATACTCTCTTCAATAAAATACCCCAGTCCAAGGTGGAACAGCCGAGGGACTCGTGGCCAAGGGGGAGTTTGATCGTAAGTATGCGAACTCCGGACACCTGGCAACTTCCGGTTTCAATTAGCCTCACCGTAATATCGGGGATCTCTGTCGCGGTGGACTGTCAATACTCCCTACTCGTGGAATACAAAATGAAAAATCCAAACGATAAAAATACTTAGGGTGGCACCCCTCTAAAAGTGCCGACTTCTAAGGCTAAATTAAGGCCTCAAATGGCAGAAGACATGCCAATGGGCTTGGACAATGTAAGTCCTGTCAGGCTGTCTGAACTGTCATAAAATACGGAAAATATTTAAAATAAAATTTAAAAAAAAAAAAACCGATTCGAATAAGTACAACCCGGTCGGGAAAATCCTGGAAATTTTGAATAGGGGGCCCTTTCAATATAATAAATGTCTTAGAGTATGAGAATCGTTCAGTTCCTGTCAGTCTTTCCGGAGTGCGTGCGCGCGGATAAATTTTTAAAATAATTTATAAAGTGAATATTGACAGTAAAGCCGCCCGAAAAAACAAAGGAAAACCAGGAATAAAAACAAACGAATCAGCGATAATGTAATATACTTTACATAAGGTCTGTCAAAAGAAGGGGGGTGAAAGACCTCACCTAGAAAATCGTAGAATTGTATGCTTGGCAGTTACAGATTGATTCATGGTATGCACATCATTAGTTTATAATAATCTGCTGAACGCACCGATATCAAAGAAACGCCAAAAAACTACCATCTCAATGTGCTTTCTAAAACTGTCAATAATGTTGATCTAACTTCTACCACAGCAGGTACAGCCACTTCATATTTCATATTGTAGTAGACGAAAAATAAAGAGCGGAAGATCAAAGGATATTCCCTAAGGACGGAGTTGGATCAATTCGTTGAGCCGCACGACCCTGGGTTCGAGACCAGATCTCCCCGTGAGCTTTTATTAAGAAATTAAAATAATCCACTCTGTCTCTGGGCTGTTGTCTAGCTCAAAAACAAGACTCAAGTTTCCTCACTCCCCTTACCCTAATTACCTTCCGGAAAAAAAACCATGCTAATGTATCCAAAGAGCGAACAGGGCTCTACATCAATGTGGTAGGGTGTGTGGACGGAGGTGGGGTATCTCACCAAAGGCCGCATACTGGATCTACACTATGATGGTGAGACCAATTATATCCTATGCCTCTGTGGTATGGTGGCCAAGCGCTTCTAAGCCCACAGTAAAGAGGAAATTGAGCAAGGTCCAGAGGTTAGCGTGTGTGACGATAACAGGGGCCTTTCGAACAACGCCGACAATGGCATTAGAGATGATACTGGGTTTGCTACCTTTAGATATATATGTGAAGAGAACTGCTGCTTCAGCGGCTCTTCGCATGGAGCGGGGAGCAAACTGGTGCAGATCTCGTGATAACCGAGGGCATAGAAAAATACTGGAACTTGTCAAAGATGAGATACCGGAATTACAAATGCCTGTTGATGGTATAAGCAAAGTAAGGTTAATTGATAGACACCACGAAACGCTTATACGGGATGGGTCCCTCCCTGAAAGCCGTATAACCGACATTACAATATTCACGGATGGATCCAGAATTGATGGGCGAGCGGGCGCAGGTATCTTCAGTGATGACCTGAACCTGAACGCCCATCTTTGCCTGGGGATATACACCTCAGTATTTCAGGCAGAGATGCTGGCTCTGATCTATGCACTTGATCGTATACTAGAGAGTCGAGTGAGAGATAAGCAAATAGTGGTGGCACTCGATAATCAGGCGGTGATCGGGTGTGTGGATGGTACAGAGTTTAACACAGCTCTGTCACTGGAGTGTGTCCGCAAACTAAACGCGTGTGCCTCAGCAAATGAGCTGACACTGGCGTGGGTCCGAGGACACGTCGGGATCGAAGGTAATGAAAAGGCAGACGTACTGGCTAAGCTAGGGGCTGCCTCGAGTTTCCAAGGTCCGGAGCCGTTCACTGCGCTTGGCAGGGGTACGGCGGAGGGCCTGTTAGGGAAGTGGGCCACGAGGGAGCACTGGGAACGGTGGAATGTCGTGGACTCGCTCAGACAGGCTAAGATGGCAATTGTGGCGACCAGAAGTGCTGAACAGAGGGAGGTCCTGGATATGGACCGTAGGACCCTGAGATGGCTGACGGCACTACTAACAGGACATGGTAACTTCAGGTGTCATCTAAAGAGGATGAACATTCTCGAGGATGATATCTGCAGACTGTGCCTGGAGGAGCAGGAGACGGCGGCACACATAGTGTGCCAGTGCCCTGCACTGGCAAGTAGAAGAAGGAAGCTGATGGGACACCACTGGATGGAAGAAGGAAGAATGGCAGAGGTGTCCTATAAGCAAATGCTTGCGCTGACCCGAGGAATCGAGGTGAGGGAAGAAAACTGGATTAGCCCAGATCTCTCTCGCTGAGATCACAGGGGGTAGGGACGAAAAGGGACCCGGATAAAGTGGTCTGTTTCGGCTAATCCCTAGAGGGGTGTTTTTAGTGAGTAAAAATCTCACACTACCAGAGACAATCGGGTCTCCTGGTGTCTTTGGAAGATTTTCACCCCTCACGCAAAAAAAAAAAAAAAATCAAAGGGTTGTCCATATACATCGTATAAAAAAAATCTACGAGCACCTCAAAAAGACGAATTTTCGCGGACTTTTGGAAGTTTAAGGGAAACCGGACGTGTAACTTCAAACAGAAGGGAACTGCGATCTTAAACTAATGGCAATAATTGCAATAAGTTTCAAATACTATAAAAAGTATTTTAGGGTTATTAGGAGTTTAATTTCTTTAAATTTCGGATTTTTATAAGACTCCCCAAAAGGTTTTAGACGTATAAATTTCTACATCCTTTCTAAACATGAACATATTGCGCCTTTTTCGAAAGGTAGTAAGATGGAAAATTAAATAATGTATTAAATAAACGAATTTCGGAACAAATTTAAGACAATTCTGAATTTTAGGTAATGACCAAACGATTTTGCACTTTTGCAAGTGACCACAATGGAAGGAATTAGATCAACATTGCTTATAATTTTGAAAAGGTCATTGGGATAGTAAAAATTACAATAAAATATTGACGTTATTCTAAATTTATAAATCACATTGTAACTACCGAACGGTTAAATTGCGATCCCCCCGTACAATGCTTTGTTGGGCTAGACGCGATCTATCACCCCACTTATTTTGGTGAAGCTTATATGAAACACTCTGTATAATAAAAAGGATAAAGAAAACGTAGAAAAAGGCGATGGAAGCTACACAAAAAAGATTGATTTTATCTAGTTTTTTCTAGTTTTCGAATTCGAGTACTCTCAAAACACCTACATCGCCGTACAGGTACTCTGCTCAAATATTTACCCACACCTTTATCCTAACCGGCATATCTTCGTGTATAAATCAGTCATGTAAAATCATAGCCCTAAACTATTTATTTTATACCGTGCCACGTTCTATCTTCATGATCGTAAGTTAACTACATTAGCCCCGCAGGGTTCTGGGAGTCTGAAGTCGTCGGTGGTGTAAATGATAACGTATCAGACTGTCATCCTAGCGTCCTCAAATTCAAACCCCATCGGCAACGAGCCATAGGGGTTGCAATGAAATGTCGGTGGTTCGGAATTCACCTTAAATTGTCGGTGCACTTGCAGTCCTTGTCTTGAATGAGGAGACGTTCTTTTCCCGCCTGGAGACTAACCGGGGTTTACCTAAAGTAGTGAGAGATAGCCTGACCGTAGTTCAATGTTTATAGCCAAAAGTCGTCATAACATAAAATAGCTTTTAACAAAAAATTTTAACAGACTTCACAAAAAGCGCTCAAAAGCATAAAATAATTTTTAATTTTAATTTTTTTGAAGTCGGTGCAAATCAAACAAACCAAACAACTACTTATATTTAATCGTCATTTCTTATGATCCTGTGAGCTGAAACGTTCAGGTAGTATTATGTATTATTTTCAATTGTGGTACTGTAGTTGGTTTATTTGTTTAATTTGCACCGACTTAAAAATGTCGTAATAGATATAAAACTAAAAAGTATTTTATGCTTTTCAGTGCTTTTTGTGAAGTCGGTTCACCTTTTGTTTGTTTACACTATTTTATTTTTCACTTTTTAATGTCTTCTACTCTATACAACGAAGAAAGAACCATCCAAATCGGTCCACGCGTTAAAACGTTAAGTTTAACCCACTACCCCACCTCCATTCCACTACAAATTTTTTCGCATGGTATCAATCAAGTAACATTCTCTACCGAACAGAAAAAGAATGCCTCCTCCTCCAATAGGACCAAATTATTCTCCTATTAGCAATGAGGGATCACATTCTATACAACAGCAAAAGAAGAATCCAAATAGGTCCACGGGTTACAAAGTTAGGTTCCACCATCCTACCCCACTAACATTTTTTCTCGTGACATCAACCAGGGAGCATACTTTACCCAAAAGACTACCCCTCCCCCCACCCTAGGTCAAATTTTTTTCTCCTATTAGCAATGGGGGATCATACTCTGTGCAGCAAAAAAAGAACCATCCAAATCGGTCAACGCGTTACAAAGTTAGGTTTCACCCCTACCCTCCACCCACACCCTACCAAAAAAACTTTTGACATGGTACCAATCGGTGAACATAATCTACCCAACAAAAAAAGAATCATCAAAACCGGTCGACGCGTTACGAAGTTATGCATAAAAAAAATTTGTTTTTGGGAAGTATGTTAAAAATCAGCTCGAGATACTCGCGGTATACTAGACGTTTTGTACGCAGTGTTGATATTTCAGATAACGGGTTACAAGCATGGCTGTTCTATCGCAGAAAGGGAGTCACCTAAAGTGCAATATATAGGGTGCGTTCAAGAAGTCAGTTAAATGCGCATTCTCAGCATGCAGTCGTTCAACAAATGCAATGCCGATGTAAATGCATTACATTCGCTCGATCAATTTGGCAGTTACTGCAAATTAGCTGCGCATTTCTTGCATTTGAAAATTTTTAGCTGCTAAAGAATTTGTTTGCGGTATTATCTTAAAAACAGCCTAAAATGGATTCGGACTACTAGTAAAAATGTAAATTAATATTTTTTAGATTATGTTGCAATTAATTCTGTACTCTACTGTGAACTTTATGCTTTAAATGATGAATTACTCGAAAGCCATACAGAATTGTGTGAAAAATTAGAAAATGTTTCTAATTTGTAAGCCTCGTCTTTTAAAATAGGTGTTATTATTGCTCAATTTGCTGTTAAGAGAATCACTACAGGGTAATAATACCAAATTCAATATTTCTAGAAATATTTAAAGACTGTCAAATAAATAACCTTCTTCCTTTTGCATTTAATCGTTCATCCCAGTAGTCAAGGTTAAGGTCACTGCGTTACTTAACTTTCTTTTATCAACTTCTGGGTTGGTTTAATGTGCTATGTTGAGAAACAAAAGTGAAAAATTTGGACAATTTATATCAGCTGACGTTATATTGAGTTTAATTTAAAGTTTAAACATTTAGTACGAATAGTCCCTAAGTCTTGACCTTGCAAATATCGTGAAGATACCCACATAAATGTATACTCCTTCTACTTATTCAATCAAGGTTTTCTTCCTATACACTATATCTATGTACATATCTCTGAGCAGAGATTTCAAATTAAAAATAATTATCTCAATATACATATATCAAGTAAAAATTAAGTTTCTTTTTTTAAATATTTTGTTCTTAATGATCTTTAATTTAATAACTTTTACTTTGCAACTTTAATTATTATTTTAATTCTCTCAACCAACGATATTTTCAGGAGAACTGAAACTGCAGTTGCGCTCCAGTTAACAATTATTTTTACTCTACAAAGCCTTAATGGGGCTGCGGGTCAAGGTTTTTGCAGTAAGCCCAATCTTTTTTATATCCCTTTATATACATGTATATTTTTACTCTTATAAAATTGCGGAAGTGCACCCCTCTTAAAACGAACTTGTTTTTCGGTGCATTTTGCATGATATGATGTTACACAAATACACTGCTGTTCATATGTTACTCTACTTCGCTTTAGAGCAAACAAATTTGTAAGCACGCATGTATAAGTCTCGTGGAGTTATTCATGTTTTGAATATATGTATGTTGGCATGAAATTTATCTCGTTTCTTGTCACGATACTAAACAGGCGATGGCAAAATCGACGCTAACCCCTTGGAGATATGGTTATTGCTTTTTCTCATACTGCCCAATTCCTTCTGGTTTATGAGCTCTTAACAAATTCTATAATCATTCATCACCCTACAAGATACTTACGAAGAAAAATCCACAGTGTCTTGTTAGCAATTTGAATGGCTATGTTTGCATATATGATACATAAGAAAATCGTTGTACTCTTATCCTACTTTGATGGTGTTCTAACTATTAAAATTTCTTTTTAAAATTACGATATCCCAGTTTCAATCAGAATCCATTCATTACCAGTTGAAGACTTTTTGCTTTTGTGCAAATGAAACTTTTATTTAAAATAACTGTCGCTGTGCAGTGTATCTTGTTGATAAGATTTTGGATTAATGAAACTGGGTCAGTGTTTTGAATAAAATCTTTAAGTTTAGCTTTCAGTAGAAGTACTAAATATAACGAGTATTGCGCTAGTGGAAAGAAATTTTGTTTCACCTAACTTAACCTGCACTTGGTAGTTATATATATGATTCCCTTAGCACCTTTTAATAAGGCGGTAAGGTAAAAAATAATGGTTTGTTGACAACTAGAGAATGTATATAAAGAAAGTAGTGACAGTTACTTGAAATAGTGAAATACAACTGTTGTAAGCTCCAATTTTAAGAACCAGAGCCTTTATATTTCACATTATTTCGAGTAATTCGTGCTATTTGACGTCATACCTCTCAGGTTCCTTTAAGCCCTTGTGGGGCATAGAGCGTCTACATATTACATCGACTCTAATCTAGTTCGGTTCTGTGCCAACGCCTTCAAGTACATAGTTGAAGGCGTTGGCGCATTTTTCACATTCACACCTTCAGCCACTAAAAATTTGGTGCCGTTCCATGCAATAGAAAAAAAATTATCTTCAAATAATAGGGTGTCCCTATAAATGTGGGACACACTGTATGGCCACGAATTGTTAATTTGCGTACCTTCCCTCTCGAGTGATCTTCTGCGTGTGTTGCGCGGTCGTCCAATCCGGCGTCTTCCTTGGAATTAAATATATATCCTGCTGTACGATGTTGTTAAACTCTTTTCTTGACGTCATATATTCCTTCTAAATATTAGCTTCCTTTATTATAATTGCTACCAATATCAGAAGTCAAAGCGCATCGCGTTTTTCGTGAATCCGGTAAAGAACGAAAGACAAAATAAATAACGAAAGACATATGTTTATAAAAGAAAAACATTATTTGACTTTATGACGCAACAAAGGGTTGTCCTCTGAACTTCAGCTATATAAAAAAAAACTTGATGGAAACTTATTAAAATTAAAATAAGTTAAAAATTCATTAACGCAAAAATAAAATAGTTTTTTGGTGGAACGAAACGTGTTATTGCGCATAAAAAATAGATGACAGTTTCTCGAGTTTTGAAACAAGGAATATGTGTGGGCTCAAAATATTCCCAGGCAAGGAATCAGATCTGCCTTGCTGGCAACACCAACTCCTCGACGATACGGAAGTCAATAACATATACTAGGGAAGTCAGTTCCAGTCTAAAGGAGAAGAAAACTGTCGAGTTCACATGCGCTGTAACGCGTCGGTCGGTTAAATTTTGAAACTATTATTAAGTCCAAAAATTTTTATAATAAACGGTTAAAAATACCTCCGCTGTGTTATTTATTATTCGCCTCAGCCCTGATTCGATTTCCTACACAAATTGGGGGCTCAACTGGGATTGGTCAGTGAAACTAAGCGAGTAATAGCACAGCCGTAAAAGTGGGTAAATCGGAGAACGATTATCTAGTAGTGCACGCAACGAGCATGAACATTTCTAATAGGTGTTACATCAATTCTAGTTTCAATAAGTGCAAGGAATTCTAGGAGAATTTCAGTTAGCATAAACAACGGTTTTCGCGTCTGCTGACACAATTTATGCAAAACACAGGCAAAGTGACTTGATATAAAATAGTTTTTAAAAAAAAAGTTGAACCAACTTCACAAAAAGCGCTGAAAAGCATAAAATAATTTTTAATTTTATATCTATTACGACATTTTGAAGTCGGTTCAAATCAAACAAACCAAACAACTACAACAAAAATATTTAATCGTCATTTCTTATGAGCCCGTAAGCTGAAACTTTCAGGTAGTATTATGTATTATTTTCAATTGTGGTGCTGTAGTTGTTTTATTTGTTTAATTTGCACCGACTTCAAAATTTCGTAATAGATATAAAATTAAAAATTATTTTATGCTTTTTAGCGCCTTTTCAACTTTTTTTTTAAAAACTATTTTATTTTTCACTTTTTAGTGTCTTCTACTCTACCCAACAGGAAAAGAACCATTCAAATCGGTGCACGCGTTAAAAGTTAGTTTTAACCCCCTACCCCACCCCCATTCCACTAAACTTTTTTTCTCATGGTATCAATCAAGGAACATACTCTACCGAACAGAAAAGGAATCATCGAAATCGGTCCACGCGTTACGAAGTTACTACCCCTCCCCCTCCCCCACCCCCACCATATGACCAAATTATTCTCCGGGTTCCACCCCCCTTCTCCCACCCCAACCACACCAATCATTTTTTTTCTCGTGGTGTCAACCAGGGAGCATACTCTACTCAAAAGACTACTCCTCCCCCCACCCAAAGCCCCACCATGGGTCAAATTATTCTTCTATTAGCAATGGGTGATCACTAGAGCTGGGAATTGAATCAAAATATATCGATATCTGGTATTATAAAAACTTAAATCTTCCGATGCAGTGTATCGATGTTATCGACAAAAAAATATCGATATTTAGATAATATCGGTATTGTATTTGAAAGTATAGCAAATTGCTCTTGACGGATGTAAACATGTCTTTATATGAATCTTAGAATAAAAAACGAAAGGAAGTGCACCATGCTCAAAAAGTTTCCGAATTTTCCTTGTGTGTTTGAAAGGTGTGAATGTGTTAGTTTTCACCATTAAAGTAATAAATTTGTGATTCATTTGAAGTGGTCCTCGCAAACAATACTACCATTGGATGGTATATAATCAGTTCTACCTATGGATTTTACCCACAGTTCTCTGAAGTCTTTATCTTCTGGAAACCTAAAATACCTAAAAGTAGAAAAATATTTTAATATTTTTAAAATTTTATTAGAGTCCCCAGGCAAAACTTCCATCAGCTGTCGCTGAAACCACCAAGGTGACCCAAAACTCCTATGAATCTCAAATGTAAACAAACGAGTACCATCAAGAGAAATGTTTATATTCTTTGGTAATTTAGCTTTTATTTATACAGCTTTTGCACATATTTCAAAGAAAATGCTGTATAATTGCTTATTATATTATTTAACTTTCCTGAGAAATGACTTTCCACACCTAATGGGTCGATTATTTTTACAACAAAATACCGCACACTTCATCACGAAAAATGCTCAAATTGAACACCTCATTTCGGAAGGCGTGCTTTTTGGTTCCCTTCCCACACCTTTCCAACTAACAAAAAATCAGAAAACACGTACACGGTTTATACACGGTATTGCACTTCCTTTCGTTTTATGATCTAAGATATGAATAGACAAACGTCATTTGAAGTACTTTCTTAGTTAGAATAAAGATTATAGAGTATACAGGATAGTCCTTTACAAATATGAACCTCGTACGTGAGACCAGCCAACTTGCTCGTTGGGAAGCAGATGACCAGGAAAGGGAGGAGGATAAAAGTGACCTGCCAACTTGTACTTCTGATTTCCGTCCAAAGCGTTCGTGAACAAGATTTTTGAGTTTATGGAGGAATTAGAAGTAAATTAGTAATTTTATTTGACTAAACAGATAAATCTATCCTAAAAATTTAAGGAAACACAAGGGAATATTCCTGCCAGAAAGTGGAAGTCAGATTAAGGCAATTATTAAATAAACAATTTTTTGGGTTTCAGTTCTTAATATTATTTAAAATGAATGCAAAAGGCGTAATCCAACAATAAATTATGTATTTATTTACAATTATTACTTTCTTTTCCTTCCCTTTTGATACTAACTTGATGGCTGACAGTTTTATTCCGCTTATTACATCTACAACTTCGGTACAAAATTATCACGTTCTGAATGCGCCGGTACTAATAAAAAACCACGGAAAATTAGGAATTGAATATTCTGAACGAATAAAGAAACACATTAGGTGCAATGAATAGAAATACAGACAGTAAGGCACTGATTTGGCATCAGTTACCACGGTTACATGTTGGATTGAAAACTTGACTTGAGATTGAACTGACAGTTCAATCTGGGGCGACAGTTAACCTACTTGAGAGCTTGACTTCACTTACATTGCTTTAATTCAAGTCGATCCGAAAAATTTTTCGGATCGACTTCAGTCAAGCCGACTTGAAGTCGATCCGAGGTTACATGACTTTCAAGTCGACTTGGAGCCGGCTTCAAGTCTGCATGTAACCGCGGTAACTGGGAGTTGTTTAGAATTTCGATACTATTTGAGTATCGACGCAAAAATATCGATTAAAGGATGTATCGGGTCTTGCAAGTATCGATACAAAATATCGGTATATTGGAAGAAAATAATTGATACTGCGATGTATCGGGGCAGTATCGCCCATCTCTAGTGATCACACTCTATACAACAGCAAAAGACCCATCCAAGTCGATCCACGTGTTACAAAATTAGGTTCCACCCTCCCCCTCCCCCCACCCCACCAACATTTGTTTTCTCGTAGTATCAACCAAGAATCATATTCTACCCAATAGAAAAAGAAATATCCAAATCGGTTCACGCGTTACGTAGTTAGTCTACCCCACCCCCCACCCCCACCTTTCACCACAGGACAAAATTGTTCTCCTATTAGCAATAGGGGATCATACTCTATACAACAGAAAAAGAACCATCGAAATCGGACTGCTTGTTACAAAGTTAGGTTCCACCCCACCCCCCACCAAAATCCGACTAAAATGTTCTTCTCGTGGTATCAACCACGGAACATACTCTACCCAATAGAAAAAGAATTATCCAAATCGGTCCACGTGTTACAAAGTAAGACTACCCCTCCCCCCACCCTATTCCAAATTTTTTTTTTCCTATAAGCAATGGGGGATCATGCTCTGTACAACAAAAAAGAACCATCCAAATCGGACAACGCGTTACAATGTTAGGTTTTACCCAACCCCCCACTACCACCCCCTCCCTCACCCTACCAAAATTTTTTTTGGCATGGTACCAATAACATACTATACCCAACAAAAAAAGAAGATAAAAAAAATAAAAAATTTAAAAAAAAAACCTCTGTTTTTGGGAAGTCGGTTAAAAATAAACCCTGGTGAACATATTTTTTCTCCCTCGTACTAATGGTGTCAAATTATTCCCTGTGCGATTTGCTTGACTAACACAAACGGCTGTGAATGATAAGAGATTTCCGGTTTGCCTTGCAGAATAAAAAAGATTTTCCAGTGCAACGTGAACACAGTTTATGTACGGATACAAAAAAAAATATTTGTTTTGGACTGGACGCGGTGGGAAGTGAAAAGGCAGAATATTTACCGTAGATGTGTGAAAAATTTTCGGTGGATAGTCGGAATATAACATTCTAATGATCGCTTATAATTTTTTTTGAATCAGTTCCGTGGAAAGTAGAAACTTCGAGGTAAAAATAGGTGGATCGAAAGGAATCCCAGTGAGCAGTGAAATTTTCGGCGGACAGGTGTAAACTTCAACATAGACTTCGGTGGACCAATTAGAGAATCTGTGAGTACGCATAGACAGTGGATAGCTGCGAAGTTAGTAGCCTTCCGCGAATACGTAAAAATAATAAATTTATACTCGAAAGTTGTTGAAAACTTTCGCTAATTCCTCGGAAGAAACGACAAATTGAAAGAATTAACCCTTCTAAATCAGAAGGCGCACTTCTTAGGCAGAATCCTAGAATGAATTGACCTATTCGCCAGAATATAACAATATATTGAGGTGAATGAGGCTCCCTCACCAACGTGCAAAAAACATCAGTATCCAATAACTAAAACACGCCCACACACAACAATAAGGCGTGCACGGACAACAGAGAACTCTTCGGCAAATCCTTAATAAGGTTCAGGTAAAAAACAGGACACATATTCATGGCTTTACACATGCGATTTATAGGCTCATGCATACCGTAGTTAGATCGAGAGTGAACAATATGCAGTAAAGGCTATCTCCTTAAGCTAAACGGGGTATGCCTATAATAAATCATACTTGCGAGAGTGCAAGAATCAATGTTCGAGTTCAAAAGCTGGTGAATAAAGATTAGGTCAGCAACTCTACGTCGTCCCTCCAACGAGTGCATATTAGGCAACTGGAGGCGATCCACATAAGAAGGAAGCCTGAGTGGATCATTCCAACTCAATGCGTATAGAATGAACAGTATAGCAGGGAGACCAAACCTGAGATGCATACTCGAGAATTGGCCTAACCAAAGAGAAGAATAAGTGAATTAAGGTTGTCCGGTCGGAATATTCCCTTAACAACCGTTTACATAACCAAGAACTGAATTACCCCTAGAATCAATGTAGTAATGGGTAGAGTGAAATCAAGTTTACGGTCAAGCTTAACACCAAGGTCAGTAACGGACTGCACGCGACAGATATTAGTTTCCGCAAAAGTATAATCAAAGACGAGCTGATTTTAGTTCCTAGAGAATGACATTTATACAAGTTAAGCTGCAGCCCATTAGATCCAAACCAGTTTTTGAATGTATTTAAATCATCCTGAATGCAAGAAGAATCATAACTGTTTCAAACACATGAGAAAATCTTCATATTGTCCGCGTAGATTAAAACTTTGGAGTGCTTAATCAGAGGGACAATGTCGTCAATGGCAAGAATAAACAACAACGGCCCCAGATGGCTACCCTGCGGTACGCCAGATGAAGCCCTAATGACTTACCTATCCTTTAGGTACGAGCAGATCCAGTCGAGCATTAAAGGCGGAAGATCCAACTTTTGCCGGTAGCTCCAATAAATTGGGAAAGAGAAAGTAAACACAGTTTAGTAGTGTGTATGCGAATTTAATTGGGACTGATCTAGTGAAGTAAATTAATTTTATATTAAAAGTTAATTCTTCAGGTGCAGTTGAATATTTTTAACAATATTTCCTGGTGCTAAGTAGACTGACGTTTTCTGGGACTGGAGTAATTTATTTGGTGCTCAGGATATAAATTGTTTTTGCAATCATGCCAAGAAAACAAACAAATCAGGCAAATAGAACCAAGGTTAATTTTGGCAACTCGCTAGTTTCAACAGGTGAGTCAAATTACTTTTCATTCAATGACGTTGAGGGGACAATTCCAAAAGTTTCGGGAGATGATACGACTAACGTCAAAAAGTGTGTTCAAGAATTCGATCAATACAGTGAAACCTTTCAGTGGACCTCATTGCAAAAATTCGTCTTCTGCAAACGATGTCTGACAGGAACAGCGAAATTATTTATTGATTTCGAAGCGAAGCCAATGAGTAATGAGGATTTGAGATCGAGATTAATTGAAGAATTTAAGCCCAGAGTCAATACCGCGGATATTCATAAAAAGTTAAATGAGCGAACGAAATTACCTCAGGAAAGTTTGAGATAGTATCCGTATTGTATGATGGAGTTAGTGTCGCAAGTTAATATTGAGGAAACCGCAATAATTTCATATGTCGTTGCTGAAATAAAGGATAGTTCAACACATAAGCTATTTCTTTATGAATCTAAAACTTTGAGGGAACTGCTTACCAAGTTTACACGAGTTGCCTGAGTGCCCAGACAAATAACGAAGTCCCAAATGTTTCGAATCCAACAAATTTGGTCACAGGCGTTCTGAATGCAAAGGTATCATACAAGAACTAACACCTTCGATTAATCTTTTGAGGTAGAATAGCAATTTCTGCGAAATTAAGGTCAATGGAATCCGATTTAATGGCCTCATAAAGGGGGTTTCAGATCTGACGTGACAAAATGAGTGGTTTGATAGATCTTACCTAGGCAAATACAAAATTGCATGGCAGGAGAGAGGGGAATCTCAACCGTTTGGGAGTTACAGGGTGATTCATAAATTTCAGTTTTTCATGGCATGCACATTACTCTTTCATTTTTATCTTGTGATATAGCCAACACAGCGATATTAAACATACGCTAAAAGAACTACTATTCCAATGAACTTTCCGAAATTCTTAACAAAGTTGATCTAACCTCTACCGTTGCAGGTACAGTCACTTCCAAAATTGAAAAAAATGGTTTGCGATTACTTAAAATTTATGTATACCTCTTTTCCCCATCTTATTACCTTTCCAAAATTGCCACATGGCAAGTTAGAAAAGGATTAGAAAAACCGCATCCTTATAAATCCCTGACTACCTAATTATTTTACTGCACTTCAGGTAGGAACTTCTTTAATTACGGGTTATCTTCTCTCAACTTAGACTTATTTCATTCTTGGCTTTGCATTATATATATATATATATATATATATATATATATATATATATATTGTGTATATATATATATATATGTCTCAATATAGTCTCATTCATTCATTTATAGACAGGGGACATACCTTTACAATGGGGTGCTTAAACAAACTCTTTCGACATTTCAAAGTAATAACTCGCACTAAACCATCAGAGCTTGGATGTGTCCTAGTTATTCTAGCTAATAGCCACCGTGATGCTGGAGTACGTTCGTGACAAGGACAAAATATCTTACTTTGAAGTTTGACTGACGATTTAACTACTTTGGGCGTTGCTGCAATCAGCTAAGGTATTCGGTGCTCCATCTTTTCCAAAAATGTTGAGTTAATTGTTGAAGAAGTTTCCATCTATTTATCGTAGTTCTGTTGAGTTCAAGCAAACTAGGTTCTGGAGGAGCTAATAATGCATTACCAATTAAAAAATGTCCTCTGGTTAAGGCGGTGCAGTCTTCGGGTTCGTTTGTGAGTGGACAAAGCGGTCGACTGTTAAGACACGTTTTATTTAGTCAAGAGTAGTTGAAATCTCTTCGAACGTGAGTGTTACATTTTGAATTATCCTTCTCAAGTGAAATTTCATCGATTTTACGCCTGCTTCCCAAAGTCCACCGAAGTGAGGAGAGGCCGGGGGAATGAAGTACCTATGAGTGTTTTGAAGAGCAAGAGCTGAGACGGTTTCCGGATTAATTGACTGTAAGCAAGCGTGATACTCTTCACATAGTTTTTTGTGGGGCTACAACAAAATTTGTACCGCAATCACTGTAAAGCTTTGCGCATAAAGCAGAAAGAAAAGCAATCGATCAATATATATATATATATATATATATATATATATATATATATATATATATATATATATATATATATATATATATATATATATATATTGCCGCACCATAGGCCTTGATGAAAGTTTGTCCAAAATTTAATAAGTTTTGAAGGAAGATTTTTGCAGAAACGATTACAGGGCCTAATATACCCAGCGGATCGAACAAGTGTGCAATGTCCGATAAAACATTTCTCTTTGTCAACTTGCCTCACTCAGTGCAAAATGTTTTTATGCAAAATTCAGCTGAATGGAGAGTTCAGGTCGATCCCAATGTTTTTATGGATTCATCGGAATCGTCAATATATAATTGTAGAGCCATGTCATCCTTTGAGAAATGTTGCAGTAATTGGGGATAATTGGCCCACCGTTTTCTGAGCTTGAATCCGGCACCCTTTAGAGGTTCTTGCAGCTATCTCTGTAGCAGCAATGCTTCCACTAGACTATTTGTCCCAGTCATTAAGTCTTCCACGTAAAAGTCTCTTTATGTTGCTGCAGATGATAATGGATAAATCCCTTCGACTTCCCTTGCTAGTTGTTGAAGACATCTAGTCGCAAGGTACGGTGCTGATGTGGTACCATATGTAGCTGTGCGCCAACTGAAGCATATTGTAGGTTTGGGATGTTATCTCTCCACCAGATTAATTGAATCTTCTTGTTTTCTCCGTTCACTAATATTTGCTTGTACATCTTTTTGATGTTGGCTGTGAAGAGAAATCGTGGCATGCGAAAACGAAACAGTATTGAAAATAAATCGTTCTGTACGGTAGACCCAGTTGACAAAATATTGTTTAAGGAATTGTTTGATGATAATTTGCACGAGCCGTCAAAAACCACTCGAAATTTGGTTGTAGTGCTGTCTGGCTTTACCACGGTATGGTGTGGAAGGAAATAATACGGCTTGGTGATGATGATATATATATATATATACATATATTGTGTATGTAATGATGGGCTTCTTTCAAAGAAGCTAAAAATCGGCGTAAGGCTACATCACTTGATTCACCTTACTCGGTGGAGTCTTGACAAAAGGGTAGTTTAATAATAAAATGCCCAGTGTTGGCACGCTTCCCGGTATTTTGAAAGTGTTGTTCACATCTGGCTTGTTCTGCTGTAAGCCTTGGCGAAACTATTATTCATTCCGTGGAAGGAATAGAAGGAACAGAATACGCGCCAGAATAAACGGAATAGAAGCAATATGTAAACACAAAGGAATATTCCTTCCAATTGAAAATTGAAGAATTGAAGTCAGGTTAAAGCAATTATTCAATAAAAATTTTTTGAGGTTTCAGTTTTTTATATTATTTAAAATGAACGTAAAAGACATAATTCAACAATAAATTGTGTATTTATTTACATATATGACTTTCTTTTCCTTCCCTTTTGATACTTAATTGTTTCTTGACAGTTTTATTCCGTTTATTCCATCTACAACTTTGGTACAGAAAGAACGCGTTCTGAACGCGCCGGCGCTCATAAAAATACACGGAAAATTAGGAATAGAATATTCCGAACGAATAAAGAAACGGATTGGCGCATTCCGCTCATTCGAAATGAACAAAAAAATGCACCCAGTGTTCTGCAGAATAGGCAAGTCACTTCCAAGTCGTAATTAACCAATCGAAAGAAGTTGGTGATAAAGGTCAGCACCGATGAATAGATCTATCTTGCCTGGAAAGTTGAAGATTGGGTCCGCTAATTCTATGTTGCGAGGAATGCTCCAAGATTCGATTTCTATTTCGTGGAAGAGCCAAACAGCCAAGGAAGAATGAAGGCCTCAATGCATGCTGTGAAGTTATTGATCCGCGATATCACTTGCATCACTTGACATCACTTGTTTTTCCCAATACCTTGTATGACCATCATTTCTGATGAATTTTGTAGACAAAGTTTTCTTGACAAACGTTCCGTTATGAAGTTTAATTGTGATCCCGTTGCTATTTGGCACCATTATTAGCACGGCTCCAAGCAGTACGTAGCTTCTCTTCAGAGTCCTTGTTCCTGCTGCCAAACTTGCTGATGTCTCCTTGGTACTTGCCGTTGGACTTTCTTGTTGGTTGTGGCTAATATTTTTAACTGACTAATGGTCAGATTTCTTGGGTTGAAATTGTTGATGAAGGAAGATTCCTTTGACTACATTTCAAGCACTCCCTTGCCTGACACTCTGTTACTCTGGTACTGTTCAGGCAATTTGTGCATACCTTTAACTGATAAGCCATCTTGCGACGCCCCATAGGTGAAAGTTTTAGAAACTTAGGGCATGCAAACAATCCATGTTGCTTCTCTTGCGACCAGTACTGATGATTTGTTATTGAATCTTCAATCTGACCTTTGTGACCCCAGTGTCTTTAGAGCCTGAAACCGAATTTCTAAGAATTTAAGGAATTCTTCTACTGATTGTAGATCTTTGGGTGCCTGCATTTCTTGTTCATACAACATGAGTTGATTTGTCTCCCTTTTTTAGGAGTAAGTGCAGCAATATTGGATCCCGTGTGTCCGTCGAGATTCCAAGATTGTTCAATGCCCTAAGTTTTTGTGGTGTCGTGTAATCTATTAATTGATGTGGAAGATTCTGTTGTGTTGACTGGTTGTCCTAACAGCTTTTCCAATAATGCTCTTGTCAGTAATCGTTTATTGTTGTATCGACTTGTAAGGATGTCACAGGTTGTCGAATAATTTGCGTCTGATATTGGCAAGTGTCTGATCGAACACTCTGCTTCGATAGTTAAATTGGTTTTAAGGAACCACATTTTCTGAGCTCCTGCAATGTCTTGCTCATGAACCATTTGTGAAAAGAGGTCATGAAATTGTTTCCCTTTAAGATAGCCGCTGTCGAATTGTGGCAACGTGATTTTTGGCAATTTCATTTGTGACGATATGGTTGACCTGGCTTGATCTATATGTGGTGTTGAAATTTTCTCGGATCTCTGCAGTAATTTTGCCAGCATATTTTGCGTGACCTCTTCAACCTCTTTATATTCATCTGGATCATACATATTGATGGCAGTCATAGACGTCTTCTACAGATTCCCAATTAGATTGATGCATGCTCTTTAATTGTCACCAATACTCATTGATTATTATTTTGACCTTGACATTGTAGTATGTGGCATGTAGAGATAAAACAAGCGCATAAGAAATGAAATAGAGTTAGAATGTACAGTCTGCATTTATAATTAATCACATAGATTGTTTCGCATGGTTAGCATTCCTTGATAGGGTACAATATCAAATAATTAATGAGTAAGTTATTAAGAAACAACGAATGAATAAAAAACAATTTGCTCAGAACTTAAGATTCATCGAGGAGGATTACGTTCATATGACCCAGTCCTAGAAGGAAATTTTAAGAGAAGAAGAAGAGCGTTTCTCGATCAAATTCTGTTAACGGATGAATCGCACTTCACCAGGGATGGTATCAGAAGCTTCCATAACATCCATACCTAGTCGGATATTAACCCACGTAGTACAAGAATGACCTCATTCCAGCAAGAATTTAAAGTCAAAGTTTGGGCTGGTACCATCAGCAACCATTAAAATGACACCATTCATTTTGCTGCAAGTTCTTAATATATAAATTTATGCGGGATTCTGGAAAATACACTACCAGATCTACTAGAGTATATTGCTCTGGATAATCAAAGGGCAATGTTTTACCAATATGATCGTGCATCCTGACCACTGGATTAGACAATGTGCACCAATTCTCCTTGGTCTGGTAGATCTCCAGATCTTACTCCATTGCACTTTTTTTTATGGAAAACAATGAAGGATGCAGTTTATTCAAGGCCAGTCAACGAAAGGGAAGAATAAGTTAGTAGAATTGGGACTACAGCGACGAAAGTACGGAAGAGGCTCGCTACAATACACCTTAAACAGGCAAATAGAAGGTTATCGAAAACCTTTGTAACATAATAAAGTTCATTTTAAATTGTATAAAAAGCGCTTTAGTGTTTTTATGAGTTAAATTTTTTCAATTTCCAAATTTTTATATTATTCCTCCAGTCTACGTCTACGTACAAATTTCTACATTCCTTCTCTAGCTGGACATGTTGCGCCTGTTTGGAAAGGTGATAAGATGGGCAATTTAATAACAATAAAAAATTGATATATTAAATACATGAATTTCGGTGAAAATTTGGAAAACTGATGAATTTTAGCCACCTCCCCCCCCCCCCCCCCTTAAACCACTTCAGCCGTAAATTTATTTTTGTCGTCTACGTGAGATCTATCACCCCACTTATGTTGACACACCAGATTTGAAACACCTTATATTTCATAGTAGCAGACTCAGAGAAATTAATTTTCGATGTCATTGCTTTCACGTTATAAAGATAAGCACACTAGTTATCTTTTTTTTTTAATTCAAATCAATACTATTTTATTTCAATACATTTAAGTTGACAAAACTTATATTTAAAATGTACAAAGAATCAAATTCAAAAATCCATTAACTTTACAAAAGATGTAATAAAAAGGAAAGACTGAAAAATAAATTTGTTACAAAAATGCTAACTAAGGAACTGTTCTGTCGAAATAACTTAAATTTCTTCTTCAAAACTGCCATCGACAAAGAGAAGAGAGAAAACAAAAATTAAAGAAAGAAAAAATAAAAAAAAATAAAAGAAAAAGAAATTGAAAACCGCGGAAAACAAAGGAGTATTTTAGTTCAGAAAAATTTAGTTGTTTTTGAAGTGCTCTAGGGGTTTACTTTTGAAAGTAGTCATTGCAGCTGTGCGTCTCAAATCCGAGGGCAGAGAGTTCCAACGTCTGATCGCATGAACAAAGAATGATCTTTTCGACCGCAGGACCGTGGATCTAGGTATCATTAGTGATCTTGTCCTTGACGAGGTTGCAAAAGAAAGCTTGCTAAAGAGATACTCCGGCCGCCCAGACGTCATCAAATTACGAAGGAAAACCACTAAACGATATTTAATGAGTTGGTTTAAACTACAACCCAAAAGCGTACTAGAAAAAAAGGACACGTGATCGTAACGACTTAGTTTATAAACGTATCGTACACAGGAATTGAATGCTGCATTAAGTTTGCGGGAAGACTCAGCATCCAAACAACCATAAATCTCCACCCCAAACATTATCAGTGGAATTAACAGAGACTTAATCAACTTTAGCCTTGTTAACTGTGGAGTAAACCATTATTTGGAGTAACATAGAAAAATTGTCTTCATTACTTGGAAAACCCTTCCCAAGTTGAAGCCTTTATCTGAGTTTTCTTGGGGTGGAACTAAAATCTTGCAGCCCCTGCTAGCTTAAGAGTTACGTAAAACAGTTTAAAACTGAAAAAAAATTATATTGGTGAATAAATTACTTAGGGTCGGTGATATCTTGCTTCAATGCAGCAAGTTTTCGGCTTCACTGCCGATGCGATCGGTGTGATAGCTGAGATCGCTATGCTAAATGTGGGCTCGAATACGTTTATTTATACATATCGAGTCGAGTATTTGTCGAAATGGCGAGCTTTGGAGCTTCGGTTTCAATAAATCCACAGAGAGTAGGTGTGATAACTAGTCATGTGAACTAGGCTAGTTACTTTTTGGGTCATGACCAGTGATGGGAACCGTACCGTAATTACTGTATTTGACAGTAATTTAGAGCCCTGTACAGTAAGACGGTAATTTAATGCAAACGTGCAGTAATTTCGCAAACTTACAGTAATTTTACCTAATTGCTAAATGTCACCTGATTTTTAACTAAGAACCCCGAAAATTGTTCACAAGAGTGTACACACCTTATTTGTCACACGGTCTTCTTTCATAACTCATTCGCTTTATCGCCCATTCATTAATCAGTATATAGGGTTTTGAGACAAAGTGCAAAAGTGATCTAAATAAAGATTGAATTAAAAGGTGAGAAACATAACCGTTTATAAAGAAGTATAAATTATGATGTAATTTAGTGTTTTCAGAAAGTTGTGACCTTGTGTTTCTGAGGAGTAACTGGCAAGTCAGGGCAATTTCTATAAGACATCGTAAATTCGATAAAATGGGAACCAACAAAAATCGTCGTAAGCAGCAATACTGTACTTCGTGGGAGAAACTTTTTCCATTTCTGAGCAAAAGCTTAAAAGGACTCTCGTTTTACCATTGCAAAACATGCAATTTTGATGGCAATATAGGTATTACCGAAATAAGAAACCATATAAAAAGTAAAAAACACATCGAAAAGGCTAATAGTTTATAAAACCAGCATGCCGTTAGTTTGTTGCAAAAATCTTCTGATCTTGCTAATAGTTCAAAAAAGGTGGAAATATAAATTTCAAGTTTCATTGTTGAACACAATTTGCCTTTTAATGTAGCACCGCACTTATGTGAGCTCACAAAGAGGATTGCAAAGGATAGTCATATTGTTAATGACATAACCTTAAGTAGAAATAAAACTACAATGTTAGTTAAAAATGTTTTAGGAAAAGAAAAAGAAGCAGATATTGTTGCACGATTAAGGTCAAACCAGTTTTCAATTATGGCAGATGAATCTACTGATGTGGGAAGTCTTAAGCAATTGGCCTTAGTTGCTCGTGTTTTTGATTCGGACAAATTTAGGGTAGAAGGTGTATTTTTGGCATTAATTGAAATAAATGACGATACTGCCCAAGCACTATTTAATACAATTTCAAATTTTTTCGAGGATAATTCAATCCCTTACGAAAGCATTATAATAGGTTACGCAGCGGATGGAGCCAATAATATGATGGGAAAGAACAATTCGGTTTGGTCTCGCCTTAAAAACAAGATTCCATCGCTGTTTGGGTTTAAATGCGTTTGCCACTCTTTCCATCTTTGTGCATCCTACGCATGCTCAGTTTTGCCAGATGATTTAGAAATAGGTTTGAGAAATCTTTACAATTACGTACATTTTAGCCCCAAAAGGTCACATGAGCTTACGGCTTTTCAAGAACTGTGGGATTTGAAACGAAATAAAATGCTTCATCCATCTGCAACACGATGGCTCTCAGTTGAGCAATGTATTAAACGTATCTTAAAACATTTTCTACCCCTTAGAGGGTTTTTTAAAGTCGAAGCTGAAATTAATCGAGTAAGCCATGCTAAAAAGATTTCGGATTGGCTGTAAAGTCCCGTAACGAAGTTATACTTGAGTTTTTAGAATATATTCTTTCACTTTTACTACGGCAAACTTAGAAATGCAAAGCGAGGAAGTAAAAATACATGTAGTATATAAAAGAATTTTAGCTATGTATTGCACCATTCTGAGGAACTTCGTTCATCCTTCGAATTTACAAGAGAACACACTGGAAAGTGTAGATTTTGAAAATCCTGCTTTTCATCTTCCAGTAACAGAAATATACTTAGGTGGAAAGGTATCAGCGTCTCTTATAGAACTTGGAAGCAGTGTAAATTCTGAAAAAGTTTTAGAATTCAAAAGTCATTGTTTGAAGTTTTACATGGAAAGTGCGTTACAAATTAAAAAACCGTTTCCTTTTGATTCCATGGAATCTCTTAAATTTTTCGACATTTTAGATCCGAAGAATTTTCACAAAAATTCATCAATAACTCCGTTGGCAACTTATTTTCGAAACGCATGCGAATATGATAATTTTAATTCTCTAGATTTAGAATATCGTTTAGTTAGAGAATTAAAGGAAATTGATAATAATTTACCGATATTAGATTTCTGGAGAAATGTTTGTCAAATGAGAAAAGGAGACAATTTATTAATGTTTCCTAATTTAAAGAAACTACTTTCGTACTTATTCTGTCTACCTCATAGTTCGACAGAAGTAGAACGTATTTTTTCCACTGTTAATTTAAACAAGACAAAGTTAAAAAACAAGTTAAGCACAAGCAGTCTACATGGAATTTTGCACACAAAAACTTTATTTAAAAAAAACTGTTATGAAATAGAAATAAAAAATAAACATTTAAATTTATTCAATCAATATATGTACGATCACAAGAATCTCAAGTAATAGTAATTAATATAATTAATAGGATACGTACATAGATTTGAGTAAAATGCTGTGATGAATTAAAAGAAATATGAATAGAAACAACATTAACTAGAAAATCTAAAAGATGTAATGGTTTTGTTTTGTTTATTATAGATTTATTTACTGTGCATGAACCTTGTGCAATATTTATTATTAAAATTGTGATAGTTCTTATTGATTATAATGATTATCCTGAAATACAAGTTATGTTATTAAACCAATTCAACTTTTTCATTCAAAATTAAAATAATGGTAATAAAGAATTTCTTACTGCAATACTACTTAAATTGCATCGTATTCAAGAATAAGCGTCTGAAAGTTGCAGTATTTTCTGCATACACACTATGGTTGAAAAATGTTTGTTTTTTCAAACTATTGTAGTTATTGGCAGCGTCTTGAAAAACAGTAATTTTTTCATTGACACATTAATTTTGGTTATTGCGGTACAGTAATAAAAAATTCCGAGTTACCATCACTGGTCAGGACTTTCAAATACAAACGCTCCTGCTGCAGGCACAAAAATTGAAAATACGCTCGCCTCAGGTACAACTACCAAAGTAAAAATAATTGAGTTGGTCTATTCACGCCCAAAGCAAGTACAGATGTTAATTTGTTTAAGGGTATATTCGCACCTGTGCGTGGCTTTGTCAAAGACGGGTCTTATTTTAACTCAGGAATGTTTTTTTTTTTTTGGTTTACCCTACAACTGAACTATAATAATATCGGAGTACTTCTAACTTCTAGCCAAAAACGTACACGTCAACTAGGCTTGAGCCCTGATGATCGATTGTTCATCCATTTGAAAGCACCCTCACTCGACCTGATGATCATTATCACCCCACTCTCACACATACTACATTCACAAGGGATTGGTCGCTCATACCATACCTTATTACATTCTACGTACAAGTTCCTTCATTAGACTACAACAAACGATCATCAAGCCTAGCAGGAAAATCGAAAAACTCTAGACAAATTTTTCCTGGGATCTTCGTTATTTTACTTAAAGTGCTCTTTATCGCTCATGTTGCATTTCCTTTTAGTTCGATATACTTTTATTACTTCACTGCTTATGGCTTTTACGGAACCTATAAATATAATTATCTCAGTTTACTACATATCGAAATGGAGTTAAATCCAAATGTTCCTTTATCTATTTATCTAGCTATTTGTGCAATTTTTATTCTAAAACTAATTTCGATCGATTCTTGTGAATATAAATAAAGTGTAAGAGGATAAATTACCAACCACAACGTGCTTATCCGATACGAATGTGTTTATTTCTTGGACTTAATATGGTAAGGAGGTCGAGTACTATTTTTCTTACCTTCAACGATTGAGTGAAAATAGATGATGACTTTATCAGAAATTTAATTGAACGTTTTCCGTAGTTCATAAGAAGAAGGATGATCTGTTTGTGAAAGTGATTTCCGTATATATTTACAAAATCCACTTTCTTTGGCTTGAAATTCCCTTAATATTGGTTTGGGCAAACCTAAGAAGCTTTCCTCTACTTTTCCGCATCATTCAAGTTACAACGACGAATCAATAATTTTCTTCTATGGAGAATTTTATCCCCCAGTTAGGTTTTCCTTAAGGTCTTATAATCTATGTAAAAGCTTTTACCAGATTATTGGGAAGATTTGTATGTTATCTTATGGCTTTCCATTTTGCGTTATTAAAAAAATATTCGAAACGCATTGTTTACACGCAACGGCTTTTTCAAAACAGTCATTGAGTGCTGCCGACAAAGCCCCTTCAGCTTTTATATTTATCAGTGCAAATCACAAGACAAAGAAAGCTGAGAGGGAATTAAGGCTGAATTATTCCGAAAAATATCAGCTTGATAATGCTAGTTGGCCCTCATGGGGGCCCAATATTCGGAATTACCGTAATCTTGTTTTCTTATGCCGTTCAGTATTGCTTCAGTTGCAAACGCTGGCAAAAGACACTTCCGGATTTAATAAGATAGCCAGAAACCGCAGGGCATTACTTGAGAAATTGACTTATTGAGTACGTGACGTCGGAATATTCGTAAAAAAAAGTCTAAGAAAGGCGCACATTTTTCCGTCTATATTCAGGTTGAAGTTTCTAGGTGAAAAGCTTATGAAGTACGTACGCTTTCTACCCTTAAGCTATACCCAGTACACTGAATACGTGCTCTAACTTTCTATTACATTCGAAGGTGAAAGGCAAGTAACAATAGTTTTGTTTTCTTGTTTTTAAAGAAACTTTTCGAGTTGAATTTCCCATTTTGAGAGGGTTTTAATACTTTCATAGCTCTGTATTCCCCGAGTTCTCTAAAGCGGAAAATTAAGTTTATCTTCCAAGATCATCGGATTTGTTGTCCAGACACACTCACATTACGAGATTAAAAGTTTGATTAAAGTTTAGTCACTCCCTTAAATAATACTCAAATCTTGTGGGTGAAGAAATGTTTTCCTCCGAAAGACGGTTTTTGCAAAATGCTCGTACAATTAAATGTTATAAATTGTAGTGCGATGCCGCGAGAGATAATGTTTTCTTTGTTTCGTTCTTTAGAAATTGTTTTGTTATTATTCTTTTTCTCGTAAATGTGAACATAACTTGGATTTTTATTCTCAACGCGAAATGGAATACATATTAAGGATTTTGTAAATTTAATTTCTCATTTGCAGTGTTGAAAAATTGCTATGTATTTGAGAGTACTTCTCAGGAGAAGTTCTGTATTTAAAAAGGGCCCCATGTGATTTTTTTTAAGAATTTAATCATGAGAATCAGCTTTTTAGCAGAAATTTTTTTTCGTGCAATTTCAATTGTTCCTGCAATCAAATCCATATTTCATAAATGTTTTGAATGAAATGTAACGCATTTAATTCAAATTAGTAACATTAAGAACTAAGCTTCAACACAATCGTCTGCAGTGTGCTGTTTTTTCTTCCAATAATTCTGTAAATATTCTTTTTAGGGTACAAACGTAGTTGTTTTTACATTATCACGAATTTCTTTGCACTGATTGGAAACTTTTCTCGGGATAGGCTAGTTGAGATGGTAAAGTTAAATCCGATGTTTTCGTTAAAAGTAGAGGAATCGTGTGATATTGTAACGAAATGGTAGTTGGGGCAACAATGTAACGAGATGGCAAACAAAATTGCAGGAGGCATTGATAACAGTGACTTGGCAACAATTTCGGCGAGCGTAATTGTGCAAATCCCACTTCTGATAATATCAGTACAATTACTTTAGGAAGTAGTAATAAAAGTGACTTCGAATTCCCCTCTTCTAAACCCCACACTCCAACCAGTGTTGCAGAAAAATTTTAACCGACACGAATTTCTAATTCCGTCACCTCCCACCTGACTTAGATGTAACAACACTTCCAAATAATTGCACAACCTTATAAGTTTGAGATGTGTCAACGAAGTTATTCTTTTCAAACAAACAAACAAAAAGAGCATAGCCAGAACTTTCTTATGTCAGGCAGGGCCACGAAGTCTCCCAATTGCTTATGCCCAGGAACAATACTACAGTACAACAATAGAGAGCTTCCAAGAATAAATTAAACCAGCTGTTCGCTCCTTCTTTGATCATAACACACACCTTCCCCCACTAATAAGTCCTATGATTGACGACTAGCTGATCCATAAAAGGTAAACGGTGCCCTTATGCGCCGTGCATGTGTACTGCTATCGGTGGTAAGCAAAACAAAAGTACAACACTCCGGACAAAATAGGACAGCTGCTAGTATTTATTTTGTTTTCGGCGCGGGCGTATATGAGATTTTTGTATGCGAAGTCTTAATCCACTGGTGAAAACAAGTCTTGTAACACTTAAGGCCGTGACACATTCACTGCAATAACTGCAGCTTCGAATTTATGCTCATCGACTTCACATACTTTCTTATGGGATGAGCTTCATAATTGTCAAAATAAAATAGTTTTTCAAAAAAAGTTGAACCGACTTCACAAAAAACGCTAAAAAGCATAAAATAATTTTTAATTTTATATCTATTACGACATTTTGAAGCCGGTGTAAGTCAAACAAACCAAACAAAAGTACTTAATCTTCCTTTTTTATGATCCCGTGACCTGAAACGTTCAGATAATATTATTATCCTCAATTGTGGTTCTGTAGTTGTTTTATTTGTTTAATTTGCACCGACTTCAAAATGTCGTAACAGATATAAATTTAAAAATTATTTTATGCTTTTTAGCGCTTATTGTGAAGACGATTAAAAAAAAATTTTTTTTTAAACTTATTTTATTTTTCACTTTTTAGTGTCTTCTACTCTACCCAACAGGAAAAGAACCATCCAAATCGGTCCACGCCTTAAAAAGTTAGGTTCAACCCCCTACCCCCACCTCCATTCCACTAAAATTTTTTTTCTCGTGGTATCAATCAATTAATATACTCTACCCAACAGAAAAAAAAATCATCGAAATCGGTCCACGCGTTACGCGTTAGACTACCCCTCTCCCACCCCAAACCATAGGAACAAATTAGTCTCCTATTAGCAATGGGGAATAACGCTCTAAACAACAGCAAAAGAACCATCCAAATCGGTCCACGCGTTACAAAGTTAGGTTCCACCCCCACCCAAGCAAACTTTTTTTCTCGTGGTATTAACCAGGGAACATACTCTAATCAACAGAAAAAGAATTATCCAAATAGATCCACGCGTTACGAAGTTAGACTACCCCTCCCCCCACCCTAGGCTAAATTGTTTTCTCCTGTTAACAATGGGCGATCATACTCTGTACAACAAAAAAAGAACCATCCAAATCAGTCTACGCGTTACAAAGTTATGTTTCACCCCACCCCCACCACCGGCTAACCAAAATTTTTTTCTGGTAGTATCAACCAGGCAACATACTCTACCCAACAGAAAAAGAATTATCCAAATCGGTCCACGCGTTAGTCCTGAATTACACGAGAGGGATTTTACTCCATGAGTGACGAAAACCGGTTTTTTCTTGGTGAGAGAAGTGAGGTAGCAAAAGGGTCATCTGTGAGTGTCAATCACGAATCGTAGGGGTTTTGCCTGAGTTTTTCCTTATTTGCTTTTGTCCATTTTCGTAACTTCCTCATTAGGGTTCGAAAATTTTTTGGTGTCAGGTTGATTTAGTCTTGCTTGAGCCGGTGAATACATAGTTTCAACCCTGCAAAACACTTATGAACCGGTTTTTAACGTCAATTAAAGCCCTTTTCGTAGCAACACTCCGATGGTTTTTCTACTTTTGCAGAGAAGAGAATAGCCGTGAGTTATGGGGTAAATTCCCTCTCGTGTAGTTCAGGACTTACGAATCGAGGGGGTAAGAGGCTCCTTTGATAACTTCTTCGATCGGTTTCGTAAAATTTTCTTTCAGGCACGTTTTTACAAGAGGTTGAAAAAGGGACTAATTGCCAGTCAACGCTAAAAAAATTTAGGACAAGTTTATCTTAACTTTGTTTAAATAATCCCAGGTGAATCGATGCCGAGGATAGCGGCACACAGAGGGCTCTTCTTAGAGAGAAATACACCTTACCCTTTAACCAAAACGGGTAGGCGGCACTTAGATCAAAGAGCTCGATTTTATTTAGAAAACCAACAATCACTATAGGTAGGAAGTTTATATTTAAGTTATTTAGAAAAAAGATTAACTGTAGACAAAGATTTGAAATCACTTTACGTAAAAAAAGTGTTTAAAGTTAATTTAAGCAAAAGATTTAGGTTCGCTTTAACGGAAAATTTCTGATTTTACATATACAGAAAAACACACACATACAAGAGCCCAAAATAGCAAAATCAATCAAAAAGCAAAATTAACCCCTTCCGGTACGATTTAATCAGGAAAAATTTTGCATGAAATAACCATTTAACTTTCATTTAAAAAGCATGTTTTATTTTATAATTCATTATAATTCATACATATTGTTAACTAGATGCGTGTGCTTGGTGTTACTCGCACGTAAGAAATTTCTACACCTACAATATTTTCTTTCACTTCGCATAAAAAAAAGCAAAACTAAAACTTAACTTTACCATGACCTTGTGACACATTTTTTTCCACCAGAAAATTCAAGAATTTGATTAAAATTTGATATAAATTGTCCTTACCCGATGTAGGATAGTTAATGTAGTGCCATTTAGGCCGAAGTGCGCCTTCCACCCAAAACTTAAACACTGTTCCGCGTATTTTGCGATTAAAACCGCTTCCGGCCGGCAAAACAAAACCTACGCAGCACACTCGCGGAATTACGTGCAACGCAATTTTGCACGCTAAGGTATCATAGGGTTGCTCCCTGGGTTTTGGCTACATCATAAAAAATATTTAAAAAAATCACCTATGTAGGTGTGTGCAGATTGCCTATGACCCTGTCAAATAGAAAATAGCAATGCATCATTGCATGTAATTCTGCGAATGTGTTATGTAATTTTTGCATTGCGGATGCAAAGTAAATGCGTTTGCAGTTTTTAATCGCAAAATACGCGGAACAGTGTTTTATGTTTAGGTGAAAGTTGCATTCAGGCCTAAAGGGCACTAAATTAACTGATCTTCATCGAGTAAGTACAATCTTTATCAAATTTTAATGAAATTTTTGAATTTTTTTGTGCAAAAAATGTTTTGTTAGGGTTAAAAATGGCCCTATGATTTTAATATTTCATTTAGGTTAGTAATTGGAGAGTTTTTTTTGTGAGGTTATATGCGATGTTTGGGTGTCCTGGTCCGTTTTCTAAGGTTGTAATCGTCGGTCATTATTCGCGTTGCAGGTTCTTCAGGTGAAGTTCGCTGTTTGTAACCTTATTAGAATAGCGGACTGTAATTAAAACATAAATAGGCTTCTTCTGTTTTATTTTAGGTCACATGCTAGAACAATTCCTTGGACTAAGGCTTAAATGTTGTATGGTGACGAGGAGGCTCTTTTGGAAATGAGCTGTGTAAGGACAGATTGGATGATGAGTTGATGGTGTGTTTTGTTTTTGGGTTTCTTTTTTTGTCTTTTTTAAGTTTCATATGTTTGATCGCTTATCTGTTCCATCCTTGATTTTCACTATAACTAATCCGAGTATTTTGACATATTGCAACAACGCTTTGTGAAGTAAAAGGCTCCTTTGAACTTCTTGGTACAGATCGAAGAGACATTCATTCTATAAATTCAATCCAAATTTTTTATCTCTCTTTTAGTTGCAAAATCCCCATCGAAACTAGTGGCACCGAATCGAAAAGATAGCTCCACCTGTCAATTTATTTATTTTTTTTTATATTGTCTTACCTCAAATTAAAATTCATACTTATGTAGGTTAATGTATATAAGAATTATAATCATTATCTTCAGAGTACATTCTCATTATTGGTGAAAAAAGTAATTTTACTAGTTTTAATAAGAACTGAAAACCCAATATGAAAAGAAATAAACTAAAGTAAAGAAGTAAATAAATAATGTAATTTAACCAAAATGTTATACTCGAACGAAAATGTAGCAATGAACAAAAGAGTCTCACAAGTGCCAGGATAACCAAATACCATGTAATATACGAACCAATCATTCAGGAATGTCATCAATATCGTAAAACTGTGATACTGACTGTGAAAATGCTCTGTAACGCGCGATCTACAGTTCCTTATGTTATGTTATGTTCATCCGTTCTAAGCAACAAACAAGCAAAAAGGCGAGCGCGGGCTTTCAAAAATTTACACTTAACATTGCCTTACTCTAAATGCTATATGATATTAAAGCTAAGAGATGACACTGTCATTTGAAAAAATATGAAAAAATGCATGATAAAGTATTTTGTAAAAAACCAAAAAATATTTTTCAAAGTGAAAACTTTTTTTTTTAAAATCAGAAAGATCACCGTTCTACGGCAATGGTGGCGATAGTTATGAATTTTCAAAAAGGTATGATCACGAGAAAAAGTGCACAAATGCAAATAAGTTTACCACCCTATAACTTCTGGACAAATTTTTTGTTTTTTGAAAATCCTTTTGCAGGATAATTACTTATACCAGTAACAATATTTTGGTGAAGTTTGAACAAAATCGGAGACATCGAATTGTTTCACCTGGTACACTTGAGGAATTTTGCCCCATGCCCCATATAAGTAATAACATTTAAAATACTCTATAAGAAATGTGAGGCATTTTTTGCAAATTACAGGTAAACCAAGCATTTTAGGAAATAAATGCTAGAGACATAAATTGTTTAAAATCAAAGGATCTTTCACATAAAGTTGGTTAATAATTGTAAATTTTCTTATTTTTCGAAAATGCAGAAAAACCACCAATTTTGACTAAAATCGGGCTATATCTCGAAAAGGGACCATTTTTTAGCCTGTTTACCTGCGAAAAACATAAAGATATGACAAGTTACCGAGGGGACCCCAAATTGCATACATATGTATCGTGTACACGGCAAAACACATTTTTTTCAAGGAAGTTTCGGAGATGGACTCCTGTGACCTTGAAAATCATTATTTTTACAAATGAAAATATGACAATATTGTATAAAGTGCTTGTTATATGCATACAAAATTTTAAGTTAATATATTGAAATGCCTCTCCAAAAGAAATCTTGGAAATTCGTTTTTTTAGGCCTTATGACTACGTATAACCCCTTAAGCTCTGGTATCTTGCATTGATATGTGTCTACAGGGAGTAAGCTAGCAATCTCACTAGAATAATGACCGTGGAAGCAGCGATAAAAAAATGAGGAACAACCGACATCTGTTGATACTCCAAAGAGTCAATGATCTCCGAGACTGTGGAGCAGCTCTTCTCGACTTTGTCTTACATGAAAATTATTCAAAAACTTTAGATAAAGCCGAAATATGGTAACACGAAAAGTTTGCGCAACAGGTTTAGCCGAAGCAGATTCGCAGGATGCTAAGGGCAAGCGCGAGAGTCCAGTAGCTTTGTTTTCTTTTGACTGCTCTCTTTCAAGTTTTTGAGGTAGGTAAGAGTCAAATGGTCAATGCGAATGATAACTGTATTATATAATCGTTTATTAGAATAAGTGTATAAACGCTGTTAAGTCTGTAGCAATCTTAATAAAAGATAGGGATGCGTGATCAGAAAATTACAAGACTAAAAAATTTAAGATTCAATTTATTTGTAATTTAACCAAAAATACCTTAAAACTGAAAAATTCATACAACATAACAGTTTGAAGAAATACTCAATAAATAACAAATAATACAATATAAATCTAAATTAAAACTAGTGGGGTGTGTACAGATTCTGGGTGCCGCATCATTGGTGCGACCCTTGAGGTCCGCACGAACAACTTCCCAGTTAATAACAATTTTCAAGTTTAATTGTTAATAGCAATAAATTTCATGATCATAGTACAAACGAGTAAGTGAAAACTCAATAAAATTCATATTATTAAATTTATAGTTTTATTTATCATTAATATCAACTATTTATGGTTTTTTTAGCATTTTTTTAATGTTTTAAAAAACTATAAAAGTTCTGGATAAAAATATCTGATTTTTTTATAAAGTATCGAGTTGTATCAGAACCAATTAGATCAGATGAATCTTTTTCCAAAAAAAAATTTCGCCCACTTTAATGTCATTTAATAATACTTAAAAAATTTATATTTTAAATTTATAAATAAATAAATTAATGGATTTCATTTATCATGATAATTTCGTTGTAATTAGATGCAAAAAAATTTTAAAAAAATTATTCCGTTATAGCACTATTTTTTAATTAAAACCAAATATGTAAATGCACTCTGTTTGGAATTCATTTGTTATTAATAATTTTTAATGGTTATCAACAATTTATAATTGATAAAAATAATTCTTAATTGTTATAGACCATTTTTAATTGATATAAACAAAGTTTATTCATAAACGAAATTTTTTGTGGTAAAAAAAATTTCAATTGTTTATAAGAATTTTTCATTGTTTATAATAATTTTCAATTGCCATGAACAATCTTCAATTTTCTATTCAATTTCCAATTTTCAAATAGGTTAAACCATTTCTTATGATTATAAATTTATCATTGTTATAAACAATTATTTATTGTTATAAACAATTTTTCATCATTATAAACAATTTATGTTCATAATAAATTGTTATTATCCGACTTTTTGATGTCCCGATCGTCATCAGAACAAATTATATCGAAGAAATCCTTCTCAAGAAAGTCTAAAATCAACTTTTTTTCAGATTTTTTGTTTAAACAAAAAAACGGCTGAACCGAAATTGCTTAAATTTCTTTCAGCTCATATTGACAATAATACGCTTCGAATGGCACCATAGCGAAGTCGTTATCATTTTTTGTTCGCGAAATTTCGTTGTCGAAAAAAGTTGGTCCGAACGGACGTACGTATGTACACACACACACACACACACACACGCGCGCGCGCGCATACATGTGTTCAAAACATGTGTAAAACACTATGGTGACTTTGAAATCTAAAAAAAGTTTAAAACTGACAATTTTTAAAATCGGGCATTACGATAACTTCCCTATATGTGGGAAGTTAATAAAAAAAAATTCAAACAAATTTCAATATAAGGAAGAAGAAGATCAGTATGGCTAAATTTAATTTAAGAGAAAAAAAAAAGGAAAAGCAAAATTAGTGCTTTGTGTGTTAGAAATTTAACTAACTATACACTAACATAGTTATGGTCGAAAACAACACCACCAGGAAAAGTATTTTTACTAAAACTGCAAACCTTTTCAGACAACATGGAATCAGTTCAGTAACAATCACTCTTTAATTTATCAGTCCGAAAGCGACAAAGCCCAGAATTATAAAAAGCGTAGTGTAGGTATATCAGATACTTGCTTGAGTTCAACGAAGAACTCAAAACATTTAGCAAAGGTGAGACAAAAGCTCTTTTCGAATCACACAAAAGCTACTATCACAATCCCAAATTTCGATGGGATATACCACTCATGAAGGAAAAACAGTTTTTATGATTTCATGATTTATTCAAATCAATGGTTCATAAAGATATAACCCTATCTGACGTACAATAATTTCAATATTTGAAAATTTGTGTCTCTGGCGAAGCCGAACAATTATTTCATCAGTTTGACATTAGGTACTGAACAAAACTATCCATCTATTAATATAAATTTTTTAAGATCCCAAATAATAGTTGCTCGAACTAAACCAGTCACCTTGCCCAGATTAGAGTTATGTGGAGCTCTATTACTCGCTCAACTAGTCAAACAAGTCACAATTGATATGAGTATTTCTGACGTCACAACTAACCGAATCAGAGATAGCATTAGCTTGAATTCTTCTCCAGCCGACATGAAAACTTTTATTGCAAACAGGCTCCTGGCGGATCTGCTATGTATCCAAAATCCAGCAGATTGTGTCTCACGAGGTTTACAATACACAGAATTACCAAAATTTGGCATTTGTTCGACTAATACCACATGGCTCAAATCTGGTGAATGAATAAGTAACAAATCCAATATCATGGATACCAACTTAGAAGGAAGAAAAATGAAAAATTTTACAAACACTTTTGAGGAACCAACTTTACTCCATATATATTCCTCTTTTACCAAATTGATTCCAGTTACCGGTTACTATCAATGTTTCATTTGTAATACTCGACCTAAAAAAAACCAGAATCAAAACAAAATATGTCAAAGAGTTACAAAATAATAGTAATAGTGTTAGCAATGAGGAATCATACTTTATACAACAAAAATACTTAAAAAAAAAGTTGAACGGACTTCACAAGAAGCGCTAAAAAGCATAAAATAATTTTGAATTTTATATCTATTACGACATTTTGAAGTCGGTGCAAATTTAACAAAGAAAACAACTGCAACAAAAGTATTTTATCGTCCTTTCTTTTGATCCCGTGAGCTGAAACGTAGTAGTTTTATATGATATCTTCAATTCTGGTTGGTTAGTCGTGTTATTTGTTGAATTTGCACCGAATTCAAAATGTGGCAATGGATATAAAATTAAAAATTGCGTTGCTCTTTACGACTCCAAGAATGCTGCTCGTACGTACAAAGCAATTTCAACAGTTGCAGAAGTAGTACACTCTAAAAAATAACAACAGAATTATCCAAATCCGTACTCTATACAGCATGAGAGAATTATCGTAGTGACGAAAATCATCGTAGTCATTCTAGATACAAAATTGTTATCATTTTTCAATTACCAAACGTATCCTGTACAGCAGAATTAAAATCATCAAAATTGGTCTATAGGAACCAAATAGATAATCTTTGCATTCAGAATCATCTTAATCAGTCCACGCGTTACAAAGTTAATCTACCCCTTCCCTCATCCCAACCCTAGGTCAATATTTTTCCATATAGTAGCAATGGGGGATCATACCGTAGACAACCAAAACAATCTTCAAAATAAGTGTGTGCATTAAGATATTGGGTAGCACCCCCTCCGCACACCACCTTACCACATAAAGTTTTGCCGTCGTAACAGTGGAGCAACATATTCTACACATCAAAGGAAGAATCGGTCCACACGTCATGAAGTAAGCCTACCCCTCCCCCCACCAGCACCCTAGTGAAATTTTTTTCCTCATATCAGCATTGGTGGATTATACTCTATATAACAAAAATAGAATCATCCATTCGGTTCACACGTTAAGAATTTGACATCAAACACCTCCCCTACTACAAACCCATCGTTTAAAATGGTGTTGCCGTACCAATTGGGGAACATATTCTATACATCAGAAAAATAATCATCTAACTCTGTCCACCCATTACAATGTTAGACTACCCTTCCTTCTTCACACCCCACTCTAGGAATATGTTTTTTTTATTATTATCAGTGGGGGATCATACTCTATACAACAACAAAAGAATCATTCATATCATATTTCGTTGTTAGGTTTCATCCCCGGGCAACCAACATTTTTTGACATGGTACCAACCGGGAAACATACTACCCGACAAAGAAAGAATTTTGCTAATCGGTCCACAAGTTACGAAGTTAGATTATCCCCGCTCCCCACCCCACCCCACCCAACGGCGATTTTTTTTACATTATTAGCAATGGCGATTCATATTCTACATATACAACAGAAAACAAATTATCTAAATCGGTCAATAAATTACGAAGTTCGGGTTCACCCTCAACCCACCCCACCCCCACCCCAACAAAAGTTTTTTGTAAATGTGTATGATCTGTTCCAAAAAGATTGACAGTACACGCTCTTATAGACTATTGCTGTCTGCTTTATTTTCCCATCATTTTCCTATGCATCCATCGTTCTTCCTCAGCACGCTGTTGCCACGATTTCAACTCAAAACATTTTCTGATTTTTCCTCGTGGACGCGGGTTGCCATATCAAAAGCATGTAAATATAAAAAGTTTCTTGATGAACTCATAACCATTCATTAGGGCTTTTTTGTTATTTAAAGCTGTGCAACATTGAACCCAAAATATATACATATTTCAAAATAAATAATTCAAAACAATTTATAATAAGTAAATTCAAGTATTTCTACAAAACCACTACTAAAAGATGTAATCTGGCTACACTAAATGTTTTTTCCGACCATTCCAGAATTCGTATTTTGTAAATTTTAATATTTTATTAAATATTGGATTAAAAAATTGGGCTTTCCATTTTGTGAGCAGTTCGCTATAGAAATAACAACTAACTCATATTTTGCGTCCGCTTCACCACGCTTTACTAACTGATGACAATAAAATAAAAATTTTAGAAGAAAAGTCCTCAATGCATTTTATTATATGACTTATATGATCAGTTTCCAAAGAGCACAAGTGGAGCAAACGTTTGTTTACAGATACATGAAGCCTAGGCAAACCAATAAGTTATTAATGTTATTGTTCTATTTTCTTACTCTTTATGGAATACTTCTCATAAATAGTATCTCGAAATTTTCCTCATATGCTTTATTGTCTTACTGAATAAAAATATCCGCATTTTTATATGAAAATAAATGCTTTGTCCTTTGGGCATTGGAAAAGTTTTGGCAGCCGAGGGAACTGGCAACGTGACAAATCCATGTTCGATTTTCTTTGTTTATTATAGGGTAATGCCAGAGCGTATTTTCGCTTTTATTCGCTCTTTTAGTTAATTCTTCTATTCATTGAATTTTCCAGCAAGAGTTGACATCAAATATAATAATTTGCTTTTTATATTGTAAATAATGTGCGACTGCAGGACGCTATTAAATATTAAGGACTAGAGAAAGTATAATTCCTGCCTATATTTAATAAATTTGCTTAAAATTTTTATTTCAATAACCGGTAAAGACCGTTACATGAGTCATTTTCTAATGATTTGCGAATTATTCAGACAGTTCTTTTGATCAGCTTATAGTGCTAACTAAAAGATACATTGGTGAATTATTCAGGATTTTGCTTTCACAGTTTCGAAATAAGAGCAGTGCAGCATTGATTAGTCCTTGGCAAGTGAATACTTGGCACCGAATAAAGTGTTACCATCATAATGTCATTTTTTGCTGCTTTTCAGGAGACCTATTGATAATAGGTTCAGTGTAAACTTTTGCTGGAAAACTTTTCACTGTATGAGAAGAGGGGCAACAATGCTTTTCAAATGTCTCTTCATTTCTACTTTGGGTCATCAATTTACTTTTGTACACTAAATTGCATCTTAATTGATACAAAAATGGTAGAGCTAAGCCATACCACTAGTTAGTTGGATTCGGAATCCTAAAAGTAAACTTTTCTTCGTAATACTTACTTCGAAAAATTTTTTCTTCTTTTCCTTTTCTTCCTTTCACTCGTAAACTTTTTTTTACAAACTTCTTTTCGTATAACTTACCTTTTATAAGAGAATATGCGAGTATTTCTTTATGGGAACTTAAAAGCTCGAGCAGAAAACGGTGTGAAAATCGGGTTCGTTAGTTATTTAGTATATAGTGCACATTTTGAAGCATTGTAACAAATTTAAGGAAAAAAGTATGAAATTATGCTTACGAGCAATAAAACAATTTTACATTTCTGCGAACTTGCCTTCCTCCTCAGATACGCAGACTATATATTTGTCTACTCTACCTCTCTATTTCCCGTAATCCCTTGCGGTGGGATTCAGGATTATAAATCCGACACGTTTTCACTTACACCAATGACATCTATATCTACTGGTGACGTATATTTTTCGTAATTAATATTTTGGTTCATTTTGATTAATTTTTAATTCTAAGCCAGTAAGCATTTGGAATTTTGGTACAGTGGTACGATCACCATGCCATAATACCAGGATTCGAGTCCCGTTCTCCCCGTGAGTTTTTAGTTAAAAATTAAAAATCCACTCCACTCCGTCTCTAGGCTGTTGTCTTGCTCGCAGGTAAGCAAAAACAAGACGGCCAAATTCACTCATTCCTACATTCCTACCCTTGAGTTCGCGAACTCTTTTGATTCTGTGATAAATTCTAGTGGGAACTCTACAGAAATCAACCGTGAACGCATTTTAATCAATCATAATTCGACATTTCTTAGATCCTCGTTTGGGGAAGAGCAAATCGTGTTATGTTTAACGCATTCAAAATTTAATGCTGCGGAATGCCATTTAAGAAACTCCCATCCCACCCTCAGCCTATTTCGATCGACGGAGTGGATATACTCTCCTCCTCTCTAAACATCTTGCATCCAATAATCTCACCTGAACTGATCATATACTTTCAATCGATAAAAATTCGTTTAAGGGATTGGGTTTTCTACAAATATATAAGAAATAATTCACTCCATCTGACCTGACTCTCTAGCACATCGACGGAATGTTGGTTGTTTTTCACCTTTCTATTGATGTATCCACTCCACTGTTTAAATTGGCATTATAATAACTTGTGGACACATTACATAATTGAATATTCCCTAAGCTTTGGCATTATCTTTAAAAAAATACTCCTAAAGAAATAAGGGCAACATTCACATCTTTCGCTGCAGAGCTCGTATTCATAACATTATTAAAATTATTGTGGAAAAAATAATTTTTAAAATCAAAGTTGAACCAACTTCAAAAAAAGCGCTAAAACGTGTAAAATAATATTTAAATAAATGTCTATTGCGACATTTTGAATCCGGTGTAAATTACACAAACAAAAGAACCACATACATACAATGAGAAAGACCCCATCTATGTCTAATCCTTTTTCCTAATGAACTGACGTGCTGAAATGTTTAGTCAATTTTATATGGTATCTTTGATTGTGATTATGTAGTGGTTGAGTTTGTTCAATTTGCACAGACTTCAAAGTATCGTAGAAGACATAAAATTAAATATCATTTTTTAAGTATTAGCGCTTTTTTGAAAAATTGGTTCAACTTCAAAATTGGTGGTCTTCAAAAATATTGCTCGTGTGGACAAAGTGATTGCACCAGATTCAGAAGTAGTAAGTATAGTTTGTGCAAAGGAAACTCTTGATACTTTTTATCGTAGTATTATTTGGAACACGTAGTGTGTTTAACATAGTCAAACTCATTGATATCGGTCCACGCATTACGAAGTCAGATGCCACCCTTCCTCTCAACCCCTTTCTAAAGCCTAAGCTTTTATCATGATACAATTGGAGAAAGACACTCTTTAACACAATCAGCCAAATCTGTCTACTCGTTATGAAGTTGCACCCCACCACCCTCCAAAAAGTGAAAATTTTTCTCGCAGTAACAATTCAATGTTGTGTCGTCGAGTCGATCTATGCGTTATGAAATTGGCCTATACCGCACTATCTTAGTTGTGACCGGGCAATATACCGGATCCACGCATCCGAGTTTGGCTCCGACACTCCCCTGCACCGCAGCTCCTTTTTTTGGGAAGGTGACTAAAATGTCTCGTCAAAAGATGCGAAGTTGGGCAACACCCACCGCCACATTAAAAAAAGGAAATTAAATTATTCAAATCGGTGTACATATTTGAAAGTTAGGTTCCATCCCCTCCCCCATCCACAAATGTTATCAATAGGAAACATAGGTACTCTACCCAGCAAGAAGAGCTTCATGTAAATCAGTCCACGCTTTACGAAGTAATGCCCGTTCAAACATAAAAAAGAAAATGCAAAAAAAAAATAAATTAATTCATGTCAATCTTAGAACCCTCTCGTTTTTGACAAGTCGGTTTAAAATATCTTATGATAATATGTTTGCAGGTATTTAAACAACATATCACTTATTTTCGGAACTAACAACGTCCTCAATTGAGATTTTAAAACTTTGAAAAGACGAAAAAATATCTTATAAATGAAAGGCTTTCTGCATCTTCTTTTTATTTGTTTAATGTATAACCGGGCATCATTTCAAAATGCGTAGACAGATTAAATGAGTCTTTTCTAGTTGGGTAGACCATTTTCTCCCATTGATAACACGCCAAACATTTTGCCGGTGGGGGAGGGGGTGGAATCAAACTTTGTAAGTTTGATTATTGTTTCTTTTTATATAGAGTATGTTGTTTCACTGGTACTGTTCCATGAAGGTGTGACTCCATCACTCAAAAGACAAAACATCACAATCAATAATTAAGATTACTTATGGGTCATTCCACGAAAAATCGAACAATTTTGAAGAAATTTCTTCGATTTTCACGAAACTTTCCATATTGGTAGAGATTTATGAGAATATTAATTGTGTAAATTTTTTTTTTTATTTTAACCTTCCACTTTTTGAGATATGTGAGAATTAAATTTTGAAAAGTGATGAAATTTGTGCATTTACCGGAGAGTTGAAAAACTTTGGTTCTACTTATCCTACAGAAATAAATGAAGTATCAAGTCAAAGGGAACGACGCGTACAAAAATATTAAAAAAAGCAAGCAAGCAAGAACAATTTTCGACAGAGTCTTCTATATCTCTTCACTACGCCCATATCCTTGAATCATTTTTAAAAATTTCATTCTCACATATCTCAAAAAGTGGAAGTTTATAATTAAAAAAAAAATTACACAATTACCATTCTCATATATCTCTACCAATATGAAAAGTTTTGTGGAAATCGAAAAGGGTCGATTCAAAACCTTGGTCGATATTTCGTGGAATGACCCTTATATAATTGTACAGTAGATCCACCCAGTCCAATTCTATCCATAATCAGTTAATTCTTTATGCCTGGTCCTAAAAAATTTAAATATACATAGGTTGATTACACAGGCCATCGAAATTTTGAAAATTTGTTCCCTATGGACAATGAATAGTTGCTCCATCACGTCAGGTTTTTGAGATACTCTAATTTAAAAGTGCAAACACACTGTTTTTTGTCATAGTTGAAGTCACGTAGCACGTTTTTTTCCAAAAACTATATATGTGATCATATAGTACAAGTCTTCCTCTTTCAAATGCCTTTGAGTTTGAACAAATATTTTTTTTTCGCCGAGATATCGCATTTTGAAATTTTCATGTTCATGAATTTCTTGGTATATGAAAAGTTTATGGTCACATTCAAGTTATCATAAAGTTTTCGTATACTGAGAAATTCATGAAAATAAAAATTTAAAATTGCGATATCTCGGCGAAAAAAAAAGATATTCGCGGTGCTACATAACCTCAAATATGACGAAAAACAGTGTTTTTGAACTTTTAGGTTAAAATATCTAAAAAACCTGACGTGGTAGAGCATTCTGCGCCCGGTTTTGGTTTCAGCGGGAGAAATTACTTCGGAAGCAACTATTCATTGTCCAGGGGGGAAAACCTCGCAAGCCTCTGTTATCTATATCAACAAATTTTAATGTTATTAGCATATAGAAAATTAATAGACATATTTTTTGTCGACATAATCACTTTTCACAAGCACAAAACTGACGAATAACATAACACATACAAAATAGAATTCGTATTTGTTGCAGCACTTACAATATTTATTTAGATTTTATAAGACAATGAGATCACTGTTATCACTTTTACTTTGCAAACTTCTTCGTTAACCTTGCAAAATTTAGATCAAAACATTTTCATCGAAATTTTAAACATCATCAAAAAAAAAAAACGTTTCCAAAATTTGATTGATGTATTTAAAGGGGAAGATATTTTCAAATCATTACCAAAATAGGAAACATTGAGATAAGCTTTAACCCCTATATCCCTGTATGGTAAAATTTTAAAATTAACGAGGTGAAATCTGAACCCAATAATATTCGAAATCTCTGTTAAACTTAACAATTTTCGGAAGTTTTTTTGAAATCATTATCGTGTGAAATAAAAGTAGTCAATGTGAATACAAAAATGTAAACTTATAAAACAAGTTGTGAACTTTGAACTGATTTAAATTAAGAATAATTAAATTGAGTAGCTGAAGTTAGTAGTTAGTTAGTTCGTTTTATTTCTTAAAAACCTAAAGATTATTAAAAGCAAAGTCGTAGTGGTGGGCAAATTATACTCTCGGCGATTGTTTATTAAACAACAATTTTTAAAAACCGATAAAAATCATTTAAGGTGAGTCGCATTCAGGTACTATATTCAAAATTTTAGACCTAGGTTAAGTGCGAGAAGAGCCGACAAACAACTTTGTAATGTGGAGTGGTGTATTCTCCCCTATTAGTACCATGTAAAAAAAAAATTTGTTGTTTGTTGAATGTTGCACTTAAGTTCATAATGCGTGGAGCAATTTGGATGGTTCCTTTTTGTCGGAAAGAGTATAATCCACCATTATTTATAATGGAAAAAATTTTGTCCTACGAGGGGTTGGGGGGGGGGGGGGATCAATTTGGATGATTCCATGCCAAAAATTTATAGGGTGTAGCGGAATCCAGTTTCGTAACGCATAGAGCGATTTGGATGATTCTTCACTTGTTGTATAGAGTACGATTCTCCATTGCTACTATGAGAAAAAAGTATACCTTGGGTTGTGGCGGTGGAGGGTAGTATTACTTTGCGACGGCTGGATCGATGTAGATGGCAGGTTAGGTGAGGTAGGGGGGGGGGGGGGTGTAGGTGTAATGGAAGGGGGCAGGATAACTTCCTAGCATGTGAATCGATTTGATTGAATATGTTTTTGATACACAGAATATGTTTCCCTATGGTGAGTGGGAGTGGTGAAGAAGTGGAGCCTAACTTTTTATTCATCTTATCTATTGATGATATTACTTATTTGCTTCAAAGAAGTAAAATTCTTATTTATGCGGACGATATAAAGATTTTTCTCCCAATTAAATCTTTTGGCGATTGCGAGATCTTGCAGTCGGATCTACACATATTTTATAGATGGTGTGGCAATAATAATCTTAAATTAAACATTGAGAAATGTCAGGTTATGACCTTCTCGAGGTCCCGCAACTACTGTACTTTTGAGTACAAGTTTGATGGTACTTGTATTCAACGGGTGGAAGGGGTGAAGGACTTGGGCGTGTACCTTGATAGACAACTTAACTTCATCCCCCACATTAATAATATCGCTTCCAGGGCCAATTCTATGCTGGGATTTATCCTTCGTTGGTCCAGGGAGTTTCCTGGCCCTCACATAAGACTCCATCTGTATTCATCCCTTGTTAGACCATTGCTCGAGTATGCTAGTCCGGTTTGGTCTCCATTTTACAGATCTCACATTAAACGTATTGAATCCGTTCAGCGTAGATTTGTGAGAGCGGCTCTTCGTGCTTTGCCCTGGAGTGACCCTCTTATTCTACCTCCATATGAAGAGCGATTAGAACTGCTACAACTTACTACTCTCGAGAAGCGCCGTTGGGTTGCTGATATAATTTTTCTACACCAGCTTCTTCAGGGGAAGATTGACAGTGAGGAACTTTCGTCCAAAATTATACCTAGAGAACTGTCCTATTCCCTTCGAAACCGTTCTAACTTGCGGATAGCTTATTCGCGCACTAGCTACGGTATGTTTGAGCCGATTAACCGCATGCGTAGGTTTGCTAATGATGTTGGTGATGTTTTCAGTACTAATGTGGACAAGGTTACATTAAAGAGTAGCCTCTACAACTTGTAGCCATCCTGTTGCACTCACTCGTTTTTGTACGGCTTTTTTGATTTTGTTTTTTTGTATTGGTTTGTGTAAGTGTTGCATTGGCTTGGCTCAAGGATCTCTATGCCTGTTTCACTCCTAATTTTGTGCTTCTCGGTACTAATATTAGTTTTTGCATGCTGGTGTGGGAGCCTCATTCACCTCAATATTTTGTTATATTCGGGTGGATAGGTTAATTTTCCGGGCTTCTGCCCGTGAAGTGCGCCTTCTGGGTTAGAAGGGTTAATTCTAGGTTAAATTCTAGGTTAAACTTTTTATCGTGTGGACCGATTTGGATTATTCATTTATTGCTAAAAAGGATATCTTACTATATTTATACCATGACCAAAAATTATTGCTTCGTGTGTGGCTTCGTAATGCGTGGACCGATTATAATGATTTTGGTTCTGTTGTACAGAATGCGTTTCCTCATTGGTAAAAGATAAAAAAAGTTGCACCTAGAGTGACCACGAGGATGAAGCAGTAATCTTATTTTGTAATGCTTCCTCCGATTTTGATGATGCTCTCTTACTGTATTAAGTTGTAGAGTTGTTGGCGTACTAGCAACATGGGCCGTAACTAATTTCGTACATGTTGCCGGCTTTAGGTAAATCTATACTATAGATGGTACAAATTTCTTTGATTGTAATAAAAGATTCTAATATAAAATATAATATTCTTATATAAAATTCTTTAAAACTAAGTGGAAACTCAAAAAATTTTATATAGTATTGTACCTCTTTTATGGCTTTTGCGACTCCCTGTATATCAGCTTCGACTCTCCCATTAGTTATTACAAAACTTCCAAGACAACAAAATTTATCCACACGTTCTATTTGCTGCTCTTTAAAATAAATGTTATCTTGGCTTCAGGAGTCAAAACTTATAAGTTTGGTTTTAGAAGCATTGACTTAAGCCCTGCCCTGTGACTTCTCGGATTGGGATATTTGAGCCACATGCCTCTGGTTATTGGATAGAATATGTCAACATAGTCCAAGTGTGTAAGGTCTCTTAGAAGTTTTCATCTAATTCATCTAAATGGGCGGTTATGTAAAGTGCTGCAACATTGTAATTACTGACAATCAACATTAACAAATGTGACAGTATACATCCTTGTCTTACTCTAACCAGCCCTTTAAGGATTCCGACATTTTTCCTTTGTAAAGCACGAGACATTGGGCACCTGAGTATGACATTATGACGGTAATTAATTTTTCTGTGATGCATCTCCTACCTAAAGCTGGCCATATGTACTTGCGATCAACGCTGGCAAACGCCTTTTCGCTATTGACGAACATAAGATATTAAGCAGATCTGCATTCGGCGAATTGATAGCTGAGGAAGGGATTGATCGAAGGATGTTGATGTGGTCGCTACCCTCATGACGTCCCGTTTGCTGCTACTGGTAAAAGACAGATACAACATTAATGGCTACCATTCCACAGATAGCCTTTTTTGAAATCTTCACAATTACTTCCTTTTCCATTCAGTATGTTAGACAACAGTCATAACAAGAAATCTAGTCTTTATAAAATAAAGTTTATTCTTAATACCAAAAGTCATGGCAAAAAAGGTGTAATAAAAAAGAAATATTCTCAGACAAAAATTAATAAAACGAACTTAAAACTTTCCTCTGGCAAACAATAACGTCAACCATATTTTTAATTGAGTTTCCTCAAAAGTAATTACATTACCTTTTCAGAATGATTGCCTTCTCTGACAATTAATGAAGGAACCAAAGTTGTTGGCAAGGAGACCCAAAAAGTAAGATGTTTCGGTCCAAGCAAATTATTTTGATTCCAGTCTCTAATGAAGCCCTTTAATTTTTACCAGACCTTATTTTATACTTGTTTGCCCCAAAAGGTTTTATGTAGGGGACACTAAAAAAGAAAGGTGCCCTTCTGTTGACCTAGCAATGGTCTGCCTCTTCGGTTACAGTAAATTTTCTCATTTTGTTCAGTCAACCATTGCCAGTGATTCTAAGGAATTTCTACAACTCTGTAATTAAATTAAAGAAATTTATCTGGGCTTCCACATTACTGACGTACTTAAAGTGTATCATAGCTTAATTCGTTACATAAACATTTTTGAAGTAAAAATTTCTTACTTTAAATTATTTTAAAATTTTGATAACTTTTCGTAACCACTTTGCTCCTTTTCTGATTGAATATTTTTATTTATTAAGCCTCCCAAAGAATGACCCTTCGAACGTTTCATTGTTTGAACCTCTTTAAGAAAATTTAGAAGTTAAAAAAAAGAAAATTAAAAAATTACTCATCATGAAACTGAAAAAGTTATATTAAAATATTCGTTAATATTATAATTTATTGTTGGATTAGCTTTAAAGAAAATTAAAAAAGTTTAAAATATGAATTGTATTGACGTCTCCATGGACTATTATCAATAATAACATTTTTTCGTTACCAGTGTGATGTGTATATGTCACGTGAAACTATTTTAGTAAGTAACTTCCTATTATAGAGAGGTTAGTGTGACTGGTCCGAAAGTTGAAATCAAAATCTTCAATATATATTTTTACGCTTCAAGGTTAAAAAAAGTATAGGTGTGTGTACGTGTAGGTATGAAATCTTTTCTTTCCTGCACTAAATCTCACGAATAAAAAATTATATAAGCTTCGGTAAGAGCCAATCGACACAATTTTGATGACAGCACAATATTTTGGTTTTAAACTTTGGTAGAGCGGGGTGGGGTATTGGGGAGAGAACTAACTTTCTGACACGTACTCCCGGTTTGGATGATTGCTGTTTTTATTTTGTTATATAGAGTACGTTCTCTCATTGCTACTAAGAAAAAAATGTGCCCCCGGGGGTTGTGGGGGGGGGGGGACTAGGAGTTTAATTTGGATGTCTCGTTTTAATTAAACTATTTTATGTATGAAAAAATTCCAAAACAAACCATTCAAAAATCGAGCGGAGGAGGAAATATTTAAAAAAAAATTTGCCCTGATCGGCGTTTCTAATAAAGTACTTTGGCGCTTCATCAACAGCAGAACCAAAAGGTTAAATTTTCTTTAGATACTGAACGCCTTCGAAAAAACCAAAAACTAGATATTATATTTAATTTAGTTTGACAGCTCTTAAGGTAATTGAGAATACAATTTTGTAATCAAATTCTCGCCCACTTGCCGTTAACCGATTTGCACATACATATATGTATTCCTATAACCATATAATATAATAGTAAAATATTATCCATAACCACACAATATTATGGTCACATGGAGCAAATCCGAAAATGTAGACCGAAAGGGGTGAGGTAATTCATCAGCGCCTCACAATCACCCTTCCTGTTTGAACTCATTAAATTCGTGTCGATGAAGAATTCAGTTCTGATTTGTTGAAGACTATGGTGGAGGATCTGACGATGTAGACATATAGTGGACAGGCGAATAAATGAATGAATTGTGAACTTCACATACAAACCAAAAAGTAAAAAATTAAATAAATAAAAAATCTTTAAAGTAAAATGACCTTATTTTCAGGAATGGCTTGCGTTGAAAGGAGTACAGTAACTTTTTAACCATCTCATACTTCATAAACTTATTAGTGTATATTATTATAACTAACCTAAAAATGTGGTAAAAGCACGAACAAAAAAGTGGCATAATATGGATTAATATTTTGGATTATTTGTTTGAAAATTTGTTTTGGTTTGATGAGCACTCTTAAATGACTTAAAATGTAAGCAATGCAATTTAGATGTCTTTCTTAGTTTTCAATTATACTCAATCGTCGATTAATAGCATATTTGTGTCAAACAATGCAAGCACTTAGGTCTTATAAACTAGCTAGCGGAGTACACCAATGGTATTTAACAACAATACCCTGAAGGATATGTAGTTCACTCGTCAGAACATATTTATCATTTTGTTGAATTTATGGAATAAATAATATTTTTTCTGCTTTAAAGTAAAATAGTTCATTATTTTAAAGCAGAAACAAATGTAATTTATTTCCATAGATTTAAAATAATAAAAATATTCTGATAAAAAAATAAGTTTCAGTATCAATAGATAATTGCACAATATATTTATTTACAAGTAGAAAAAATTCATTTTCTGTGGGAAATATTTACTTGTTTGCCACTGTTTGAATCATGGATAGATAAACACAAAATAGAAGAAAACGTGATCGCTTACGAAGAGGGGGGGGGGGGGGTTTAGTGGTTATGACCCCCTCCCCTCCGATTATAGGAGATACAATAAATATTATACGAGAATCTGACACTTAGTTATTAAGTCCGATGAAAACTGAGATTTCAATAGTGAATTCAATTATTACCGAATTTCAATTTCAAAATCATTTGAATAAATATTTTATATTATGATACTTACTGCTTGATACGTCGAAATAAAGATTGAGTCACCATTTCAATATAATGTTACAAAACGATTCACCTATCACGCTGAAGAAGTTATCCCTCAAATAAAGACTCAACAACACGGATAGCATTCATCCTACGACGTATCCTGGATAGAAGAAGTCCTTTTACCTGTCCTTTGCTTAAAAAGTAAGACGTATATAAGTCTAATGCAATTAAAGAGTCCACCAACCACCACAAATATGAGACGAGATCAAACAACACCAATGTTACCACTCCCAGTCACAGACTTACCTGAAATGTTGCTAACATCCCGATATCGCTCCCATCCTTCAATTTATCCTTCAATTTATCCATCGCTGAAATAAAACTGAGCGTGGTATTAGCAGATTTTGGAATGATATTCAAAAAACATACCTGCACACAACTGCAAGTTGGTGACAACAATTTCGCCCGAAACTCTACAAAAAATCAGGATGATGGCCAGCGCAGCAAAGATAAAGAAAAATAAAACAAAATAGACTAAAAGAAAACCTCACGATTTTTTTTTTCTGATTCTCTTCGCAAAAGGAGACACCAAACAAACAATTTTTAGAAATAACTTTAAAAAAAATATTTAAATTATATTAACATTCGTAAATGTTACTTAAAATAAATTGTATACTAGATGTCACTTACCAAGTTTATAAAAGATTTTGTCATTGCGAAAATTCGAACATGAAAAACGTATATAAAGACACACCGCCATATTGAACTCCTCCTATGCAGCCAATGAATATGTAACACCCTTTTACATTCTGGAAAACCCCGACAAGGAATATTTTGGACTTCGATAATCATCGTTTATCCGGAGCAGGAACAGTTATTTGAGGACATCTGTCTTATATATAATTTAATTATAAAACTAAGTTAGTTCGATAAATTTCAGTTAGGTTAGCACATAATGTTTTTATATCTTGTAAATATTGATCGAATAGCTAATAGGCGCAGTAGCTACTATATAAGAAATCAAATTAAATTTAAAATTATGTTAGTTTTAAGCAAAATAAAAAAAAATAATAAAATCCGTTAGTGTAAGAATTCAGGGCCAAATATAAATAGCTGGTAAGTAGGTAAAAATTTTGACAACAATGTTAGCATTAGCTTAATAGTTTTAAGTCAACAAAATTGTAAATAGTCGCCAATAAAGAACTTTAAAACTTTAAAACTTGAACTTCTCCTTTTCCTGTCGAAATTTAATAAAGATAACTACTTCAACTAAGCTTCTTATTTTTAAAACGCTTACCTTATCCAAGTTGTAGCCCAGCTCTTAAAAAGGGAATTCTCTCTGGAAAAGAAAAAAAACCACCACCTGTGTTAATTACCTGACATAAATTTGCACATTTCACATGACACACTAAGCCACACAACACCACATCATCCGTTCACGTGCATCGAAGTTCCAGGTTAGCTTCACTGAAAAATAATTCACCAGGACTCGAAAGTACTTAACGAGCCCAAGGAGAACCCCTGACCAGGAAAGTTGTCATACATTCTATAGGATTTACTCCATAACACCAACATAACCAAACACAACACGAAAGCACAGTCCTATGCTGCTTTAAACGCAACCTAAGTTTAACACCAGCGCACAGGTACACTAAATTACAGGTAATAAGCTAAAATTTCTTACAATTAAAAACTTTTAGTTAAATATTTTATACAAAATTAAAAAATAACAACCAAGAAACATAATCCAAACAATAAAACAAAATCAAATGGTACAAAAGAAAAGCAAACTAAAAATTCAATAAAGCATAAAAAAATCAAAAAACAAAAAATTTAAAAAAATCCAAACGAATATGAAGCCGTTGTTCTTGTGAAAAGAAAACGGTAGATTAGTTAGTGTGTAGTTAAAAAAAGTGCCAGTTCACTTCATTGGTAATAGTAAGTTAAGTTAGAATACTCTTCAACTACGAACTGATATTTGGGTAACTATCAACATGCAACCCCTCATAAAGAAAAAAATTCCTAGAAAGCTAAAATTTGGTATGCAGGCTAGGATTTGCACGCAAACAACCAAGAAATTAAGAAATCTGTAAGTTTCAACCTCCACCCCTATAAAGGGGGTTGCAGGTCTGTATTTCAAATATCTTATGGGTAGGTACTTAAAAAAGTTCTAGAAAGCTGAAATTTGGTAAGCAGACTACATAAGGTTTGCCCACAATCAACAACCAAATTAAGAAATCTGTGGCTTTTACACTCCAACTCCCGATAAAGGGGGTGCAGGTCTTTACTTTATAGGTACATACTTCCAAAAGTTTTATAAAGCTGAAATTTGATATGAAAGCTAGATGTCTTTAGTACATAATCAACGGAAAAGTGAGTGAGATATGAAGAAAGGAACTGCTGGCGTGTAAGAAATACTTTTTTTACCCGACTACACCAGAAAGAAGGGTTATGATTTTAACATGTATGTAAGATCAGCAAAATCATCTCTTATGAGGAACAAAGCAATAAAAAATTAAGTTGTACATATATTTATCGCTTATTACAAATAATACTTCTTAGATGTAGGTACAATTATTGAAAACTTCCATTTCATTGAAAAGCTTGACCTAGCTATATATTGTTATATAATTGTGTGAGACTAGGAGAATAATTAGAAGTAGTATTTTTATAAATCTTGGATTCAGGGAATTCTGTACAATTGCTTTAGGTTTTTCAAACATCACCGCAGAGCAGACATCAATATCAGTAATTGGAATAAACGAAAAGTCTTCGAATTTCCATCAGAGAAGATCCGTTCGACATGAAAATTAATTTGGATCTGAGACGGGGAAGGTATAAATTCTGACAAGCATTTACTTTCCCGCATACCTCTACCTTTTTTTTGGAAAAGGTGGTGTACAAATATTACCTTGTACAAAAAGTATTCTCTCAGTTAATTTTCATTTAACACCAGATTTCACCTCCACCCCCTCTGCCAACACCACCCTGCCTTAAAATTTTTAACCATCAAAATGCAATCATCCGATCCCCTCTACCCCTCCACCCCCACCAACGTCCTCCGACCGAGGCCCCTTCATCTTGACATTTACGGCATATTGAATTCACAGAATAATAGCAGTAGCAAATGCACAGAAAAAAGTTGCTGCGAAGTGAATTAAAAAAAAATCAGCATCAGAATTTATTGCATCCGTATCAACGTCATCAAAAATATCAACTAATAGCAGGAACAGAAAGATTGCACCTGAAATTTCAAAATAAAATAGTTTTTAACAAAAAAATTGAACCGACTTCACAAAAAGCACTAAAAAGCATAAAATAATGTTTAATTTTATATCTATTATAAGTCGGTGCAAATTAAAGAAACAAAACAACTATCCAACCATAATCGAAGATATTATATAAATTTACATAAATGTTTCAGCTCAAGGGATCATAAAGAAAGACGATTAGTTTGGTTTGTTTCTTTAATTTGCACCGACTTCAATATGTCGTAGATATAAAATTAAAGATTATTTTATGCTTTTTAGTGCTTTTTGTGAAGTCGGTTAAATTTCTTTTTAAAACAATTTTATTTTATGCTTTTTAGTGCTTTTTGTGAAGTCGGTTAAATTTTTTTTTAAAACAATTTTATTTTATGCTTTTTAGTGCATTTTGTGAAGTCGGTTCAATTTTTTTTTTAAAACTATTTTATTTTTTTGTACAACAAAAAAAGAACAACCCAAATCGGTCCACTCGTTTAAAATTTAGGTTCAACCCCCTGCCCCCCCCCCCCTAATCACACCAAATTTTTTTTGCCGCGGGATCAATCGGGGCGCATACTTTGCCCAACAGACAAAGAATCATCGAAATTGATCCAAGCGTTACCAAATTATGCTACCCTTCCCCCTCCCCATCCATAGAACCAAATTATCCTCCTATAAGCAATGGAGCAATGATGTATCATACTCTATATAACAGAAAAGGAACCATTCAAATCGGGAAACGCGTTACAAAACTAGACTACCCCTCCCCCCTCCCCCCACCCTAGGCCACATTTTTTTTTCCTATTAGCAATGGAGAATCATCCTCTGTACAACAAAAAAAGAACCATCCAAATTGGTCAAGGAAATTAAAAAAGAAGCACAATGCAAACTCTTATGTGTAAAGACAGCCACAGCAAGAAGCCTTTATCGTTCTATTTTGGGAATAAACATTCAGTACATAAAGGATGGAATCGTCGTGGAATTTTGAGAACGCTTGGTGCTCAAGAACTAGTCAGTTACCATACCTCGCACATTTATTCAGAAGTCAAAGTCAAGTCAAATTCTTAGATTATAAAACTAAAAAATCTGTTACATCAGTTAATGCCGCTAATATAATAAAAATTGGAAAACTCCTCAGAGAAACAGATCTTAGTTCTTTAGATTCTGAAAATGTCTGTGACATTAATGACGACGTAAACTCAGATGTGTATATTAAACGTGGATGAATTAGACGGCACATCAAAAGATATATATTTTCAGGATAACATATTTGAAAAAGATTGTAGGGTGATCCAGTATTTAAGATGTGTACTCCTGTCGATCTTTGGGCTGTTGTCTAGACATTCTGTTTTTTTCACATTCCCCTTACCATAATTTCCATCCGTACGCACGATTCCGATTTCGAATCTTATATAAAAATACCTCTATGTCAACAAAGATCAAAATTAAAATCAATTGGTAAGACAATGCCAAATTTGGCCATTTATATTGGATAAATAAAATATTTTTTAATAAAAAATTTTAACCGACTTCACAAAAAGCGCCAAAAAGCATAAAATAATTTTTAATTTATATCTATTACGGCATTTTGAAGTCGGTGCAAATTAAACAAGCCAAACAACTACAACAGAAGTATTTAATCGTCCTTCTTTATGATGTGTATGAACAAAGCAATTTCAAAAGTTGCAGAGGTAATTGCACTCTAAAGAATGGAAGCAGAATTGTCCGAATCCGGCAACATATTACGAAATTAGTCACTGTCACCCTTTCATACCCCCACTTTAGAATATTCTTAACATGGCTCTAGTGCCCCACCGTACTTATGCAGCAAGAAAGAATCATCGCAGTCATCCTAGATACAAAATTTTTATCACTTATCGATCCGGAAACTGATTCTGTATAACAGAATCAAAATCGGTATATGCCTTATGAAGCTAGGCGCCGCCCCTCCTCCAACTCTCACCACAAGCCACAATTTTTATGAGAATACAAATAGATAATCTATTTATTCAGAATCAGTCCACGCGGTGAAAAGCTAGGTTATCCCCCTAGAACTCTCTAGACCAGCGCCTCATAAACCCTAGCGCGGAGTTAGCTCTGTTAATTATGCTATCAATATGGGATCGGAAATTAAGTTCGCTATCACAGATTATTCCTAGGTTACACAAAGAGGTAACGATAGGGACTGGTACGTCGGTTAACATATAGGTTCTCGGGGTGATGGTAAGACGCTTGCGGGAATAAGAGATGGAGTGGCATTTGGAGACATTGAGCTCAAGAAAGTTTTTCATGCACCATGTGGTGAACGAATCGAGGTCATTTTGGAGAAGAAGAGAGTCGGTTGTGGAGGAGATATGTTTAATTATTTTCATGTCATCAGCATAAATGGACGGCTCTGAGTATTTGATGACACAATCAACATCATTAATTGTAAGGATGAAAATTAATGGACCGAGGTGGCTGCCCTGAGGGACGCCGGAACGAGCGACAATGGGGTTCGAAATCGTTGAACTGAAAAGAACATTGTACTGACGGTTGTTGAGGTAGGATTGAATCCAGACGATGAATCGAGGGGGGAAGCCTAGGCGATCTAGTTTAAACAGGATAACGCTATGGGAGATCTTGTCAAAGGCCTTACTAAAATCGGTGGCGATAACATCAACATCATTACTGTTTTCCAGGGCACATAGTGTTTTGGAGACGAATTCGGTAAGGTTGGTGGTTGTAGATCTACCTTTGAGGAAGCCATGCTGGGAGAGGGAGAAAATAGACTTACAGTGGAAGAACATGGAATCATAGACCAATTTTTCGAATAGTTTAGGTATGGATGATAATTTAGCAATGGGTCTGTAGTTGGATACATCGTTCTTGGAGCCTTTTTTGAATATGGGAATAATATACGAGTTTTTCCATAATTGAGGGAAAACCCCTTGAGTGACCGAGAGGCGGAAAAGCAAAGTAAGGGGTTGAACTAGATGCATGGCACACTTTTTCAGAACGATTAAAGAAAATTTGTTCCTGTTAAGGTCATTACAAACTTGTTGCCTTCCTTTTTTTCCTAAGAAATTGTTAGTAATGTAAGTAACTTTTGTTAGGCCAATTTTTATATTTTTAGCAATTTCCGAGTCCGGAAATGAAGCCCTTAATACACGAGGCAAATATTCCATCAAATTAAAGGGAAGGTGATGCAGTAGGAAAAACATAACTAATATTAACTCCCCTCGCCCTTTTTACTTCAGATTAAAGTGATTTATTAGCTTCACTGTTTTTTATAGAATCTTCAATTCTTACCTGTCCTTTGTTGGTAAGAAAACGTTTTTGATGATATTCAGAAATTTTATGACGCTGTATATGAAACTTGCTGTTATGGATAATTTTTTCGCAAGTTTTACAAAATGCACATGCATTCTTTTTACTTACCCATGGGAATTCTCGCTGCCTTTCGTCTATAAATTTGTGGTAATAATTTTTCTTAGCAGAATTTTTATTTTCAATGTCACATTTTGGCTGTTTCGGATGATGAGAAAAACATATGGATATCGGTATCGCTAAAAAACTAACATTATTTATTTGTTCAAGCTTTATAAATAAATAATTATATATTGTTTTGTGACAATCCAACAGGTTCTATAGCAGGAATAGTATTTAATTTTTGTCAACACACATTCTCTTTTCACCATTTTCAGCAACGTCGTGTTCAGTATAGCTTCGTTTTGGATTTTTGATTAAGTACCTGCACCGACAACTTCAATAATTTCCTAAATTAAAATATCTTCAATACTACCTTTCCATATTTGAGATTCGGATTTACTTATTCCCCTTTGCCTCACTCAACAATAGCGAAATGTATATCGAAAGACTAAAATTTTGAAACCCGTAGCGTGAGTGAAAAAACAGTAAGAAGTGCAAAAATCACATCAAAATATTCAAAATCACAAAAATCAACTAAGCAAAGCAGATCAACACCAACAACCTCCCCCTCCCACTTAAATCTGACCGAATCAACGAATTTATCCTCTTTCGAACAGCTGCAGTAAAAAAACATTGTACTTGTTGCTTTTTGGGTTCATACTCCTCTGCCAGCACTACACAAACACTAGACAAACAACAATGAAACAGAGGAACTAGAAGAAATTCAGATTGAAACAAAAGTGTTCTCGTATTCACTTCTCCAAAAATATTCTACCTACGTCACAACTTCCCCTCCTGCCGAAAATTTAAGAATTCTGCAGCAAGTTAATTGTCGGATTAAGGAAGTGAAGTAGCCTCTAAGGAAGAACTGTGATTGTTTAGTTTCCATATACAGGAAAAGATTTTTTTTCTCAGCTGTCACTAAAAACAAATCTTCTTCTGTTTTTTCAGAAAATTGCAGCTGGTCGTTCCCGTACTGAAGTGAATTCACCCCCACCACATAAATAATTAAACTGCAGCCAGCTGCAACTGCGGAAGTACGGAAACAGACCTAATGTTTTGTATAAATATCGGCTTTATCCTAGTTCTTCTTCTTAATGTTCTTATCTCTTTGCTCCATCGGTATTTCGGTTATGGCAACAAGTCAACTAAAAGCTTAAGGATAGTGGCTCCATAACATGACGATGATTAGTTTACGCTGGATTATTTATTCAATCTTACGTCTATATATTTGAAAGGGGAAAAATTTAATTTGAAATGGGTTGAAGAAATTACACTATTGTAAAGGAATATTTTATTTTTATAAATTTTTTTTATCAAGTTCTAAAATCTATATTATATAGAAATCCGACAACAACCGAAACCGAAACTTTATATTTATGGGGTTTTTTACGCGCAACCGAAAATGATAATTCACAATTCGCTTTTAACAGAATTTTTTTTTTAAATTTCGGTTCCACCCGAAATCGAGTTGAAGAAAATTAATTACGGCTAAGATTGTTACTACATATTACGCATAAAAAACCGATTTGGCATTTGATTGACCGTAACCGATTTATAGTTTTGGTTATGATTCCATTTCGACTCCCTGTATTCGTTCCCCTGCAATTTTTAAGGTATTTGTATTTGTATTTAACCGACTTCCCAAAAACAAAGAGGTTCTAAGTTCGACGCGTATTTTTTTTTTTTTTTTTTTTTTTTTATGTCTGACCGGGCATAACTTCGTAACGCGTCGACCGATTTTGATGATTCTTTTTTTGTTGGATAGAGTATGTTCCCCGATTGGTACCATGTCAAAAAAAATTTTGGTAGGGTGGGGGGTGGGGGTGAAACCCAACTTTGTAACGCGTGGTCCGATTTGGATGGTTCTTTTTTTGTTGTACAGAGTATGATCCCCCATTGCTAATAGGAGAAAAAAATTTTGGCCTAGGGTGGGGGGAGGGGGGAGGGGTAGTCTAACTTTGTAACGCGTGGACCGATTTGGATAATTCTTTTTCTGTTCGATAGAGTATGTTCCGTAGTTGATACCAGGAGAAAAAAATTTTGTGGCGGAGTGGGGTGGGGGTGGGGGTGGAACCTAACTTTGTAACGCGTGGTCCGATTTCGATGGTTCTTTTGCTGTTGTATAGAGTGTGATCCCCCATTGCTAATAGGAGAATAATTTGGTCCTGTGGTGAAGGTGGGGAGGAGGAGGGGTAGTAACTTCGTAACGCGTGGACCGATTTCGATGATTCCTTTTCTGTCCGGTAGAGTATGTTCCTTGATTGATACCATGAGAAAAAAAGTTTAGTGGAATGGGGGTGGGTAGGGGGTTAAAACTAACTTTTAACGCTTGGTCCGATTTGGATGGTTCTTTCTTCGTTGTAGAGAGTCGAAGACACTAAAAAGTAAAAAATAAAATAGTTTTAAAAAAAAGTTGAACCGACTTCACAAAAAGCGCTAAAAAGCATAAAATAATTTTTAATTTTATATCTATTACGACATTTTGAAGTCGGTGCAAATTAAACAAATAAAACAACTACAGAACCACAATTGAAAATAATACATAATACTACCTGAACGTTTCAGCTTACGGGATCATAAGAAATGACGATTAAATATTTTTGTTGTAGTTGTTGATTTGCACCGACTTCAAAATGTCGTAATAGATATAAAATTAAAAATTATTTTATGCTTTTTAGCGCTTTTTGTGAAGTCGGTTCAACTTTTTTTTTAAAACTATTTTATTTGACTGATACTTTTCGAAATATTTAAGTTTATAGTAAATTTCGTTTTTAATTATCTGGAACATATTTACTTCTTTTTGGAAATTGTTTTTTAACAAATCTCATTGTGCGAAAGATAGTTAACTTAAAAATTTGAGTGATTTAAATATACTTGTGACTGGGTAGTAATTACACATTTCCCCACCCTGCACTTACCTTGCCTAACCATGTACCTACCTAAAGTCCTTAGCTTAATTCTAAGTGAAATATCCGGTTTCTTCAGAGAATACGTCTGCACCTTCATATTCTTAACTTGTGGTTTACAAGTAAACTGTTTATTGGACTATTAATATTTGCAATATTTTTTCTGTAATACTTTCTCTTATAAATTGATGCAAATTAATGTTATTTGATTATTTTTTCACGCTTCTTTTATTTTGCTCCTCCAAGAAGTAGAAGAGTTTTGCCTTAATTTAAAAAATAATAGTGGACTTAAGAGGGTTCTTGTTATCGACTAATCTGGGAAATTGATAGGTTTAAAAATGAAATATTATAGCTGGAAGAAAAATATTTTCGCAAGGAAGTAATTAAATACTTTAGTTGACATTTAAGTAAATTAAAGATTTATTCAAATTACTATGTTTCTGGATGGTAATCTACGTAGAAGGATAAAAAGAATCTTTAACGTAATCCTCGTGATCTACTTGCATTAAGACTGTGTAAATTTTGTAATTCCTGAAAAATTACTCAGATAAATTGTAAGAATAAAAAAATTATTTTACAACAGTTCTCTGCGATAATATCAGACACGAATTCTAGTAATGTTCCTTAGAAAAACAGAAAAGTGTAGCCAATGTCCGTAGACACTTTAAGAGGTTTCCGTATTAGAGTTGGTAAGAACACGTGAGACCAGATTATTTTATCTGCTACCGTTGCTACAGCCAACCAATTAACCCTACTTGGCACAAAGAGGACATCATAGAGTCGTTATTGCCAACCAGGGATTACTTTCAATTATCCTTTCGGTTTCAATTCCACAAGCATAACCAACCATTTAGATCCAGTTCTAGATGAGAACAATCTGGGGTCTGCTACCAACCACTATGCAGTGAATTCCATTTGATAATACGACTTTAGTAGTGATGTAATAACTATAAAACTTGCAATATGAGGCCACCTAACGTGACAGGACACATGTCAATTATTACGCGAACGAACGCATCTGGCGGCATCCTATTTCATTACTTTATTTCCTCGAAATGCTTTATTTATAGATTATTCGTCCTTTATTGCATTCATAACGCTACCTATTGAATTAAGTAGTGCAATTTTAAGCACAGCATATATGCATTCAAATACTTTAATGGTGAATCCAGAAAATACTTCCCATACAAATTACCACTAAACTTTCTTTTCAAACTAATTTTTTTCAATTTTAGAGCAAAACTTTTAATACTTTTCGGTGACTTCTGTTTCATTTTTATTTTTGAGGATCTAATTACTAAAGAGGAGCATGCCTTTAGGCGAAATATTTAATAAGATCAGATAGCAGCTGGTAGTGCTCAATGAGTGTTTTAATAAAGTTTTATAATTGCAATGTTCCTTAATTAACTAATGAGGTTATTTCTTTTTGTGCTCATCGTTTAATTTGTATTAAAAGTACTCTCTCAAAAATTCACCTACCTCGGTTTCTACAGGGTGATTTTTTTGTGGTACCAGAAGTTTTTTAAAAAAAAATTAATCAATTGCAATAAATTCTTTAATTGTTGTTTATTTTCGGTAAATTTGGACATTTATAATTTGTTCAGTCACTTTTTGAAAATAATATCTGTCAAGTGGTTGCCACCAGGAGCCACACACAAATCAGCCCATTTTTCAGCGTTTTGCATCACTTTTTGAAGCGTTTTTTTTTTATATATATGATGCTGCCAAAGCTCAGAGGATGCCCTATGATGCTTAAGCACAGCCTTGGCAGGAAAGGAATTAAGGTTGAGGGAAATGGGTTAGGAGGTTGAGTGAAGGAGGTGACGATGTACGCCCCTTTTGAAAGTTTCAGGCTCATAGGGGTATAGGGGTGTATAGGGTATAGGTGTGGGAGCGACTTGTAGATCTTGTATCGCACGTTGTAATGAGTCTACCAGGAATCAGGATAGCAATTTCGTTAGAACAATGGCCATGGAAATAGCGATAAAAAAGTGAGAGACAACCGACATTCCGTCGATGCTCCAGAAAGTCAAGGCCCTCAGAGATTGAGGAATCGCCAATAAGTTTAACATCCTTACGCTGAACTTTGTCTAACGCGGACAATGCGGTGTGTCCTGCCCCTGCCCAAATATGGGAATTATATTCAAGTCTAGGCCTAATGTGGGACTTGCAGATCAACACTAAGTCGGGTGGGGTGAAATATTTCTTACATCTCTGTAGAAAACCCAAACATTTCATCGCACTTTTAGCGATTGCAAATATATGATCATTCTGGTGTAATTTGGGCGATTTCCTGGCGAATATTGTCTTCAAGTTGTGCAAGGGTATCAGGTTTGCTGGCATAAACCTTGCTCTTCAAATATCCCCACAAGAAGAAGTCAGGCGAAGTCAAATTCGGTGAAGGTGATGGCCAGTTATAATCGCCATTTTTCGAAATCAATCGCTGTGGGAACATTGACCTCAATAAATCCGTTGTTTCAAGAGCTGTATGGCTTGTTGCGCCATCTTGCTGGAACCAAAAGTCCACCATTTCATTTTCAGCCAGCTCAATTGCCAAAAAATCGCGTATTATTGCCCGATATTGCACTCCATTCACCGTTACTCTTTCACCATCTTCATTTTCAAAAAAGTATGGGCCAATGACTCTTTCCGAGCATACACCTCAGTAACTTTTGGTGAATGCAAAGGCTCCTCAAAGATCAATTGTAGATTTTTAGGGCCTCAATTACGAACATTTTTCGTATTAACACTGCCACACAGCGTAAAATGAGCTTCGTCGCAATGAGCTCTATACACACGTTGCGCTACAGTAACCGAGGATTTTTTTTGAAAATAACATTTTACAATTTCAGAGCGTTCTTTCGGTGTATAGTGCTCCATGGTAAAAATTGTACTGGAATGACGTTCCCAACGCTGGCTGTCATATGTCGATCTGACATCTAACTTCGAGTTGTACGTATTCAACATCGGGTACCACTAAAAAAATAACCCTTTATATATAGCATTTAAATTAATTAGAGAAATAGGAACTATACTTAGATTGATTGATGATTGATTTCTACAAATTAAAATAAGCGAAATAAATATTATATGTGATATTATGTGTGTCTTAATCGTATAAAGAAGGAATTTAGCCGAATCTACAATAATAAGTATATGAAATGAAAGCTTGTACAACTTTCATTAGTATTAAAGCTTTATACCTCTTCAAAGTCTCCAACGACTCAATGTAAACACAAACTTTCCTAGGGGCTGAAAAAGGTGAAATCGAGTTTTCTGAGAAATTTAATCAGGTTTAATTAGTAACTTATGAAATTTCCTACAAAAATGAGTTCATTTGTTGTTCGAAGGACTAATCGATTCAGGAATATTTCTCGTATTACCTTTTTGGCCACGTGTAATTTACGTGACATTGCCTCTGTGAGGGTAATACTACCCTCATATGATGATCTCTATACGTCATCGCATAAGGTGTGCCAAAATGATAGATCTTAACTAGTCAAATAAAAAATTATATGGCAGGGGGAGGGGCGATCTCAAGCGTTTGGGAGTTACAGGGTGATTCATAAATTTCAATTTTCCATGGTATGTACATTACTCTTTTATTTTTATCTTTTGATCTACCCAACATAGCCACATCAAACAAAAGCTAAGAAACTACCATTTCAATGGCCTTTCCAAAATTGTCAACAATGTTGATCTTACTCCTACCATTACAGGTACAGACACATTAAAAAAATTAAAAAATGGTTTGCGATTACCTAAAATTCAGCATTTTTCCAAATTGTCTCCGAAATTCATGTACTTCGTACACCCCTTTTTTATTTTTATTAGATTACCCATATTATTACCTTTCCAAGAGATTACAACATGTCCACGTAGATAAAATATGTAGAAATGAATGCCTAAAAATCCAATCGGAGAATATTATAAAAACCAACAAATTAAAGAAATTAAACTCAAATTAATTCTAAAATCCTTTTTATTGAATTTAAAAATAATTACAATTAATCTTGATAAGTACCAAAAGCCGTTCAAGATGTCCACCACCAATTTGGATTCATTTCAACAATCTCTTTCTAGGTCCTTGTTTAAGGTGTATTGCAGCCAGCCTTCGTCGCTGCATTCCTAATTCGGCTAACTTAATCCTCCCTATTGGTTCCCCATAAGAAAAGTCCAATGGGGTAAGGTTTGGAGATCTAGCAGGCCAAGGAATCGGTGCACCTCGTCCAATCCAGCGGTTAGGAAAGAATTCACTTAGTATTGTGCTTGTACTCCATCGTGTTGGTAAAAAATTTCCCTTAGATTATCCATAGGGTTCCCCTATATTAGGTCTGGTAGTGGATTGTCCAAAAAGTCAGCATACATTTCACTATTAAGCACTTGCGGTAAAATGAATGGTCCTACAAAATGGTTTCCGATGATACCAGCCCAAATATTGACAATAAAACTCTGCTGGAATGAGGTCACCTTTGCCCTGTGTGGGTTAGTGTTCGACCAGATATGGAGGTTATGGAAGTTTATAATATCATTCCTGGTAAATTGACATTCATCTGTCCACAGAATTCGGACCAGAAAGGCTCTGTCGTCAATGTCGCGTTCCAGAAGCCAAGTGCTAAATTTCAGTCTTCTCTCGGAATCTCCTTCCAGTAGTCCTTGGGTTCAGTGATAGTGATATGGACGTAATCCCCCTCGACAAATAACTCTCCATACCTTAGATGACGTTACTCCTAATCGCCTTGCGACTCGTTTCGTGCTCCTCTCAAGGTCCTTGCTCACCATGCTGATTATTTGGTTCTCGACGTTGGCAGAAGTTCCAGAAGTTTCGGGTCGTGTCTCCATGTCGTGTGAAGTTACACTTCCAGTTTCTCTTTACCTTTGGAAAGTCCGCGCAAATACCCCTCTTTCAGGTGCTCGCCGGTTAGGGAATCTCCTTTGATATTCCACTACAGCCGCTCTCTCTTTTCCACTACACTTTACTACACCATAAATGTAAATAATATCCGCGTATTCCTCAAATGTAAATTCTATAATGTTTTAATAATTTTTGCTTAAAAATACCCGTATTTATTGTTTTATTGTGAATTGTGAATTCTCGATAACACAAGCTAATATCGGCAATAAATCAAAACTACACTAACATTTTTATAACTATTTTGTAGCAATAATTAAAATTAAGTACCTGTGAACCCAAAACAAACATTTTCGACCTTTTATCTTAAAAACTTTGTTTTAGTAAAAAATTTAAAGTGCAATAAAATAATTAGGTACTCAGGGAGTTCTAAGGATGCGGTTTTCCTAATCATGTGTCTACTTTGCCATGTTGCACCTGTTTGGAAAGGTAATAAGAAGGGTAGGGTAATCCAATAAAAATAAAAAGAGGTGTACTAATTACATGGATTTCGGAGAAAATTTGGGAAAATGCTGAGTTTTAGGTAATCCCAAACCATTTCTTTCAATTTTGGTAGTGACTGTACCTGTAATGGTAAGAGTTAGATCATCATTCTTGATAATTTGGAAAGGTCATTGGTATAGTAGATTTTAAGCGTTTGTTTGATGTCGCTGTGTTGGGTAGATAAAGAGATAAAAATAAAAGAAAATGTGCATACCATGAAAAACTGAATTTATAAATCACCCTGTAACTCCTTAACGGTTAAGATTCCCCCCCCCCCCCCCCCTGCCGTAAAATTTTTTTTTATCTTGTTGAGATCTATCACCCCACTCATTTTGGCACGTCAGATCTGAAACACCCTGTATAAGGTTTTGCGGTGGGATGATGCGTTTTAACTCTGATGAAATTTGTTTATTATATTGTAGAATTATTATCATGTTATTTATTTAACCTATCTAGTAGAAATATATTTACCTATCTAGAGATATCCAAGTTTCCAAACACAGTATATTTAATAATGGAATAAATAAAATAAATCGTACTGCTGTCGTGATTTTCCTTATTATAGGCCAGAAATAATAACCTAATTGAAAAGATTTCAAAAAATTTCCTTTAGATTCCTCAGAATAAAATTTCGAGTGATGGCTCCACTTATGCCGTACCAGAATATGACCTTCATCAGTAAATAAATTTGAATTTATGGATGAAAAAATTCCCTGACTTTAGTGAAAATTCCCAAAATTCCCTTAAATTTCCCAGACTACTTAAATTCCCTGACTTTTCCCGGTTTTTCAGAGAGTGGCCGCCCTACTCATTGTTTTATATATAAAAAAAAAAGTTTAATGGAGTAAGATCTGAAGCGCTAGCAGGCCAAGGAATCCGGGCAATTCGTCGAATCCAACTTTTAATTCAACAGAGCAGCCTTCTTCGCTGAAATGTAGCAGTGCATTAACATACAACACACATTAGATCTCTGCTATGAACAAAAATAAAAATAAAACAATAAAATAAATGAATTAATATAAAAAAACAACTAAGTCGAATTGTTTTAAAAATAAATAATAAATACCAAACATTGTAATTTTGAAATATTCATTACTTTCCCAAAGCATATTATGAGAAAATGGAAATTTTTTATCACTTTTTCAGGTTAAATTATACAATTTAAATTTTCCCTTGCAATTATAAATTCTTCTAAATTACAATATTTTCCTGTAGCTATAGTGTAATATTTGAATGCCAAAGCTTAAAGCCTTTCGCACTTGACCGCATATTTTGTGTTAGATTTTAGAATATTTCAAAATTATATTGTGCAACCCAATTATCACGTCCTACAGAAACTTTTGACATAATTTCCTGCTATCAGAAAGAAAGCTCTTGCATTTTTACTCAACTTTAATTTTAGCGTCAAATATTTCTAACTACCCCCTTTTACATATGCATAGGTTAAGCATAAAAGATTAAACTTATTCAACTATTTCATGTAGAATTTTAAAGGTATATGTGCGAACACTTAATCCACATTTATCTCCATTGAAGGAAACTTCACTTACCAAGCCAAGTTTTTAATCCTTTTTAGGTTTTAATCGTTTCTGTATTCTATATCCTTCCCTCGAGCATTGCATCATGTGCTGTTGTTGTATTTTGAGCTTAAATGAAAAGTTTTTTAATCATAAAACCCTTCTGAAAAGATATTCTTCCTTTTTCCCATTTTATAAAATATCTCCACCCATTGTTGGTGCACTTTTGTGAATTGCTTGACTACTCATAGTAAATCGAGGATTTAGAAAGGTTTAGGCTCTTGTAAGAGCACGCTCTAAGGAAGATGGAAACTCAAACAAGTGAAAGCTTTTAATACAATCGATAATTTCTGCCACACTTAACAAAAATGCTTAAATTGAAGTTGGAAACATTCAGAAATGAAGCCTTGCTTATGAATCCAAATGAGGTCAGATTGTGGCTGACATGTGTGCATTCATTCAAGTTTTGCTTTTTGTTTAAATTTTTTGAAAAGTTTCAATGAATATCTCCCGGCAAAACCGCAATTGTGAAAGGATCGACTGACGCTGAAAGAAATCTTGTGGACAATTTCTTGTCTAGAAGACGATTTCGACTTTCGTATAGGATTTGAAGAAATCGTTAAGATGTCTCAACGAGCAAAAGAGGCAGCCAGCCACATTTTTAAAACAGAGTTGAATGTTTATTTTCTTCCATTTAAACTTTAATCGTTTTAAATGATGCTGAGAAAGGTAAGGTAGTACTGCTTCAAAGTAACAAATTCATTAATTTAAGAGAGGGCGTACCCAGTCTTATTAACTACTAGGTCTAGTCTAGGTAGCCTAAATCGGATTTAACACTGACTTGAAAAATTTTTTTATATATTCTTAATATATCATAAACTACTTTAAAAATTTTGCGGCAGCCTAAATTCAGAATATGCATCTTTCAGATTTTTCTAATTTTTCAAAAGGGTTTTTTAAGGAGGGTCACCATTGTGAAAGATTCCAACAAGGAATTCGAATTTTTTTGTTAACTAGCTTATTTTTTTAGGATTTGGTAAAAAGTTATGTTATCCTACAGTTATATTTATTTGAATTTTTATTAATAAAAATAAAAAAAAACACCAAAATTAAATAAGTTAAATCAAACGTCAGCAGTAAAAGAGTGAACCAATGTCGGAATCGCTGCTTCGAGATTGGTTGTTCAAAACAAAAAAGAAAAATCCAAATATGCATTCAATCTATATAACTGAATGTTTCGGCTATCGCTTTTAGAAATTTTTCTTTTTACAAAATGGCAAATGTTGAAAAAAAATTCGTTTTGGAATGACTTTTTTGTAATTAAAACGGTCGAAGAAATACTAAATAAAAAAACCCCCCTACGTGCCAGGAAAGCTACAGCGGTTAGAAAAAGTACCGATGAAAAAAACTATTTTATTAAATTAAAGTTTTTGAGTTTTGTTCGCATATTCAAAGCAAAATTTTTTTCATGGGGCCGAAACCCAGGACTAAAGTTACGGAACTAATATCGGTTAATATTTGCGGACATTATGAATGCTTCAACAATTTGAAAGCATTCCCAAAAGCAAAAGCTTGAAAAATTTTCCCTTTGTTTGTATTCGGGTAGACGGTACTCGACCATGTTTACAACCTCCATACAAAGGACTTTAGAAAGGCACGAAAAGTTTTACAAAATTTTAATAAAAGATAAAGAAGTTTCCCTAAATGGACTTTAACCTGGCTTTACTAATTCCTATGATGCTTCTTCTAATTCTAAAGAACATTCCGATAATTTTGCGCAAAGGTTAGAGTTGCCACGTCGGGTTCACCAATGCAGGGAGGTTGTAGTACGTAATCACTCCCTCATTAACAGGTCCAGGCCAAAACCTGGATAGGAGGTTGTCCCCACCGTTATTAACAACTTCTATTCCGAATCTATACTGCTTAATTCTCTTCCTATGTTAAGCGGTTCCGTATGCCTATAGGTCGTATTTCTTTTCTGTCGCCTAAAAGGGTCTTCCAATCTTACTTCTTGAGGAAAACTTTCCGTTAACTGTTAAATACAGTCAACTAGTTGGTATTTAGAAAAATGAAATATAGTATAATGTTTGGATTCAAAACGACATCCGGCAGATTTCGTTAATAAGATTTTATTCCAATACTTTTTTTACAACTTAGGTCTAGTTCTATTTAAGGCTCTAGCAAATAGAGATGGTCGATACCACATCGATATATCGAAGTATCGATAATATACTACAAAAATATCGACATTTTCAATGCTCGATAAATGCTATAATCAATGAATGTTATAATCAATAAATAAATTGACAAAAGATCATCTTTCCTTGTGATTTTGATTATTTACGTGTGATATGGTTTACTTTCTCATAGAATTAGCAGATTTAGTTTCGGGAAAATTGCAAATAAAAAACAATGGTACCTCCAAAGAACGAGGAACAGGCAGAATTCAAATGACTCGATGGTAAACGAGCACAGTGAAAGAGATGCGACCTCGACCTGTCTAGATCAGTTTGGAATTTTTGTTTTCGAGTTTCATCTAGTTTTTGTGTTTTCGCGAAGGTGTCCAGCAGCTGAAGAAAAGTTAACCCTTTGGTGCTGCTGTTGAGAACGAGCCAGAGGAGCTTAACTTTTCTTCATTAGAAACGCCGATCGTGTTAAAAAATATTTTAATATTTCTTACGTTGCTCGAGTTTAAAAAACAGTTTGTTTTGGTTTTTATTTTAGCTCTTTTATATTAGCAGCAATTATCAGAAAGCACTTTCGGATCCGAGAAAACAACTTTCCATCCACTTTCTTATGATGTAGTCAAAGCTCAAGGACAACCCTATGATGCGTTAGCTTGGCTTTGATCGGAAGGGAATAAGGGTACATAAATGTCTTATTTTTGCTCCAAGCTCGACAACAGCCCTGAGACGGAGTGTATTTAAAAATTTTTTATTTTAGAAAATCACGGCTCTGGAACCATGGCGTGGTGATCGTGTCACTCATCCATCAATCCAACCACTTCACAACTTGCCAAGTTTTATTAAATTGATTTTACGTAGATGAGATACTTAAAAATTTCGAGGAATTACGCATTGTCCAATAATATTGTTGTACTGCTACAGAAGCTTTAGGATGCGCTGCTTATAATATAAAAATACTATTAAAGGAAAGTGGTCGTCCTTTTCTTTGCTTTTGATATTTATAGAAAAGCTATGTACTCCGATGCAAGTATACCGACAAACTCGAACCACCCTTATTGCGTAAAATTATCTGCGTTTCATTCCAAGATTAATAAAACTGAAAACAAACTGTTTAAAATCCCATTTTCACATGAATTATTTGAAAAGAATGTAAAATAATTAAGACAATAGCAAAAAACAATGGCTATGTAGAAAGCTTGATAGATAAACTTATTAGAGATAAAAATAAAGAAATAGATCTTAGAAATATTTAGCCAAAGTCTAAAGACGAAAATAATAGGAAATGGATCAAATTAAAATATATAGGAAAATCGAGCGAGACAATTGCAAAAAAGTTAAAAAATAAATTAAACGTTTTACAACAATTGATTTAAAAAAAATTATATTTTTATGACAAACAGGACCTAATTTTAAAACAAGGTTTAAGAAACATCTAAATTCGTTAAAAAATAATTCAATGGTATCGAACCATTTATATGAAACCGGATATAGTTACAGTATTGGAGGCCATGAAGGCCCCTTGCGAATGACCTTAAAAAGAAGAAGCATGGTCAGAACTTAAAACTACCCAGATCTCTGTATGAATCTATTGAGGTCCTCCAAAGCTAAGGTTAGTCGTCCAAATTGTCAAAGAACCTTGCTCCCAAACAGATGAGTCGTCGTTCATTTAGAGCCGCACATTCGCAGAGAGCCTATGGACTCAATTTCTTCTTCATCTCTGCAGCTTCTACAGAACTGACATCTGTTTTTCTTTTGCAGTAAGTGCAGCTTTCATTATAGCGTATATTTCCGCTTGTAAGATGCTGCATTCGCTGGTGAGTCTATACGTCCTTTCTGTTTTCGATCCATCTGTGAAGATGGCAGTTGCTTTAATTATGTATTCAGGGTGCTTCCAATCTTCTCTGTTAGGTATGATAACGGAAAAGGGTTTTCTAAAGTCATATTATGGCTTCATATAATCCGTTGAGGGGTGCAACCCATTTTGATTAAAGAAGTCCAGTATTACTGCATGTCCAAAATTCTGTGGTGTCCATTGGCTGTTTTCTCTGAGTCTGAGAGCTGCCAGGGTTGCCATTCTTTTCGTATGGAGTTCTTTGGGTTGAAGGTGTAAAATGGCTTCCAAACTAGTTTGTGGTTCCCAAGCAAGCGAGCATTTGCACCTTTGCTAAAGAGTTAAGGTGAGTTTTCTTATTAACTGCATCCCACCAAACAATTGACCCATGAGTAAGAATAGACCTGACGATCGCTGTGTACAATATGCGGTTTCATGCCCCATTTCTTACCAAAGGTTTTCTTGCAAGCTTAGAATGCATTGAGTCCTTTCTTCATCCACTTTTCCATATTCCGTCTCCAATTCAATTTGGAATCGAATATTACGCCCAGAAACTTGGCTTCCGAGGAGAGTTTGAGGGCACTACCTTTAAGTTTTGGTGGTTTCCAAATAGGTAGTTCGTAAACCGGGGCTTACGGGGGCTTATCGTAAGACCGTTTTTCTCTGCCCATCTTGATATGTCTGTCAAAGCAGAGCTCATGACGTCACTGACTGTTTGTTGAAACTTTCCTTTTGCCAGCAAGACTATGTTGTCTGCGTACGCTACCGTTTTAATGCCTATCTGTCTGTATCCAGTTTGTCAGAAATATCTCATTTCCAGATTCCCCTAAAGAGGAAATGATGTATCCTGTTTGTAGCAATTTCCTTAGTGAAGGTATTTTTCGAAGTCCGAAAGCGTAGTGACGAGTTTGTTCGCCAAGCCATCGGTCTATTTATATCGACTCTGTTCCAAAAAGATTGGCAGACACAGTAAATGACAAGCTATATGTGCAACCATCTTTTGAATAATTTTGGACGACCCACAACATGAGCGTTTTTACATGCGAAGTTCTTAAGTACAATACGAATTCGAGTGACAGAATGGTCGGATCAAAAATTTGGTTGTAGCGAGATTATATCTTTAAGTAGTAGGTTAAAGTAGGAATAAAATAGAAATTGAATTTTACTTACATTAAAAATTCTTTAGAACTATTTATGTTGAAATATATATTTGGCTCAATGCTGCAGAGCTATTATTGCCCGTCAAAAACAGATCAGTTTTTTCCTTTAAACTTCTTAACAAAAGATATTAACATAATTATGGCGACCTTTTACGAAATTTATAAAGAATGTTATCATTAAAATCATTACTTATATTTGTACGTTAACTTGGTTAAATTACCTAGGTTAGGTTAGGTTAAAGTGGCTGCCTAAGAAGGCAAACTTAGGCCTAAGAGGCCCTTTGTGCTACCACGTTGAGGCTTGAATTCAACAACCCCATAGAATTACCTAAGGAATAAGAGGGTTAACATGTTGCCCCCTGTGTACCGAACCAGTTTCTTGTATCCAGTAGAGCCAGTTCACGGGAAGTCAAAATAATTTTAACTGGGTTGTGAAGGGTGAATTACCTAAGTACTATTTGTAAATCCGTTGAAATGAAAATAATATACAGTTTGAAAATATATATAAGTGCATAATTTTGAAAGTAGAATGAGTACCTGGGAAATGACTTCTTGTTTTATATGGACTGGTTTACCTTTTGTCGTAGAGCTTTTGAATTGTTTATGATCTTTGAGGGAGTTTTTTGTAGAAATCATTGCTGTCAGAGCTCGTATTCTGAGTTCGCTTGTCTTTTGGGTTTCAGTCCATTTATTTGGCGTATTTTTAGCGATTTCTTGGGGTTTAATTTATTATAAATATTAAATATTGGTTAAATTTTGAACATTCAAATAAGGTTTACGATTCCATAAATGATATTAAAAATTTATTTTGACTTCAGGTGATTTGACTGAAATCCTCCCTTTTTATTATACGTGATAAACTAAGCTTGTTGAATTTTGAACTACCGTTCTGTTACATGATTTTCAATAAGGGTTTTAAATTTATGAATTTTTTGTTCTAATTTCTGAATTGTTATCTTCTTTATATAATGAATACATGTAGGTGAAATAGCTCCTATTATACGGGAACGTCTTTTCAAAGTTTTTTTTTCAAATCAGCGGATGATAAAAGAAGAGATATTTGGCTAGCTTAATGTAGTGGGTATTTATTTGAGGATAAAACTGAAGAGATTAGAAATGTTTATAAATGTTGAAAACACTTTTGAATTTATGATAAGGTAGAAAGTGCCATCATTACGTCTTCGACAAATTTGTTATTCCCATTCCAAACAATGAAAATATTTGTGAATGCTTCACATATACCTGTGACTTGAAATGTAAAAAGAAAATTAAGCAAATGGTTGTGAATTCTACTAAACAAAACAAAAAACACGAATAGATCCACCAATTAACACATTTTTATGCATGTAGAATTGGGAACGTCAATAATTCTTTCAGCAACCTGTAAGGCATCTTGTTATATGCATAAAGAACTCAATGCAAAGACTTACATTAGAGATTATATATTTTTTTTACGGATTTTGTGATTTAGAAAACAACTAAGGATATCCAGAATAACATCGTATCCATTATTATTAATGCTAAAGCTAAATATAAGCTGGAAACAACAAATATTCTATTAATTTGAAAAAGTATTTGCTAGTGATTTAGCTTTAGTGGCTGCCTGAGGCAAGTTGCAGACAGCCACTCCCGTATTTTTGTGACTGCATTCCCAATATTTTTAATTAAATCTTCTTGAATAAACTTCATCCTTCATTGTTCCCCATGAGAGAAAGTCCAATTGAGTAAAACCTGAAAATCTGGCAAGCCAAGGAATCGGTGCACCTTGCCCAAGCCAGCAGTCAGGAAATATTTCATTCAATATTTCCTTTACAATAATACAAGAATTCGCTGAAGGCCCATCCTGTTGGTAAAATATTGCCCTAAAGTTATCCAAACAGATGTCCTCTAGTAGATCTGACAGTGAACTCTCCAAAATATTCTCATAAATTTGGCTACTAAGCACCTGCGGCAAAATGAATGGTCTTATTAAATGGGCGACAATAATACCAACCCAAATATTGTCCCACAATTTGGGCTGGAAGGAGTTCGGCTTGTCCTATGTGGGTAAGTGTCCGTCCGCAGAATTCGGCCCAGAAGTGCCCCGTTCTCTAAATCGCATTACAAAAGCCAAATGCAAAATTTTAATCCCGACTCGAAATATCCTTCCAGTAGTCCTTAAAATGGGATATAATTAATATAATTATAATATAAGTAATCGTCCTCGATGAATAACCCTCCAGACTTTAACTGACGACAAATATAATCGCCTCGCCGCGGGCTGGTTTTACGACGCGGACGAATCTTCCGATGTTTCAACTCGCAATTCCGTGCTGTTTGAATTTACACTTCCGGTTTCTCTTAGCCTTCAGAAAGTTCGCGAAAATACTCTCCTTTTTGTGCACGTCGATTAGGGAATCTTGTTTTATATTTCGGAACAGCCGCTTTTTCTTTTCAGTCTACTACACAATTAAATGTTAATTATATCCTCGCATTCCTCAAAAGTCAATTCTCCTAATTTTTAATAATTTTAGCTTAAGAACATCAGTAGTTATCAATTTGTTTTCAACTATTATTAATATTCTTGCTGGCCTGCTGATCAAGTATTGCTACCAGAACGCCAGGATTGTAGGGTGTGAACTCTCGCTAATACAAGCTAATATCGGCAATAAAACAAAATTACACTATCATTTTTATAACTTTTTTTCCAGAAAAAATTAAAATTAATTTCATGTGTATCTTAAACAAACATTTGCACAACATAAAGTGCAATAATTGAATTCTAAGGATGCGGTATTTTTAACCTTCTGCGTTGTACTTTTAGAAAAGTAATAAGATGGATAACTTTATAAAAAAAACAGATGTATTAATTAGATGAATTTCAAAGAAAATTTGGGAAATGCTGAATTTTAGGTTACCGAAAAACAAATTTTGGAAGTGACCGTACTTGCAATGGTAGGGGTTCAATCAACTTTATTGACAGTTTTGGAAGGGTAATTGGTGTATCAGTTTTCTGCCGTTTGTTTGATCTCGCTGTGTTCAGTACAACAAAAGTTAAAAATAAAATAGTAATGTACATACCATGAAAATTTCAACTTTATGAATCACACTGTAACACCAAAACGGTTACGATTGCCCTCCCCCCTCTACCTGTCAGAAGCTTTTTTGTTTGCCTATTTGATATCTATCCCCCACTTACATTGGCACATCAGATCCGGAACACCCTGTATACATAAGATTGGATATTGTGGCGAAAACTTGCGACAAATGATGTTCCAATAGATCTGCTTTTGAAAAAAATGCATGTAACGGCGAAAACTCTTTTCATAAAAATCAATAACCAAAAATATAGCTAGCTGCTTACGCAATGCACCACGTCAATTTTTTTCCGTTTTTAATGTTCGTATGATATCCGCGTCTTCGCGTTCAAAACTTTGTGATGAAATTCAACTTGGAGAAAATGTTATATATATATATATATATAATATACACACTCAATATTCAAAACGAAAACAAAACCCGTTTATCGCACTTATTACCCAAGCCTGCGAAATTTTGAAAAAAATTTCCCCTTGGACAATCATTACCGAATCCAGGCTCAGAATTGCTCTATCACGTCAGGCTTTTCAGATATTCTAACCTAAAAGTCCCCAAAAAAACCAGTTTTTTTAAATATTTGAGGTTATGTAGCACCGCTATAATTTTCATGTTCATGAATTTCTCGGTATATAAAAAGTGTATGGTCACTTTATTCAAGTGACCATAAAGTTCATCGTAAGGAAATTTTTTAAAGTTAAACTGCAACTAACTTTACAAGTTACTAAGTGTCGAGTTACAATGTCAAAGTTTTGGAAACTTTTGTATTAAAAAGAGATTTTCAAATTGTTTCTCAAAATCATATTTTTTTAGCATTTGCCACATTTACATTTAAAGGGGTAAATCTTTTTGCAAAAAATTTTTTCTGCTTATTGTTCAGAAATTTGTCACTCCTCTCTTACTAACAAAATTCTGAAAAAAAATGTCCAATTTTCTTCACCCAAAAGTGTTTAGAAAAGGGCCATTTTGTGCACTTGTTTTTGAATATGCGCCATTTTTCGGCAGTTTGCTTATTTCCGGGTTCTTAACCGACTTCCCAAAACAAAGAGGTTCGAAGTTCAGGGTAGAACCTAACTTTGTAACGCGTGGTCCGATTTCGATAGTTCTTTTTCTGTTGTATAGAGGGTGATCTCCCATTGCAAATAGGAGAATAATTTGGTCCTATGGTGTGGGGAGGGGGTGGGGGGGACGACTAGTCTAACTTCGTAACACGTGGACCGATTTGGATAATTCTTTTTCTGTTGGGTAGAGTATGCTCCCTGGTTTATGCAACGAGAAAAAAATGTTGGTGGGGTTGGGGTGGGGGGAAGAGGGTGGAACCTAACTTGGTAACGCGTGGACCGATTTGGATGGTTTTTTTGCTGTTGTATAGAGTGTGATCCCCCATTGCTAATAGGAGAATCATTTGGTCCTATGGCGGAGGTGGGGGAGGGGAGGTGTAGTAACTTCGTAGCGCGTGGATTCTGCGATGATTCCTTTTCTGTTCGGTATATGTTCCTTGATTGATACGATGAGAAGAAATTTTTAGTGAGGTGGAGGTGGGGTAGGGGGTTAAACCTAACTTTTCAACGCGTGGATCGATTTGGATGGTTCTTTCTTCGTTGTATAGAGTAGAAGACACTAAAAAGTGAAAAATAAAATAGTTTTTAAAAAAAAAGTTGAACCGACTTCACAAAAAGCGCTAAAAAGCATAAAATAATTTTTAATTTTACATCTATTACGACATTTTGAAGTCGGTGCAAATTAAACAAATAAAACAACTACAGTACCACAATAGAAAATAATACATAATACTACCTGAACATTTGCGCTCACGGGATCATACAAAATAACGATTAAATTTTTTTGTTGTAGTTGTTTGGTTTGTTTTATTTGCACCGACTTCAAAATGTCGTAATAGATGTAAAATTAAAAATTATTTTATGCTTTTTAGCGCTTTTTGTAAAGTCGGTTGAACTTTTTTTAAAAACGATGGACCGATTTTGATGATTCTGTTTTTGAATTCTAACAAAAATTGTGGCTTTTTGAGAGTGTTGAAGGGGGCGGAGCCTATATTTATAAGGCATAGACCGATTGTGTTGATTGATGTGAATTATTCTTCTCTAAAATATAGAGAAACCCGCTTTAAGTTTTATTCATTAAGTACCTATTGATTGTAATGTATTTTGTAAGAATTAAATCAACAACTAAAATATCAATATAAACTACCCACAACTTGTATATCGAATGGAAAAAATGTTACAATTTCAGTAGTGGTAGTTATTTGTCATAATTTTTGCATAAATGACATTTATGTGTTGACCAATTAGAATAAATTTGGTTTTCGCTTCTACAGTCTTTTTTTTCTCTTATCTCCTGTCCTTGACTCTTTTTCCTCTTATTGTGTCCATGTCGGTAGGAGTCGAACATTTTCCATGGAGCGATCCTTAGCATCTTGCGCATTTAATCTTCATGTTTTTATTTTGAAGTTCTTTTAAACAAGTTTTCAAGTAGTGGAGATGCTTTGCCAACAGATTTGATGTAATACATAACTTAAAAATTTGATTAAAATCCTTTTACGATTTTTTCGCACTTTATTTACTGTTTACGTTTTCGTTTGGCAAGTTGTTTCCTGTCTGAATTAAACTTAAAAATAAAATTTTTTCCTACCTCTTTTATTTTGATTCAACTTTACATCCTTTTTCTAATTCTTAATTAAGACAAAGCAAAGTTCAAGATAAACTTTAGCAGATGCAATCGCGCGTTGTCGATAATAATGCTCCAGTTTGTTAGTAGAACGCCACACTAACAAATTATAGTGCAGGAAGAACACCATTCACGCATCCGCAATAATGCCATTGCAGTTCAATAGTCTATTAGTCTGGCATATATTTTAAGGTCAGTCTGAATGAATTTTATATTTTAGCGTAGACAAAAATTAATACTGTTTAAGGGTTGCATTAGGGGAGTGGTTTCTGATGCGGGAGGAAGGGGGATTTATTTTTTAAAAGTACCTTTTAAAATTAATTCGGCGAAAAAAAGGCTCATTTGTAAGAATTTTTTTAGGCGCTACAGGTAATACAAATTTATTTATTTGATCGTAACATTATAGTACAACATTTGAACAATATTTCCTTAAATTTTTAGAGCAAACTATAAATAATTAAGCCGACGGTAGCAAATCTTCGGAGGCGCCTCGAAAAAAAGTTGTCCGCCGGTGAACACTATAACTCATGACTGGATGATCCGAAATTAAAAAAAATATATCATTAGATAATCGCATTCATGAGGTATCGCTGGGAGGAAATTTTGTTTTTTTCAATTTCTCAATTTTTTGTGACACTTAGAAGCGAAAACACCGATTTTCGCCCTAAAAAATGGGCCTATTTGTTATTGTAAAATTAATAATTATGAATAAAACTCCCAGCAATACTTGCTCATTTATGTAAAGAAGAAGTATACCAAATTTCAAAGGAATCGGTTGAGTAGATTTTGATTTAAACTGTTCACCGACTTCAAAAATGACAAGTGTCAGAAAATCGCTTTAAATCCAATACATATTAAACAACGGAGCAACGAACACTTATAGTTCTATATCTTAGTTAGGTTTTTCCCAATTTGTTAAAAATTTTGACAGAACAATCTTAACAAAACCATAAAAAGAAATTTAAAAAAACATTTTTAATACGTCCCCCCCCCTAATCACTTTCAGCCGACCGGGTAAATATACCCAATCCGCCCTTTCTAAACATCTTGGGTGTTGAGATATCTTGGGCTTGGTCCGATTATATATTTGAAATCGCCAAAAATGCTTGTGTTTTTTATAGAAATGTAAGTAATAGTTCTCTCCCATTGACACACTCCCACACTCGAATATAATTCCCATATCTGGGCAGGTGCTCGACGTACCACATTGTCCACATTATATACAAAGTTCAAAGAAAGGCTAGTGAACTTATTGTCCACATTATCCGAAAGCATTGCCCCCTCTAGATCATCGACAAAATATCGGTTGTTTTTCGCTCCCATCCACATTTCCAGGTCCGCTGTTATAACGAAATTTCTAGCGTAATTCCAAAACACGCCATACAAGAGCTTCAAATCGTGCCCACTCAAATTTCTGTCCCAAATTCAAATTGGGACGTACCGTTAAATTTCGGAATCTTTTCTAAGAAAACAACACGACCGTATAACAATTTACTATCTTATGTTTCTCCCTCGTCTTATCAACCTGAAACTTTCAAATTAGGTGTACACCGTCCACTCCTTCACTTAACTGCTTAACTCTCTTGCCTGATCCTTAATTCCTTTCCTGCAAAGGATGGTTTAAGTAATATAATATGTCACAATAACCTTTCCTTTTTTTAACAGATAACATTATCTAAATTGACATGATTTTATTTATTTAACGAGCAGTGGCGATCAATTGTAATGTAATGTATTATTCATTAAAAACAAATTAATTCAACTGCTCCTATGGACTTCGTATTTCCTTTGGGAAGTCACCATAACGAACACTGAAAATAACTGCTACATTTTCAGATTCATTTAAATTTTCCCGCATGAACAAATTAACTCAAGTTTGCTCAATTTCAAATGAAGTAATTTTACAAATTAATTGAAGCGAACCTTGGCTTCAAGTCAGACATACCACGAATCCTTTCAGTGCCCGAAAACACATTTCCCAGTTGCCACATGTGACGTATGTTACACAAACATCGTCCTCACATATCTCTATTGTATACAAACGTAGTAGATTTATTTGTAATTTAAATTTCTACCAATTTCAAGAGAAAATTAATTCATGAATTAAATGAAGAAATTAAATTAGCTAAAAATGAAGCGACTGTAGGTTCCCGAGCACATATCGTATGCCTGTGATAAACTTGGGTTCCATCTGGAAGCCACGTGAGCACGTTCCACCATATTTAATGCCAGCAATTATTAAGACACATCACGTAACCTAAACATTTCATAAATTTCAGAACAGACAACCAACCTTGTGTACTCATAACTTAAGGAGTTGGAAAAGTTTCGGATGATAAATGGCTTCGAAGTAAAGTTCACGTCATTGATTCTTCAAGCAGGGTTTGTAGGCCTAGCTCACAGATAGCACAAGTCTTATAAGTTCAGTCAAGAGATTTCCAAATTTTAAATTGTTCGGAAAATTGCGGAAAAATGTCTGCACATGATATCCTCAATAACCTATCTCTGTTGGGGAGCAAATTGTGAAAACAAAGATAAAGGGAACGTTAGTTTGCTCCTTGTACCGGAGACTAGACCAGGCGTTGCTTTGTGGGATGTAGAATTAATTCCAGTTGTTAAACTTCTAACTTGATTTATTAACTTTCTTTAGAAGTGTTGTCTAATTCTGATACTGTTTATTCGATTAAGAGAAGAGAACCATTTCATTTCAATCGGGAAAGTGGGGAGCGCAGGGCCTTAGGTTTACAATGATTTTCATCTATCTTAGCATGCAGTCATAGGGATGAAATTTAATAAGGCGAAAATTTAAAATTTGTGCTTCCGTGCTGCTTAGTCAAGCGAGCAAATGTTTATAAAATGGGGAAAATTGGTAGCGTTGGGAAACACTCCCTTCATAACGTTGTGGTATACACAAACACCGAAGGTGTTACATTCCGTAGTTTACTGTTGGTTAGGTATACATGTGTCTGCGAGCCCTTTTCAACAAATGTCACCTGGTCAGCTATCAAGGTAAGGCCAATTAAAGGGATTAGGCGCCTCTTACGCAAGAAGGAGTAAAAACAGTTGAAATTTCGAAAAGGTTGACTGCAGGATATGAACGGGTTGAAAATGACAAGTATGCTCGCCAAGACTCGGAACTGTTTTTTTTTTTTTGCGTTATGTACATTCATTTTTTGACCAACCAATTCGAAACATCATTCTCCTCTACGACAACGCTCGGCTCCATACTGAACATTTAACTTGCCAAAAATTTGACGAAATAAGATGGACTCCATTTGAGCATCCCCCCTATAGCGCTGACTTATCGCTCTACGATTTCCAGCTGTTTGGGCCGCTGAAACAAGCTCTTAGAGAACAACGATTCCAGGATGATGCAATAGGCGAGGTCTTTGTGTGCAGTTGGTTCCTCTTCATTTTACGATTAAAAACCTTCTCATCCGTTGGGTAAAATGAGTTTTCAAAGTTTTAAATAAACTCCGAGTGCGTGGTAGATATTCTAGAGTAGTGAAGAAACTTAAATGGCGGGCGAACAAAATAACCCGAACAATTTTGAAGCAATTAAGCTATATTTGTACACACATCTATAGTAAAATGATACCTTCTATTAAAATCTATAGAATTGCAAAAGAAATCGTAAACAAATATATTATATTGCTTAGGCCAAAATATGTAAAAAAGTGAAAAAATTCTAATCTTTTTAAAAAATTTACAAACAGATTAAATTCTTAAAACTTCTTTTTGCAGCTTCTTATTTAAACTGTCATCATTTTTAATACATAAAAAAAATATATATTGCGCTTCAAGTCAAAATTGCAATGCACCAGATATGGGAATTATCTCACAATCTTTTTACTTTAACTGCTCACTGCGTTGAGCCCGAAGAAAGAACATTTTTTTTGTATATTCAAAATATTAATATGTTCAATTTCTTCACATACATATTTTTTTTGCGTGAGGGGTGAAAATCTTCCAATCTTCCCTCACCTCGATTCCTCGGGTCAGCGCAAGCATTTGCTTATAGGACACCTCTGCCATTCTTCCTTCTTCCATCCAGTGGTGTCCCATTAGCTTCCTTCTTCTGCTTGCCACTATGTGTGCCGCTGTCTCCAGCTCCTCCAGGCACAGCCTGCAGATATCGTCATTGAGAATGCTCATCCTCTTTAGATGACACCTGAAGTTACCATGACCTGTTAGTAGTGCCGTCAGCCATCTCAAGGTCCTACTATCCATCTCCAGGACCTTCCTCTGTTCAGCACTTCTGGTCGCCATAATTGCCATCTTAGCCTGTCGGAACGAGTCTACGACGTTTCACTGTTCCCAGTGCTCCCTCGTGGCCCACTTTCCTCACAGGCCCTCTGCCGTGCCCCTGCCTAGCGCAGTGAACGGCTTCGGACCTTGGAAAATCGAAGCAGCACCTAACTTTGCGCACCTAACTTTGCCAGTACGTGTCAACTCATTTGATGAGGCACACGCGTTTAGTTTGCGAACACACTGCAATGACAGTGCTGTGTTGAAATCTGTACCATCCATACACCTGATCACCGCCTGGTTATCGAGTGCCAGCACTATCTTTTTGCCTCTCACTCGACTCTCTAGTATGCGATCAAGTGCATAGATCAGAGCCAGCATCTTTGCCTCAAATACTGAGGTGTATAACTCCAGGCAAAGATAGGTGTTCAGGTTCAGGTCATCACTGAAGATACCTGCGCCCGCTCTCCCATCAATTCTGGATCCATCGGTAAATATTGTAATGTAATTTTGTTTGTATAAACTTTTTACGTAAAATTTGAAAACAAGTTCTTAAAAAGGTAAAGAGGACTAGGATAGGAGTAGATTTCCAGTTGGAGTCATATGAATGTTGGCGAACGTTCGGTGACTCGGACATTCTATACGAGGAATCGACGACAATATTCCCGACATTCTTCACGTTCGTTTCCTTTACAATATGCGTAAATAAAGTGCGTCCAATACGTTGCAAATGTATCTGTTTTATTTATTAATGATGTTTAAATTTGATCCTTTAGTCGCTCAAGATTTGAACTGACTCATTACAAGTCAATTGATCCCTTTTATACATTCTCTACGACCACCTACCTGTCCCACCTACCACCCACAGCAGACTTTCCCAACGAAGAATTTTGACAAAAGTAGGAGGGGCAGGTAATTTTGTGATATGTCATTTTGAAGGTAGTTATTTGCGATTCTCTTTTTTGCTTTTAAAACACAAAGTAAATAATACAAAATTCCGAGAAAATTAGGGCGAAATTCCCAATTTTGGGAAAACTATTTCAAAATTTTGAATTTAATTGCTAAGGATTTCTGATTGGGGCAATCCATAGGAGTAATTTTGATGTAAATATAATATATAATAATAGGGTGGGGTATCCTCTTAAAAAAAACTATAAAATTACTATTCGGAAAGTAATAGTATTATTGCAAATTACAAAATAGTGCGCTTAGATGCGGCGCCATGTTGAAAGAGACTTTTTGTTTATCTTGAGGTCCCCTATCATCATATACATTTATTCCGTCGATGACTGAAATAGCCTATATATTTTTATATATTTACTCAATAAGGTTTTCATTGTAATCGCAATAAAAAATTAGTTTTTGCATTAAGCTGCCACCATTCGCCTAAAATCAATTATTTTGATAAAATCGTTCGTTCATGAAAAGTGTAAACTTATACTCTAAGGGAATTTTTTGGATTTTTGATTTCAGCTGAATAATCCCTGAAAAATCATTCTCACCACTCAGTGCATATTAAAAAAAAATAAATAATAAATAAAGAATACGTAATAAATAGTTTAGAAAGTTTACAAATGTTACCAAATGTACACAACATACTAAGAGCGGCAAACCGACCAAAATTAGTTTTAGAAAACTTAACACTGATCATGTGTGTGCCACCTAAGGTTATTGTAACATTGTCTTAAGGAAGCAGTCAATATTATAATCCAATATTAGAATTTAGAGGTAAATCAAATGTCTGCAACTCTACGTCGTTTCTCTAGAGTAAACATCTTGAGAAACTGGAACCGATTAGTGTAAGGTGGAAGCGTCAGGAGTTATCCCAGGAGATATTGCAATGAGCAAACCTAAGAACATTATGTTGAACAGAATCAATACGCCGAGAATGGGCCTACGGAAACCAGACCTGCGGCGCGTACCCAAGAATAAAACTTTTCCAACCGTCGCCACACCCGAAAAATATTAAATAATGGATAATAATTTGTTCCCATCTTTCAAGTTCCCGTAACCCCTTGTTGGTCATCGGGCAGGAGAAGAAATTCACCGTACTAAATAACAGCAATTGTAAATGTACTTGTAGGTTAAGGTCTATTCCAAAACACTACCAACACCATTTTCAAAACCCTAATGTCACTCAAGCGTGACCCCGGAGAAGGCTGTTGAGTTGCACGTTCTTCGCGCAATGGTTACAGGGTTCCATCCTACAACAAATTAAAATTAAAAAATTCACTCTGTCTGCACTGTTGTCTAGCTCTTAGCAATGTAGAAACAAGACATTTAACTTCCCTCATTCCCCTTACCCTGATTTAATTCTGGCCAAATCCATGCTACCGCATCATAGGGTTGTCCCCTGGGCTTTGGATACAACATAAATAAAGAATAGTCTGTTGAGATTAGAACCTGATGGTACTCTCAGATGGAAGGCCAGCAGGTTACTTCACCGGCGACTGCTTAGTTCCCATGCTCCTCACGCTGCACATACAAGAAATTGTTCAACTTCCCTTGACACCTGTACGATTATGTGTACTACCTCTACTTTCAAAAATGACGAGAAGGAGTTGAAAAAAAAATGCAGGTCGTTCGATTTTTTTCAAAAAGTCAAACGGAACAATTCATTTAAGGAACTCCACTATCTGAATACGCAAAAAACAACTAGTGCTTTTTACAATTGTCATGTTAACCCAGTTCCGTAGATATGAAATTTATTATTAAGGCGACCAATTAAAGCATTTTCCGGTACAGCTTGGAAATAAAGTTCCTACCTACTACCCATCGATGACATGATGTCTGACAAAATCCCACTTAGTTTACGCGCAAATTGAATTTTTTGATTAAATATGAATTTTAATCTCAGAGTTATTAAAACCGTCAAAATTTTACGTATTTTTCAACATCAAGTAAATCCTTGAAAGTAAATTTTAATTGGAATGGGTGGTGGATTTGTGCGTTTACACTGCGGTGGGTGAAACTCAAATAGCTCAATGATGATGAATATTTTATTGCAGTTATGCAGAAATAAACTAAAAAGATAAAATGCAATTATTTTAGGAAATTTCGCAATTCTGCAGTCTTTTGTTGAACATGAAACAGTAATTCGTTGAAAATGTCGTTTTAACGTTGTTGAGTGAATTAAAATCCCAGTCGAATGCGAAATTGCTAAGAGATTAACTACCCCGCTTCTAGACAGTAGAATGCAGAATTTGGTTGGTATTCAATTTCGAATGGGAATCATGTCGGATGTAGTAGTTGCGAATGAACATGAATGGGAAATGAGGCAATTTTCTACCTATCCAGCACAGAACATTGTTATTTACACAGTTGCGAAGACAACAAATGCATCATTTAAATTTGGTTGATTTAAATTCTATTGTGAGGAAATTCTGCACTGTTGACGAAATTTAATGAAAAAAAATTCCTACAATTAAAAGAGGAATAAATTTATGCACAAAGACGGGAATATTGTTATTTCCAACTGAAAATTTTATTATTTAAAATTAATTAATTTTTGAATAAACTGATAGCATTTGTAAAGGAACGAGAGATAAATCCGTGATTATATAAAAAGCTAGTTCAACAGGTGTCCTTTTTGTTCATTTTTCGCTTGAGTTCGTATTCTTTTCAACGCAATCCAATATTCCAAATTTTCGTAATGACTACCAACATTTCGTCACGGTGGAATCGGAGTAGGACAGTGCTGGAGAAATTATTTTCCGCTTAAATCAACGGAAATTGCAGATTGAATATGGCATGGTCCGATCCACAGTTTAATGAAAAAAGGAGGAAATTACGAAATTGAGGTTAACTTGACCATAATAGATGCACGATAAATTGCAGATTCGTTGTACTAAAATTAAACCATGCGTTGAATGTATAAAGTTTTAGATATTATGCATTCCTAAATTAAATATTTTCATTGCATTTATCTTTTCTTAATTCCTATGTCATTTTAACGGATTCATTTGAGCTGAAGTGATCGGATGGTTTTATAGAGTATCTTTGCTTGCAAATTATACAAATTCATCAAGTTTAATATAATTTTTAATTTTTATTTTTATCTAGATCAGAAATAAGATTAATTTGCTGATATTTATTTTTCCAAATTAAAATAATAACGGTGACTGTAATTAGTTTAGTGAATAGCTAAAAATTATCAAATTTATAAGATTAAAAAAAAATGCACTTGACCCCAGTGAATTTGTGGAAAACTTCTGATGCAGCTGTCTATATATGTGTTAGTTTCGTGGTATTAAACTGTAGCTTTCGTTTTTGGGTGTGCAAAAATAGAAAAGAAAAGCATTTGGTGCTATTGCTTACGAAGAGCAAAATGACTGCGCTAAGAAATGTTAATACTTTTTATTTCGTTCGAGTTTTGAACAGTTTACCTTATCTAACACTAGATCTTATCTAGTGAAATGTATAATAATATAATATGATAAGTTTACTATATTTTATCTAAAATAAAAGCGCAAAGCTTTATAGAATTAATTTATCCTTAAATTCAACGTCTACCATAATATGACACCGGCCATCAACCATCAGGCAGGCAGGGGGATAACATATAAAATTTTGATGTACGTGTCGTAATTGTATACGCTGATGGTAGTGCGCCTGCAACCTTCTCATCGGTTATGTATCTGCCAGGTTTTCTGGCTAATTGTAGTCAAATATCTAATCCAAGGTGAAACAGCAAAAACCGAGGGATGCGTGTCCAAGGACCTGTAGCCGTCCAGTTTTAATTAAGACTCCTCGTTGCAACGGCCTCTCTTGCGCGAGAAACTTACCGAAATTAATCGTGGGAATCGTATGGATTCACTAATAAACAGTAAAGAACCTGATGCAGTTCTAAATGTATTAAACTGTGACCAGTTCAGTCAAGGTCACAGCAGACGCTTCAGTATCAAAAGCCCACTCCTGCACTCCTGTGATTGGCGATTGATGAGGCCTAAATGAGGATCCTGTCCGGGCTGAAAAACAGGATTGTTTATCGGTTTGGTCATGTCAAGATGATTCTAAAGGATTTCCACTGGAAACGTTGGGTTGTTGTCTAAAGAGAGGCAGGCCATTTACAAATCAGAGTCAACTAACTCGACCACTAGGCCGACTCTCACTATGGCTGCTAGGGAAGCTAAAGTAGGTACCTATAAGCCTCATTAAAAGGCGCCGCGAACTATCAAGGAGGAACAAGACCACCGAGCAGCTAAGATGGCGAAGCTCATTCAGCAGTTAACATGGAAGTCCAATAAGTACCATAAGGGTGATTTCACCATGCCAAAGGGGGATCGCCCAGCGTAAGCAAAATTTTTGTCAAACAATAGTTAACCCTGCCGCTAATTCAAGAGCATTGGGTTTTCCGTGGCCAAATCCGAAGACTTAATATCACCTCATGTAGGTTGTTTTATTGCAGGGGAGAAGATAGACCTCGTACGGCTATCCTAATTTCCCCATTAACAACTTCAACTCCAGGGATCTTGTAGCCATCCTGGCAGAGGCCATCAGAATAGGCGGTTTACAGGAAATTGTCCTTAATTCTGCTTACATCCCTTGAGACAGCCCATGCGCTCCATCTGATGAGGTCAAGGAACTTATCGGTTCCGCCAACGGAACAACCAGCAGTTGAGCATAGGATGTGACGCGAACACTCAACAAACGGTTTGGAACAGCAGCAACATCAATGAAGGAGGTCAGTACCTGCTTAATTATTTAATGGAAACAAATAATGATATTACGAGTATTAATAGAGGATGCAAACCTACTTTAATCACTGCAACCAGAGAAGGGGTGCTAGATTTCGCTCTGGCTAGAAGGGTCCTCTTTGAGTTCATAAGGAATAGGCATGTCTCAGATGAAGCTTAACTGTCAGATCATCAGCACAACCCATTCGACATTCCGAGGCGTTCTGAGATTATTTCAAGTACTATCCCCAGAAAAACAAACTGAGATATCTTTAGGAATATTGTGTGTTGGAAAGTTGATATGCTGGTCTCCACAATTGGTTCGATTAGCGAACTGAAAGTGACAGCAGCTTAATGAGGTGCTTATTTGCTCCTACCGTGACAGCATCGTTTTAGTCCCATCCAAAGTAGTATGAAAGGTACCGTGATGGCGGTGGGCATGTGAGATGTATTTCCAACAAAGCTAACCGCTCCAAACAATGGGATGAATACAGGTTCGCACTCACTGAATGCAAACAATAAAAAATAAGACGCTACAAGGGTGAGTTCTGCAGAAGACGATGCCACAGCGTTGAAATCTGTCTAGAGACAGCTCGTCTTCAAGACGTACTACTCCATACGCCTCAAATGGGGTAGGGCTTCTCAATGATTAGTATGGTACCTACACCGAAATTCAAAGGGTAATACTGGAATACATGTTGCAGGTGAACTTTCCTCGATCATCTTTAGGACCAAACTCAGTACACCGCGTGCCCGGAGAATAACAGTCCCCTTTCAGCCGCAGGCCATCTAGCGGCATTTTTAACAATGGCAAGGTTATGTGGACAAGCCTTTAAATCTCCTGGGGGTATTGATATCTTACCAGCCCTGTAAGAGGGCTCAGGGATTAAAGTAGTGCTTATTTCCAAACAAGGAGATAGGCCTACCTACATTAATAGAGCTACCTTAATCTTTTAGACCAATCAGTCAAACATCCTTCCTATTTAAGACGATGGGACGAATACTAAACCTTCATATCAGGTGCAAACTGGACTAATCATCTCCCCTTTACTCTGCTCAGTTTACCTACACAAAAGGTAGATCAACAGAGACTGCCTTTCACAATCTTATTAGAAAAATCGAAAGAGCCCTTCATCATAAAGATATGGCATTATGTGTTTTTATTGACATAGAAGGTCTTTTCGATAACACAATTTATCGGGCCTTATATAAAGCTCTAGCACGAAGGGGTCTAGGTTCTCATACTGTTAAGTGGGCGGATGACATGCCAAATTAGCGAGAAATGTCGTCCACTCTTGATAATACCTCTACGTGCATTAGGGCAGCTATGGGGTGCCCATAAGGAGGAGTTCTTCCGTCGCTGATTTGGTCGCTAGTAGTAGGCGACCTCTTAAATCAGATTAGTGAGTTTGGTCACCAGGCAGCTGGACACTCGGATGACCTTGCAATTATTATTATAGGGGAGTTCGATTCGACTGTCACTAAGGAGATCACCTCTGCTCATGATTACCAATTAGAGCGTTACAGAGCCCTCACGATTAACTCCGCAAAGGCCGTTCTAGTGCCGTTCATCAGAAGGCACCATTTGGGGCTTTGTCAAATTTCAACACAAGGCATGAACATTGAATATTTCAATGAGGTGAAATACTTGGGCATTATGCTCGATAAAAGACTTAATTGGAATGTTCATCTTGACTTCACTCCATACAAGTCCTAAAGGCTTGTTGAAGACTCTTCGGAAGGACGTGGGGTCTCCCCCAGAGATGGTAGAAAATGTTTATTCATTTACATTTTTACGAGTCATTTTTTCATCTTCACAATTTAAGAAAAAATATTTAAAAAAAATTCAATTAATTCAAGCAAAATATGGCCAAGAGAAAAATTGAGATAAATCAACTCTAAGCTAGACTTATTACTTTCTAAAATTAAAAAAAGAAGAAACAAAGAACTACGACACTGATATTAAAACCGCCTGGCAAAATTAGCAACTTAAACGCACATAACTATTATTAACAGCTACATGCTTAATCTTTCTACATATACACATTTATTAAGCTAGTATTAATCATTATATTCCTTACCCGAATCGAAAGTTCCAAGCCATATTAGCATATAAATAGAGGTCATTAAAATTATTTTTCAGTAAGTATAACAAGAATCTCATCCTCTGTAAGCGTGCTCTTTCCAAAAGCACATATTCGGATCTCTAATAAAACAGGTCATACTTTCATAAAGTTAACCAATGACCAGTCCCCATTTAAGTTACATAGCGAGCAGATTGAACTTCCTTCATTTTTAAAGGAACTAGCATTTAAACTAGTGAGCCCTCCTCTGTACCTACATATTACACTTATCTTCTTTGTGTAAAACTTATCTCTCAGATAACTATTCCCGGTGAAATAGTGTAACTTATCATAAAGTTCATGTCTTACGGTTCCTCTAGCTCTGTCAATAGCTATTTTCTCAAGCCTCCTTTGTTATTTGGTTCCTCTAGCTCTGTCAGTAGCTATTTTCTTAAGCCTTCTTTCTTCGTTGGTTATAATATCCCTAAGGACAATCTTTACAGCATGGTAGGGTTGTCGAGATATATCTAGAAAAACATCATGAGAAGCAGTTAATTCCTGCCAGGTGTACAAAAGGTATTTATTTCAACTATTTTCAGCGCAAGCAGGTGAGGCAACCTGTTGGGATTAAGACGAAATAAAATATTCAAAATTTATTCGAAATGGCTCTTCAAAGTATAAATGTAAATGCTTGCGCGGCCAAATACTAAATCCAGCATGTAATTAGGAGTGGTTGGTGGCAGTTTGAATACTCTCTTATCAAAATACCGGAGTAGTTTTTCAACAAAATCATGCTGCGGGAAACCCTATGTCAAAATTGACCTTAAGACCGAATTATGTACACATAACTTATCGGAATGTTTAATTTCTCCGATATTTAATAACTCTCTCCAAGAAACTTCTATAGCATGGTCGCCATACTACCAGTTTTCACAATTCCGCTTGCGCCTTCCCGGATTTGGTCCATTTCTGCAGTTAGCAATTCATCTATATTCTGGATGATCCAGACTGCCTTGTCGCAAGGATAATGATAATTTGCAGTTAAATGCACAACAATTTTAATTTTAGTGAACCTTTTTGATAAGACTATTGGATGTAAGTACATAAGTATGCTAGTAAGAACACCTTATCAATTTCACCGCAGAAAAACAAACAGTTTTTTGATTCCCACAATAAATCAATTTGTGAGTCCTTCACAGATTAATGAAAGGTAGGCAATTATTTAATATTTAAAATAAACAAATTGAACGAATAAAATTTTAAATATATTCAGTCCTGTCCCGATTTGTTATGTATTATTTCACCATCAGGTATTTTATATTATGCAACATGATTGGTTCAATCGACGTATTCGAATATACATTAATACATTACTTGAACAAATCGATATATAGTAGTATTCGAAGTTCCAATTTGCCAAAAATTAAATTTTGCCCAATACCGGATGTGGACAATCAAAGGCTTGAAAATGACTGTTTTACTTGTTTGATTTCACGCAGGCAAAAGGACTCTTGTTTATAATTTTTAATAAAACAATAAATTTTTCGCAGTTGAAATATTGAAACGCTGAACAGTTCAAAATAAATTATTAAGCTTTGCTTTGTTTCGTGCTCACTTGTATAAGCTCAAACCCAAATTCAATTTTCCCTGCAATCAACTTGAAGTTTCAATCCTTTGAGTTGCGTAGGCTTTTATTGTGCTGTTTCCTAAGGGTAAGTGAATATTGTAAGGTTCATTCACCATACAGGCTGCTATTGCAGTGTGTAAAAACCAATGAAAAGCTTACTACTGTACTAATTTCGGTACATGCTTTCAAGACTTTTTGATTGATTACAAAAGTAATTTATCTACAAAAGTTCCTAGTCGTTAGATTTGAATTCATTAAAAAAAAATGTCATTCTCAAATGCAGACATAGACAGTAATGTTGTCTGCTAGCAAAATTCAATTGAGTTATTTTTCAGAGCATAATTAGCATTTCCGTGGAATTATTAAATTTCTTCCTATGAGGCCAAAACTCCCTATGATAAGTTTCCAGAAGTCGGGAGCCGGCTAATGAGACAATTCTTTCATAATTACTTTCCTCTGGCTTCAATTACAAGAGCTGGAGCTGTTGGCACTTGGCACTGTGCCTAAATTCACCCATGAAGATTTTCCCTAACAACGCTTACCCTATTTTTCAAAGCGTATGAATTAAGAAGTAAAACTAAGTTATATCTAGATAACTAGAATGCTATCGTGAATAAGCCGTTCCGTCTGGATTATTCTGGCATTTTGTAATTGCTTTCCATGAAACTCGAATTATCTAAAACTAACGAGTTATGACTTGGAAATGTTTTGATAAAATTTCTTGCATTATGAAGACATCAAAATTAAGACGACTAATTATAATAATATTTGCTCACCTTCTCAGAGAAAGTTTCCGCCCAGGGAACAGTAGTTTGTCCTCAACTTGCTAATGATGTCATCATCACATCCGCATATAGTTTTGCCTTTGGAAATCACGTTCTACCAATAAACACTAATTAAGCTCAGGGCTAATGGAGATGAAAGTTTTCTGGATATAGTGAAAAGTCAGTGCTATCAAATTGAAACTAATTACCTCATCATTGTGTTGTCTTTTACTTCATTTTATACCTATAAGGCTGACTAACTATAGTTAGTCACGTGCGCCTGCACTCGTTCGTATGAACTCATTAGAGTAATGAAAATAGGATTCCCCAGAGGTACAAGCAGTTCGTTATTAGCAGAAGCAAGTTAGCCGCAAGCTTAACAATTTTCAACACTAGTCGGTGATTAGTAAAAGGACGTTCAAGTTTAGAGATAAAAAGTCAAAGGAGGACGATCCTGTGAGAATTACTTCCGTTGCAACATAGCTACTGCAGATATCAATCCGTTTCCGTTTATTTGACTCAGCCGCAGAATTTAAAGGAAAGCGGTGCCCTAAAAGAATGTTATCTGCGTCCAGACCTGAGTAGAATTTTCCATTAACAGCAGCTTGCGATACGTTACCAATGGAAAACTCTTTGTAGCTGTAGTACTCGAACGGCGAGGTTTCGAAGTGCTCTTCGCTGATTTGTTGTCTGATTGCGTGGTGCTTGTGGTAGATTAAAGCTTATTTTTAATGGATTTCTAATTGCAAGATACATGAGAAAACATAGCAATTTATCAATAAAGTAGCGATATTCGAATAAAAGATCTACCTATTCATCAGATTATTAACGAAGTAACGAATATATCAAAATACATCACTAATGAACTATTCAGTTGTTTTCAGTACTTTAGGGTAGGATGATGGGTTCAAGGAAAGGTGAAAATAATGCTCCATTTGAGCATTACAAAGGAAATAATCGCATTTACCGAGATGGTCATTAATTCCAGAAACCGAAGGGCTCATTAATACCAGAAAGTGCCTATAATACGAATTAATTCTGCCCTACAAGTTACTATTAAATCCACGGTTATAGTCGTACCGCGAAACTGAATTGATTCTTCAATTCTACCATTGATTTACTGGTTATTTGTGTACAGTGGCCGCCAACTAATTAAGACACCATAAAAATCTGCCTAACATCGACTTGCGCTTCACAATATTTTTCCTTCATGGGGTTCTGTTTTACCCCGTATACATGCAGGGTTGAACCTTGGTTGAACCTGAGTTCAACTTCATGTATACGCGGATCGAGTCGAAGTAGGGTTGACTCAACTCAACTCCGCTTAGCACGCTAGGTCGAGTTCAAATGACAGCTGTGATTGCCGTATGGACGCGGGTTGAGTAGTCGAGTTTGGAACGGAATTTTGTTTGCTGTGTTTTTGGGTTAAAATATTTTTTTTTTGTATTCTGTTTTTCGTACTGCAATTTAAGAAATGGCCAGAGAAACATTTGGGATATTAATTATTAATAGGCGATATTAATTGTCTTTGGATTAAATTTAAATAACTCGCCCAAGCATTTACAATAATATCGTAATCATCACTGATGATTTTTACATAAAATATTTCGATAAAATCACACAAAAATTAACTCAAAGTTTTGAAGGTTACTTTCGTCTGTCACTTCAACTATATTTCAGCTAGAACTCAACTCGATCTTTCAACCCTGCGTTGCTATATACGCGGGTCGAAAACTCAACCCAATCTCGACTCAATCTTTCAACCATGCATGTATACGTGGTATTTGTTCTGAGAAGGGAATTACCCTTAGAACAGAAAACGAAAGGAAGTGCAATACCGTGCATAAACCGTGTACGTGCTTTCCAATTTTTTGTTCGTTGGAAAGGTGTGGGAAGGGAACCCCAAAGTTCGCCATAACGAAATGTCAATTCGACGTGGACTTTCTGAAGAGTGCGCATTCAAAGTGTTTATTGAATAATTTACACTGTTCAGTTTAAAAGTGGTGTAATTTTACAAATAACGACAATTAACATTTAAAAGACTGTTTTGGTTTAGTTTAACAAGAACCTGAGGTGCTTAATTTGAACATTTTTCGTGATGAAGTGTTCGGTATTTTGTTGTAAAAATAATCGATGCATTGCGTGTGGAAAATCATTTTTCAGGGAAGTTAAATAATATTAGGGCTTCACGACACCGAGACAAGACCGAGACTTTGGCAGATCTCGGTCTTGGTCTAGTCAAGGTGAAGACGATCTCGCTCTCGATCTCGATCTCGGCGAGATAAAGGCCAGTCTCGGTGCGATCTCGCTCTCGGCAAGATAAAAAAAGGGTATTTCAGTGGAATAACGGGGAGCGAGGACAAGTGATATATCTATGTATATATGCATTTTCTTCATATTTCCATCGTCAAAATAAGGTAGCAAAGGCTCTTGTTTGCTTTTGGGGATAAAGCCCAAATATCTGAAGAAGGAAATAATGTAGAAAGAAGCGATTGGGGAGAGCAGTGTATACTTATATGCCCCATAAATCACACAATTGGAATTTTTCGGAGCAACGTAAAAGCTGAAACAACTAAAAAAAATTTTCCACAATAAAATGATAAAAACTAATATCTCGTCCACTCTCGTCACCTCAATCTCGCTCTCGGTATCGTACTGTTACCAATGATATTGGTCTCGCTGCCGGTCTCGGTATCGTGTCGAGACCGATACCGGCAGCGAGATTTATCTCGAGTATCGTGAAGCCCTAAATAATATATAGTAATAAGCAATTATACAGCATTTTCTTTGAAATATGTGTAAAAGCGGTATAAATAAAAGCTAAATTACCAAAAAAAAATAACCATTTCTCTTGATGGCGCTCGTTTGTTTACATTTGAGATTCAGCCTTATTGCTTTCAGCGACAGCTGACACAAGTTTTTGCCTAGTGGCTCTAATAAAACTTTAAAAGTATTAAAATATTTTTCTATTTTTTTGGTATTTTAGGTTTCCAAAAGATTAAGACTTAAGAGAACTGCGGTTAAAATCCATAGGTAGAACTGATTATATACCATCCGATGGTACTAATGTTTGCGAGGACCACTTCGAATGAGTCAAAAATTTACTACTCCATGGTGAAAACTAAAACATTCACACCTTTCAAACACATAGGAAAATTCGGAAACTTTTTCAGCCTGGTGCACTTCCTTTCGTTTTCTGTTCTAAGGAATTACCATTTTGCCATTTGCGTAATCGGTTTAAGTCTGGAGGTATTATTTAAATAATTGAGGTCAGCTAATTAAAACAGTTTTTGAGAATATCTGTGGCATGATTTTCAATTAAAAAAGAATTTAAATATATAAATATTTTCTAAAAGGTATTTTTTTCGTTATTATTTCATTCAAGTGAAACAAAATCTATATTTCTTAGTAAAACAATTGGGAAGGACCTGAATGCAATGCTGAAGAGAGAAGTTTAATAGAAAGAATGAACATGAACAATCCAAAAAAGCGGGTCTGAAATTGTTAAATTGCTGAAACGTCTGATCGCTTATGGGAGTGCAATCTACGATGTTGTGTTAATAGAAGGATCCCTCTTCGTTCCGATAAGAACCAACTTAAAAGACTCAAGTTTCAGAAGAACTTATTAACAAGCCAGTTACTTTTTGGAGAAGTATTCTTTGGAGCGATGTGACTAATATAAATTTATTCCGTTCTGATGGAAAATTACATATATGTATGTGCGACGACCTGAAAACCATGCATCTGATCCAGAGTCCACCAGGAAAACTGTCAAGCGTAGTGGTGGTTATTCCAGGCCATCGTGTGGGTCCTATTGTGAAAATTAACAGTATTATGGAACAGCACCAATACATATAAGGGCATAATGTTGGATACGATGGCATACTTTACGGGTTGTGAAGCAATGCCTTAAGGATAATTTTGTTAATATAATAGACTAGTCATCACAAAATCCTGACCTTATACCCATAGATAATCTGTAAGGAACATTAAAGAAAGCAGTATCACCACAAAAACTAAGCAATTTAAATAATTTGTGGCAGATTTTTCAGTAAGCCTTGAACTACTGTTCATTAGCCCAATGTCACAATGCCGAGTTATAAAAAAAAATAAGTACATAATACCTTCCTAACTTTAGTTAAGTATATTCTTTATAAATTGTTCCGTTTTTTGCTTCTATAAGATTGCCGACCTTATTACCTTTCCAAAAAGGTGCAACATGTCTATGTAGAGAAAGGATGTAGACATTTGACATACGTAGAAGACCGACCAGGGAATATTATAAAAATTTGTAATTTAAAGAATCTAAACATATACTAAACCGTCAACGTTAAATTCAGAACGTCTTTCAATTAATACTAAAACCTGCTCGAAACGTCGCCACTTTATCCACTTTAAATTGTAGCACTTGCAAATGGTTGTCTGGAATCGGCTGAAGTTCTTTTTTCGCCCCATGAAATATAAGGGGTTAATGGAACAATATATATATATATATATATATATATATATATATATATATATATATATATATAATGCTCTGTCAACAAAATATTAACTGATTCAAGCTCCTTCGAAAATTTAAATTAAATAATGACTCTGTAACGCATAATTTAACGTTCCCGCTTTTGCTAACTTTTAAATTTTGTAAGTACTACTTATGTGATTAGGTTCACCTGTTGCTAGTTAACTTACTTACCGATTAACTAAAGCCGGATAGCTTGCGGTGATCAATCCAACTTCGGAATTTCCGAATTGCCCCGTTGTCACTCAGTAGATTTCAAAAACAAATTTTGGAAAATTAGCGCTTCCCATTCACACTACTTCAAGCATTTCACGATTTAAGTTGATTTAATTTCATTCACGGGGGTTAATGAAGATGCAATTACATGCGGTGAATTATACTTCTTCAACAATAGGTCGTGTGGCGGTATTGCACAAGCTTCAGCTGGTAACCGCCAGACCGCTGTCCGCACTTGACTGCAATGTAAGGCAAGTCAGTCAATCTACAGGAGAAAAAGAATACATTATCATCATCTTCAGCTGTCCACGCTAAAATGGCGTCATGTCAACAAAGTTTGCTTACAATTTTGAAATTCAATTAATTATTGTTTGTATTATTTAAAGTCCAATTAATTATAATTATTCTATTTGAACCATTTGTTTTAATTAATTTGCCATAGATTATCTAGTATAAATAGAGGGTAACTATACTGGTGACCCCGACGCGATACACCAACAACAAAAAAGCCAGCAGCAACACAGGCAGCAAGAAGAACAAAAACAATAACAAGCTATGTATAAACTATATTGAAGAACCCCGATAGAGGAGCGACAGCAACAAAAATTGCAACACCAAGCAAATCTATATTGGTGAAACCGCCCAGCAAAACTATATCGGACACCAAAACTATATTGGTGACCCCGACTAGCAAGCTTACCTCGTTGCCAAGATCGAGTGCACGTGGTTATTGAATATCCGCCAGTCAGAAAAGCTTGTGGTGATACCGCAATAGATCAAGCAGCTAACAAAGATAATAATACACCTAGAACATCAGGGAATTGAACACATAAAGTCTTAACAAGCGAGCTGCAAGCGATAATGGCGCAAGATGTGATACCGAATAAATTAAGTAGCTTCGGTAGAGTTTACACTACCGCAATTTTGGACGCAAGTTCCAGCGCTTTGGATCATACAGGTTGATTATTTTTTTTATACGATGTGGCCAAGGGGACAACCCTTTCATGCGTTAGCATGTTTTTGGCCGGAAGGGAGTTAGGGTAAGGGGAGTGCGGAAAATTGAGTCTTGTTTTGCCATTGCTGCGAGTTAGACAACAGCGCAGAGACAGAGTGGATTATTTCAATTGCTTAATAGCGCACGGGGAGGTCTGGTCCCGAACCCGGACCCATGTCATGGTGGTCGTGCGGCTCAACAAATTGATCCAACTCCGTCTCCAACTACATTTCATCGGAAAAGAATTACTAGTGATGGTTACAAATATTGAATAGTTATTTCCTACATTGATCCAAAACGGCTACAACATGTTTCATACATAGTAAATAGCCTCCTACAATGAACAAATACAAGACACAAGGTCTAATCAGTCGTCTAAGTGCAACTCAAGAACAACAGTTTGGGACAATCATACAACATATAAAGGGTCATCAACAGAGATACTCCTCAGGGAGGTATCATTTCACCACTCTTGTGAAACCTAACTCTGAATGAGTTAATCATAGACTTAGAGCACTCTAGTCTAGTCTGGTATCGCCTACGTTGATGATATTGCCCTGATTTGTTCAGGTTAGCACCCAAACACACTGGCCGGGGTATTACAACACGCTCTCTCCAACGTATCTTCATGGAGCGATGGGTGTGGTCTGCGCATAAACCCGGATAAGACTGAGTTAATACTCTTCCCTCGGAAACGTAATTGTCCTTCTGTAATTACCGTATACTTAATAAGGTTAGGCTGAAATTGAGTAATCTGGTTAAATATCTAGGTCATGTCCTAGATGGAAAACTTACCTGGCAACTAAACATCCGTAAAGCCACAGTGGCGCTGTACTCGTGTAAAAGGGCAATAGGAAAAATATGGGGTATGGAGCTACGTATTGTGCATTAGCTTAACACCAGTGTCATAAGGCCTATGCTCCTTCTAAAGTCCTAAATACTGTTCTCCACCTTCTACCGGTGGATCTTTTCGGTAAGCAATCCGCATCCATGCCTGCCATTAAGTTTAACTCAGTCTACACCTGGAACCGAATTGACTTCGGTCACTCCAAAATCCTGGACGAAAGAACCGTTACCAATATCGAATATACCACACCCAAGCCTTTCTTTTGAGTGAAATTTGATTCTTCTTTTCCCACCAGATATCTACAATGACGGCTCCAAACTGGAAGGTAGAGTGGGTGGAGGTATTTTTCATTTCGCTTACCTGACTATTGCAGCGTGTTTTTGACGGTAATCGTGGCTATAAATGTAGCCGAAATCCGTCTGAAACATTTCACATTGCTTACGGATAGCTTATGTATCTTCTTAGATAGTCAGGCTGCTATTAACTCCTTCACGGGAGTAAATACAACGTACAAAACGGTTACAGCATGTTACTCGGGGCTTTAAATTACATGTCTAAGCATCTGAAACTACGGTTCATCTGGGTATCTTAAAACAGTGAAATTCCGGGCAACTGCAGAGCCGACGAACTAGCAAGGATCGGCACTCCTCGTCCCGACTCGGGCATTAATCCCCGACAGATATTGCAAAAGCTTGACCCGAAATAGTCAAGAGAGCTCATCTTACTCGGACGTAAATTAATTAGCGTCATAGTGACCGTTAATTTGGACCACTATCTCATAAACAGACACGCCGATAGACTCGGTGCGCCTTTAAAAGAAAGAGGAAATCGGACTTTACCTCCACTGCATCTGAACCGGTTTTTGGGCTCCACCTTTTTTGAAGAGTTAACCGAAATAGGCTCCACTGACGTCAGAGACCTAGCTTGGTTCATCAGGAGCTTTAAAAGGTTTCCGAATACATGATAAGGGTAAACCCTTTCCGCCCCAGCCAATATTGCGTATTGGCTCCCCGAGAACTACATTCCACTGGTGACGGAACTGGCTTGGTTCACATGGAGCAATTAGGTAGGCTCTCCTCTTTTCCTAGGGGTTAAATGGAGCCTGAAAATACAGCCTAAAATGTGGTGGCATAGTGGGCCACTTTGGCGTAGGTGTGATTTTTTTGGGCAGCCGCTCTAACCTAACCTAACCTATAACAACGACGAAAGTGAATAAATAATGGTAACGTACTTCAAAAAGGAAGAGGATGAATAAATTTAAGAGAAATATCGTGCTAAAGTCACTTTAAAGAATACAAGTCAGAAAGCAGCAGTACATTATTTGGTGAAATTTATAAGGAGTGTTTCCGGGAATTATCTGAGGCAATAAGAAGAAGAGCCGCAATAGCAGAAACAGCTTTAAAAATATTACATTGATATAAGGTCGAAGGTAGCAAAATTGGTGGCATTTTATGCTTTTCCTTTGATATCGTATATTGGAAACGTAATTGGTATTTTGTACTCTTCTAGGAGCTATTTTATAATCCATGTAAAATAAAGACATAAATAAGAAAAGGTATAGAATAGAAGGAAAATCTTCTGATACAAAAACAAAAACTTGATTCACCGAAGTCAGATAATAAGTTTCAACCTCAAACCTCAGAAGAAGACTTAGAATTTTTAGACTTAGCTCCGCATTTTAACAGGAAACTTAATAAGGGAAAAATTCTAAAGACTCAGATTGAGTTTCTCGTGAAATTTTTCGCTTTTTCTTTATTAATCCAGAACTGAATAGTTTTTTTTAACTTCATAAACATATACCTACTTTCTTTTTTGTCAATTTCATTTTATTCAAGATGTTTTAATTTCGGTATATTAAAACTTTAAAGGTCTTCTTAAAAACTGGAGTAAATATTCCCAATTTGTTAATGAAATTTTAACAAAGGCCGGAGCTATTTTGGATACAGATTTTTCAGGTAAAAAAAGAATCTTGTGATAGAATTAACCTGTATTTAAGAAATTTTTTTTAGACGAAAATGTTGGAATAAAAATCTTCTTATGTCTTCTGAAGCTATTGTCATACACAGCATCTAAGCGAAAAAGTAAGCAAACAAAACGTCCTAATTTAAAAATTTGTAATTAATGAGCTTTATTTTCTAAACTAATACACCGAAGAATTGGTATAGTTGTATATCAAGTTCACAGCCTTTCATTATTGCCATCGGACTTAATTAATCTGCAATTTCGCAGCATTTATTGCCTATAGACCATAGTTATATAACTATGCCAACAAAGTTCAATTTTACATAGACTTTTGATATTTTTGGAAAACTTTTTTATGTCTTTGATTTGAAGTTTGATAACAGTTACAAAATTTCGTAAAATTAAATTAAAATTAATTTTAAAAATTTCTATATGAAATAAGAAATTTGACCCTCATCGAAATCAATTCGAATTTCGCTAACAAATTTCAAACTTTTCATAAAATCTTCAGCTGAGGATATTTAAAAGATCTAACTATATATTATTTTACTGTGATGATGGTGTTCGTTTGCGTTGTATGTAGATAAAGATACCTACAAATTAAATTGCTATACAATCAGTTATTTGCGGAATAAACATTTTTTAATAGATAACGATCAAACCGGAGACTTACTAACTGATCTAACGGAGCGTTGGAATCATTGTCTACACAATTTTGGTGAATCCGAAATCGTCGCTCTTGATATTTCAAAGGCTTTTGATAGAGTCTGGCATGCTGCCCTTTTAGCCAAACTTAAAACATTTGGTCTGCACCCTACATACTGTTTAATGGATAGACAGTATTTTGTCAGGCCGTTCAATCCGTGAAGTAATTGACGAATTGATCTACGAAATAAATGCCGGTGTACCTCAGGGTTCAGTTCTTTCTCCAACCTTATTTCTTCTTTTTATTAATGATCTCTTATCCCTAACTCTCAATCGTATTCATAGTTTCGCCGACGACAGTACCTTTGACTTCGCGTACTCATGTGATTCTGCAATGAATTCACGTGGAAATGCTACAGAAGTCAATTGGGAACGCATGTTTGGATCATTAAACAACGACATTTCTATGGTCCTCCCTTGGAGCAGAGCAAATCGTGTTACGTTTAACTCATCCAAAACTCAATGCTGTTTAATGTCCCTTAAAAAACGCCCAGTTCAACCCCAACCCATTTCAGTCGACAGAGTGAATATACCCGATTCACCCTCCCTTAACATCTTGGGTATTGAGAAATCCAGAAATCTAGCTGGACTGATCATATATTTGCAATCGCTAAAAGCGCGATGAAATGTTTGGGTTTTCTACAGAGATGTAAAAAATATATTTGACCCCACCTGACATAGCGCTGATCTACAAGTCCCACATTAGGTCTAGACTTGAATATAATTCCCATATTTGGTCAGGGGCAGGACACACCGCATTGTCCGCGTTAGACAAAGTCCAGCGTAAGGCTATTGAACTTATTGGCGATTCCTCAATCTCTGAGGGCCTTGACTCTCTGGGGATCGACGGAATATCGGTTGTCTCTCATTTTTCTATCGCTATTTCCATGGCCATTGTTCTCACGAAATTGCTAGCCTGATTTCCTGTAGACCAATGACAACGCGCGATGCAAGATCTACAAGTCGCTCCCACCCCTATACTCTCCAGGTCAAATTTGGACGTACCGTCAAATTTCGGGAATCTTTTCTAAGCAGAACAACAGGAATGTGGAACAGCTTACCATCTTCTGTTTTTCCCTCGTCTTATGAGCCTGAAACTTTCAAACGGGGCGTACATCGACACCTCCTTCACTCAACCTCGTAATCCATTTCCCGCATCCTTAATTCCTTTCCTGCCAAGGCTGTGCTTTAGCATCATAGGGCATTCCCTGAGCTTTGGCAACAGCATATATAAAAAAAAATAATTACAAATATAGAAGGGGCCTTCAACAATGTAACCACCGAGGCGATCGCAGACGCTCTGGGGGCAGAAAACGTGGACAAAGCCATCAGTAGATCGATAGCTACGCTGCTAAAAACCATAGTGATAAAAGTTATCGACCGGGGCGCACCATAGGGTGGAGTGTTATCCCCTCTCCTGTGGCAAATGGTTATGAATAACATCTTAATGACACTTGATATTACGGCTGTAAAAGTGGTCGCTTACGCTGATGATGTAGTTATATTAGTGTCAGGCAAGTGCATGCACACGATTAGCGGAATAACGGAAAGAGCTCTAAGGAAGCTGAGCTCATGTGTAAAACCAAGGAGCTTAGCGTCAGCGCAAGACCGAAATGGTACTCTTCACTAGAAAGTATAAGGTACAAAACTTCAGGGCACCACGATTAGACGGTATGCTGCTGGAACTGAAACCGCAGTCTAAATATCTGGGACTCATTCTAAACAGCAAACTGACCTGGAAACTAAATGTAGAAGAAAGGATTTCTCAGGCAAACAAAGCTTTCTATACCTACATGTCAGAGACTCTTCGGCGCCAAGTGGGGCTGAAAGCCAATATCACGCAATGGGTATACACAACAAGAGTGCGGATAATGTTGCGACTTAAAGAGTCAAAGTTCTTCAAGACGCGGGGGTACAGTCATAGTAGCGTTGGGTTGAGTATCAACACGGCTACCGACTACATGCTACCGATTATGGACTTTAACAGGAAGTTCGAGGATAGGAAGTTTTAAAAAACAAAAAGAAACACCTGCACATACCGTAAACGTCTATACAGATGGCTCTAAAATTAGCCCCGAAGTAGGATTATTAGGGTTCTGCCAAGAGCTCAATATCTACTGTTCATACAGCCTCTCCAATGACTGCAGATTCTTTCAATCCGAGGTGGTGGCAATACGTATTGGCTCACAGTCAGCTGACAACAGAGAGTTCAATTAGTGCTTATGTGGACTGCCAGGCAGCGCTAAAAGCTCTTTGGTTCAACGAATTTACTAATGTTGCCAAATCTCTCAATGATGTGCTATTACATCTTTAAAAAAGAAGATGGGGAGAGACCACAATGAGTCGAATCAAGAAGACCATGCGGAGAACCTATGATCAGAAAAGGTAAATTACCTTCTTAACCTATCTCGGACTCAATGTAGAACTTTGATTAACATGAAAAGAATTTTGAAGTTCGCAATGGAGACATTTGATACTAATAAGGTAGCTCTTCGACGATCGTAAAACGAAACCTCTAGGACGTTGGACATCTAATTCGTGGTACCGCTATGGACCCGATGTGGTATATGCGAGGCTTTTTTGCCACCACCGTAACCTAACGTACAACCCGGCGGATGTCATTTTGTTCACTGTCAAGACTAAGTGTGTCGCTGAATCAGACTGATCCATGTTTCGTGGAATTCTTGCAAAGGTAATTGGTGGAAGATGGGATAAAGAGTACAACTTATATAGCAACGCCTAAAAACATGTATTGGTGCCTTTTGGCATGACATTTAAAGGAGCTTATTTTAAGGCTTGACATGATTGTATCCAGAAAACATTTCGCAAATTCTGTTGTGAATCAAATTGTTTAGAATTTAATTCTAGAAGCACAAATAGAACTGCAACTACTAGTTGTTAGTCCTTTAGGGAGCAAAACTTCCGTTCATATATTGGGTGCAGTCTATCTTCACCTGAAGTTGTTTTATTTCTCATTTAGATAAAAATAAATTTTAGTCTTTTAAGTACAAGTGAGGAATACAACGCCCTTTTTCAAGATAAGAATAAGAATAATAATTTTTGCAGATTTAATTAAAAGTAAATGTATCACAAGTTATTGCATTCTAAACGATTTAACATATAATGATATCGTTAAAAATTAAAGTTAAGATATCATGCATGATGTTTCGGGGGGAGTAGTTCTTCTTATTTTAAAAAACTTCTTCCAATACTTAGTTGAATCAGTTATGGTTATATTCAAAGGAAAAATTTACCATCACATATTTCCTTAGACAAAAAGGGAGCCTATGTATCTCAAAACTGGTTTTTAATATTAGGTTAGGTTAGGTAAGGGTAGCGGCTATCAGCCCTACAGCCGATCAGCCTCACATAGACCTATAAATGGTCCGTTGTGTTACCACATCCGTGGAACCGTGCCTGATTGCCGGGTATAACTAAAACCAGCCGCAGCTGTTAATAAACCTTAATAGCTGCTTCACCCCGATGCCGGCTATATCGCCCATGCCATCTAAGAAGTATACGCCCATTGCATTGTACCTTCTTTTTGCTAGGCCCGGGCATTCGCAGAGTAAGTGCTTAATGCTTTCCACCTCTTCCTCGTCCATACAACTCCGGCAGAAGTCATTTGTGGGAACGCGCAGACGTTCTGCATGTCTACCGGAAAGACAGTGGCCAGCAATAACTGCCACAATGTTTCGGAGGTTTATCCGGCTTCCGTTTAGCAGGAACGCGGTTTTTCTCAAATCCCATTCAGGCCACATCTGCCTTGATAGTCTGCATGTGGTTAAGTCAGTCCATCTCTGTTTAGCGAGCTGAGTAGCCTTAAGGCCAATTTCTCTCTTTATTGATTCTAGCGGAAAGTCGATCGATCTGTCAATAGATTAATCATCCAGTTGTGATCCCTCCTTTGCCAGCTCATCAGCTGCCTCATTGCCTTGAACACCACTGTGACCAGGGACCCAGCAGAGAGTTACCTTGTGTCTCGCCCCTAACGTCCGGAGACCCGCCAGACACCTGCCGACCAGCTGTGACGTAACTAATTTTGAGTCCAGCGCCTTGATAGCTGCTTGGCTGTCGATGTACAAGTATATCTCGCTACCCATTGGTAGGTTTGGGCGCCCGTGTATTAGTGTTACCGCCCTTTCTATGGCCAAGATCTCCGCTTGGAATACACTGCAGTGGTCCGGTAACCGGTACCTACTGCATATGCCTAGGCAGTCCGAGAAGACCCCTGCTCCCACCCCGTCCTCCGACTTAGACCCATCCGTGAACACCGATATTTCTACACCTGTGACATCCCCCCACTCTTCCCACTCTTCTCTAGTTGGAATCCTTGTGAAGAAGACCTTCCCAAAACTAAGTTGTGGGGTGGTGTAGTCAGTGCTCACCTGCAGATAGCCCCCCGGATAAGTCCTTAGTATACTGCTATGGCCGTTATCAGAGCTCTTCCAGCACTTGGACTCTTTCAGTCTTACAGCACTGCGTGCAGCTATACTTTTACCGTGGACGTCGAGCGGTAGGAGATGGAGCATAGTCTCCATTGCAGCCGTTGGCGTTGAGCTTATAGCTCCGGAGATGCCCAAGCAGGCAGAGAGTGGTCTGTACCGTGAGACATAAGGGCATCGTGAATTGCTTCAGCCTTGACGTTGTTGAAAGCCCCTTCAATATCAAGAAACACTCAAAACGTGTATTCCCTGTTACTAAGTGACTGCTCAACCGTTCTTACTACTACATGCATCGCAGTTTCAACTGGCTTTCCCTTTGTATATGCCCCTCTTGGTAGAATACGCTCACGCAAGTATACGTCGAGAAGTCTTTCTAGTGTTTTAAGTAAAAACGATAAAAGGCTAATTGGTCTGAAGTCCTTAGCGATTATGTTTTCCTGCCTTGGGGATAAAGATCACCTTGACCTGTCTCCAAGCTAGAGGGACATAGGAGTGGAAGAGGCAACTTTTAAATATCACCCTAAGCCACGGAATAACTGAAGCCTGTGCTTTTTGCAGCATGATAGGCCAGATTTAATTGCCCATTCAACCCTGTCCTGTGCTACTATGTAGCTATTTTTAACTTAATATTATATGTCCCTTTTATATTTTATGATATTAAAAAATTTGTTCCTGATCACTGGAAGGGTATAACGACCCCTTTGAAAATAATGAAAATAATTTTCGACCCAAAAATATTCCCAGAGTTACTCAATAATTTGCCAAATCTTTTACATTTTCATATCGATATTATTAAATAAGCATATTAACAAAGTCTTATCCCAAAGCATCATTTTATTACGCATTTTCCAATTATTATAAGGGATGGGCGATAAGGGATCTAAGCATCGACATTTTACAAATTAATCACACATTGGTAACGAGATTGCCGCAAGACAAAAAATGTAGTTTTTGAAAATCGTAGAAGGTTAGACAACTCCGTAAAAAGGGTATTTTGCGCCATCTCTAATCTGATAATCTCTAATAGATAATTATTATTAATTCTAATAATTATGAAATTTTTTGAGCAGGTAAAGTTCGAGACTGCCGATCTTTTGGCACACTCTTGTAAGTTTCATATTTTCTTGTGTTGTGATACTATCGTTGTCGTAGTGGAAAAGACCCGAGTTTAAAAATGGCAGTTAATCATGCCCTATTAGCCAGACTTAAATATAAAGAAACTATTGCACTTGCTCGGCATAATAAAGGAATTGAGTCTTCTAAGAACTGTTATAGTAATTTGTGGGTTATAGATAGTATGCCTTGTGGGTATAGAAAGTATGCCTTGCAAAGCAAAATGATCCTGAAATTTTCGGTATCTCCCTGGTCCCGTCGTGAGATACCTGGAGAACAATACTTGGAGAACTTACTTGTACTTGGAGAACAACAGGAAATAAATTCTATTCAACTGAAGTACTCTTCTGGTGTTCCCTCAGGTATCGAAAACAGCACATATGGGTCATTCTGCAGTTTTGGACACCTAAAGATACCTGGGAGATAGAAGCGGCGAACTCTTTAAGTTTGGGCATACTAATCGCCGGAATAATGTTTCTTTAGCCACTTTTCGCCCACCATGGAATAAGGAGGGGGGTGGGTAGTCTAATTTCTTAACGTGGACCACTTTGTATGATATTTCCTTTGTTGGGTAGAATATGTTCCCCCATTTGTATCATGTCATACAAGCGGTGTGAAGCGGTGGTGGTGGTGAAACCTAATTTCACAATGCGTAGACCGATTTAGATAATTCTTTTTTTCTATAGTCTAGGATTCCCCATTGCAAATAATTAAAAAAAATAAGACCTAGGGTGGGGTGGAGAGTAAAACTACCTATACGTTTTAGCTCACGGAATCATAAGGAAGAACGGGTAAATACTTTTGTTGTAGTTGTTTGGTTTGTTTAACTTGCACCTACTTCAAAATGTGGTAATAGATATAAAAGTAAACATTTTTTTATGCTACTCGTTCAGGTATCTACGCGGCAGAGAATCATTTTTTGTGTAAATTTAGGATAAGCAATATCTAAAGAACATTTTGAGATAACTAACTAAGTTATCTGATAGATATCGCTCAGTACTCTTTAAGATATTGTATTCGGCTGGGTAACTTTTTTTGTGTTTATGGTCTACGAACCGAAATCTAAACTATTATTTGGAACTTGATCCTTAGTACTTTTAGTAGTCTCTCAAAAAGCAGCATTAGTCCATAAATAGTAAATAGAGTACTTTGCAAGGAATCCCTCGTGTAGAAGCCCGTAATTGAGTTTTAATTTGCTGGGGAGTATAGGTATAAATATTCAGGGTTGCTATTATTTTAAGGTAAGTTTACACTACGGATGCAAATTTTCCATAATCTCAACTTTGTTTATCTGCGAAAGAATTCAAAGCAACACTTGTGTAATTCTTTTAACAACCAAGAATTATGTGATTTATATTACCTTCTCTTTTAAACGCTTTTTGTAGTTCAGAAAAGTAGAAAACGGAAGTAGTGAATATGTGTGGTGAGCATTCTGAAAACAAAACAGCATACGAGAAAAGTATTCTTAGAACAAAAACCGTTCTTAAGGCATCCGTTCACTTGAATTGCGCAATTCTTTTAAGAATTTTTTCAGTTAAGAATAAGCAGTATACAAATGTCGTGCCAACAGATAAGATGTGCCGCTTCAATCGTCGTAACTACTTTGAAAAGGGCTTTGTTTCCTTATTCTGTCTTTAAATGTACCACTTTTTATATCCCGTATAATACCTACCGGAAAGTTCTGTAAATGGGCGAAACATCGAATAACTACAAAACTATTATACCTTCCCACTGTTTTCTATGATGCTAAACGAGATTGCATCCTTCGTTTTTCCCGTAGAGTAGGGGAACCATCCCTAATTGCCTGATCAGAGCCCTTTGGGGGGTTTCCGGGTATAGCTTGTTCGGAGTCTTATTTTTTGCTTTTGTTTCACAGATTATGTAGAGTCGTCTATGGAGTAAATAATAGGGATTCGAATCCCAGCGGTAGCGACACATGGATGTTTTCTGCTGACGACAGATTTCGATTTTTAATGAAGTTTGCTTCATCCTTCACGTCGTTCCTGCTACTTAACTCAGTCTTGAGAGACAAATATTTAACGGTGAAAACACGATGTGTATAACAACTTTAGTATACAATGAATATGGCGAATGAAGCATAAAAGCCGCGATTTCTTGAAAAGTTCATTTTCGTACTTAAGTGGTTATTCCGGGAAGCCACAGAATGCTAAACATTGAGAAAATAGACACATGATTCTGAAAATATTGGCAAAGGTAAAAGTCAAAAACCTACAAAGAGTTATAAATATTCTTCCATTACTTCGTATCACAATTTATTTCTAAGCATTCGTTTTAAATACAATTTTTACTTCACTATTTACACCACAAACAAATCAAAGTAAGCACCCAAAGTCAGCCAATAATCAGAATGAGCTGAGCTGAATTTAACAACGCTGAGCCGAACCTTAGAATAAAGAACGAGAGGAAAGGCTATCTCAAGTAAAAGCCTTGTACGTGTGATATACATTTTGCTTTGGGCAATGTGGCGAGGATGGTACTGAGATATTTAAGGGCATAAGCGAAGTGTTCCCAAAAAGTAAAATCAATAAAATAGGGTAGGGCAAAGTTTTATATTACATTAAAAATTTTATGAGGATATTATTTTAAAACATCAAACAACTACAACAAAAGTACTTAATCTCCTTTTCTTATGATCCCGTGAGCTGAAACGTTCAGGTAGTATTATGATTTTTCTTCAATTGTGGTTTTGTTGTACTTTTATTTGTTTAATTTCAAAATTTCGTACTATAAAATTAAAAATTATTTTATGCTTTTAAGTGCTTTTTGTGCAGTCGGTTCAACTTTTTTTTAAAAACAATTTTATTTTTCAGTTTTTAGTGTCTTCTACTCTACCCGACAGAAAAAGAATTATCCAAATCGGTCTACGCATTACGAAGTAAGACTACCTCTTCCCCTCCCCAACCCTAGACCTAGACGGGATCATACTCTGTACAATAAACAAAGAACCATCCAAATCGGTCGACGCGTTACAAAGGTAATGTGCGAGCTGTGCGCAAATAAGAAGAGGTGTCGGAATTAAAAAAAAGGCCCAATCAAATTTTAATTCAACATGTTTATTGAAAAATTCAAGAAAATGCAAAAAAAAACATAATCGATTTTTTTAAAAATCTAACTGCCTTTAATTAATTTTTCACGCCCACTTTCTTACTTATCGGACAGAACTTTTTGATCCAAAGCTTTGAGCTTTTCGCTCTCGATCATATAATTTTCGTTCAATCACTAAGCACTATATTCTGTTCCAAAAAGATTGCCAGTGCACGGTAAATGGCAAGTTGTGATGCCAAATTTCCCAAACTCGCCAAAAACCATGTACAACCATCCTTTCGACATTTCTTGGTCGACAAACCAAGAGGCACTGATCGTGATAAGAACATGATGCTTTTGAAAGACCGACAGTGATCAGCACTTAATGGGGGTGGTGGGTGTTTTTACATGCGAAGTTCTCCGATGCAATACGAATTCGAGTGACTGTTGTGGTCCGAAAGAACGTTTAGTGTAGCCAGATTACATCTTTTAGTAGTAGGTTTGTAGAAATGCTTGAATTTACTTATTATAAATTGTTTTGAATTATTTATTTTGAAATATGTATATATTTCTGGTTCAATGTTGCACAGCTGTTAATAAAAAAGCCCTATGTAATGGCTATGGATTTATCAAGAAACTTTTTATATGGCAACCCGAGTCCACGAGGAAAAATTAGAAAATTTTCTGAATAGGGTCGTGTACATGAGTGAAGCTTTTTCCTCTCATGTTTTTTTGGCTTTTAAGTTCAGGCAAAAGACGATGTACTTTATCGGAATTTAATGATCAGGCACCTCTTGGCTGGGAACTTACCTTTGTTCAGGTGCCTGATGGTTGAAATTTGAAATGCTTTTTTAGCATTTCAAGGTTTTTGGCGCGCCACAATTTTTGTGGGAAGAAAATGCGCGGAAACCTGAGCGATTTGTTTGTCGCAAAGATATTAATTGCCCTGTAGGCGATATTTGGTTGCTAGAGTGTAACAAATTAATTTTAGAATTACTATTTTAATTCGTTATATTGCAAAATTTAATTCTTGAATTTATCAATTAATTCAATGTGCCGTGAGGGCAATTTTGCGAATATAACATTTTTACGTTACGAAGTTAGTCTCAGTCACCCCTTCAGAGCCTCAAGTTCCTACCATGGTTCTTACGTATGTACCTACTCTATACAGTAAAAGAGGTTCTTCAAAATCAGGGAACGCATTCCGAAGTAAGGACATTGCACCATCTCTTCCTGTAGTGACTCTATATGCAACAGTTTTTATCATTTACTAATGAGGAAACTTATTCTGTATAACCGAATGAAAATCATCCAAATCGGTCTAACTTTTGGGAAGCGAGGTGACGCTTCACTGCCCGCTCTCATCCTAAGCCACAATTTCTATCATGATACAAATGGAGCACGATTTTCTATTCAGCGTTAAACAATTCATTAAAATAGGTCCAGGTGATACGAGATTAGATACATTCCCCACCATCCGAGTTAGATACATTCCCCAAAAAGAAACGCACCGGATTATTCTAAAAATTCATGATTTATTTCTGAACATTTGCTTACGTCCACCTATTCTAACTGACTCATACCCATTGGGCTACTTCATGATTCTCTGGGACAGATACCACTGCAAGACATTCTCTTTTCTGTGAAAACAACTTAACAACAGGAAGACCTTAACCATCATACCATTTACTTCCATAACTTACTTTAAAGTTTATTGGAAACTTTAAATATTGGCGTGTTTTCACGTGTTCTGTTGAATCAAATGCATTTGGTTGACTTAGGTGTAGCGCGCAAAATTATACTTTCTACGCTTAATAGGAAATCGAAAACCAAATTAAGCGAAGAAGAAAAACAGTTGCTAATTACAAAATTGACCTCCAAAGTTTTAGAGCAGCTCCGCGATAGATATGAGAATGAAAATTTAACACTTCATAATAAGAAACGCCGTTTTAAACAAAATGCCCATGGAGATATAGTATACTATGAATCAGAATATATAAGTACAACACAACCTGAAAGTTACATTTGCATAGATCCCTTCATACCTATACAAGTAACTGGATTTTCGGAAAATGCAAACAATTATATTATTGGAAAAAGAATTTTAAACTCTCAAAGTTATGTTCATGAGGCTGTCGATTCAGCGTCTTTGGGAATAATTTTATTCAATGGCAGTACATCTAAAGGTGGGTATCCACCAAGGCAAACGAACATTTGCCCGCGATCGAAGTTTCGTCATAATGACGTAAAAAGAGCTTGTTCCAAACCAAAACATTTTCTTGCGCGGAATGCTTATTTCGAATGCTAGTGAGCAAATTCTTGCGTCCCATTGGATTTGGATGACATTTGCACGCAAGCACCTTGTTAGTTTGGTTTGACATGTTTTACGAGGAGGAAATTGTGATAAGTGCTTCTTGCGTGATTCTGGATTCATTAAATAATAAGCGGAACCCACCGCAGTGCTGGATTAGACCGTACTTAAAAAGTAGAGATAGAAGTAGAGAAGATAGAAAGCGCATTCGAACACTCGTCGGCGTCATCACCGGACACTGCCCCATAGGAGCTATGGTCATTAGACTCGGCGTACCATCGAATGAGTTCTGTAGAAGCTGCAGAGATGAAGAAGAAATTGAGTCCATAGTGCACCTAGTCTGCGAATGTCCGGCTCTAAAAGAACGACGACTTGCCTGTTTGGGAGCAAGGTTCTTTGACAACTTGGACGACTTATCGGAGATTAGATTAGATTCATACAGAGATCTGGGTGGCTTCTGACATGCTTCTTCTTTTTAAGGGCATTCACAATGGGCCTTCATGACCTCCGAGTGAATTTGGTGCTTCTTAGCAACAAGCAGCCAGACTAACCAACCAACCAAAAAGTAGAGATGATATGCACAAGAAAATCAGTTTGATACAGGAGTTTAAAACAGATCCTTTGAGCGGTTTCAAAAATTTGTCCAGAATTTCCTCTTCAGACTTTGAATGGTTTATTGCCAAAATTAGTCCCAGCATTGCAAGACCTGACACCAACTATAGAAAATCCGTTAGCGCAGGAGTGATACTGGCTATAACATCACGTTTTCTGGGAAGTTGTGACGCTTATTCAAGCTTATCGTATCTCTTCAGAGTGTCAAAACAGCTGTCCATTCTATTTTGAAAATCAAATAAACTCAAAATTTAAATTAAATTCACTTTCGAAACTTTGCACCACAAGATGAAATGACTAGAAACCACTCGCTTTAAGCTGAAAACGTGCAAAACCTAGAAACAAAAGTTAGTGCGCATGTTTTATTGCCTACGAGCAAGCATTGTTGATGTGCATAGCTGCAGTGTGCACTTTCTTGTTGACGTCATTTTGCTCGTGGGTAAATGTTCGTTTGCTTTGGTGGATACGTACCTTAACGAAACCGAAAATTTTCTATTGGAACAACTAGTTTTTAAAATCATATGTTTACCAGCTGAAGAAAAATTGTTACTAATTCCCATACTACATCAACGCCAGTAAATAATTAAATCGTTTATGTATAACCAGGAACATGGAAGAAGAAAAGGAAAAAATAATTCCTAGAGCTTCTTATCCTGGACAACTCCGCAGAATGAATGCCACACTTGACCCGGTAGCTTTCTTTGGTGGTAATAACAATTAGTTTAATTTAGAAATAAAAATTTTGAAACTTTAATTTATTTTTTTAGAATCAACATCAACTGAACAAACAAAACTGCTAAATGAACTAAATGGTATAAAATTACGAAACGAGGAAATAAAAAAACAAAATGAGGAAATCTTAAAAATTCAGGCTGAAATTTCTGTATTTTTAAAATTAATTTAAAACAAATATCCTGACACAGGATTCAGAAAATTCCCACTAGAAACGGAAGAAGCACTAACGATATTAAGTAAGTATTGTAAGTTATAATAAAGGATATAAAAAAATATTTTATTATATTGATTTTCCTTTGCTGGCATTGCCAAGTTAATACTATAAAAAGAAAATAGTTCCATTTTGAGGTACGCTACGTTGCTGTATAAAATTCTCTGAAACTAGTCATTTTTTCTTAGGTACTTAGTATACTCAAAAAACTTAAAACAAAATAGGACAAAAGTATTAATTTATGCAGTGTTCCTTAAAATGGAACTACTTTCTTTCTATAGCTGGATAGTATGATGCTTAAAAGTGGAATTTTAATCACTAAAAGTATTAATTACAAGTAAGAAATTACAGAAGCGATTCCCTGTAATGTACGATTGAAGGCCTTCCAAAGCAACTTACTGGTAATCAATGTTTTCAGGAAAAACCTCACAATAATGAAATCAGCCATTCCGTGTAATGTCTCTTGTAAGTACTTACCTCCCTAGGATATCTAGGTTTAAAAGTGATCGATTCTGTAATTGGTAATGTACAAATCGAAACTACTCAATCGATTCGGTAATGCTTACATTTCCTACTGGGATATCTACCGCTTTTCTTTATCAAGCTGCAGCAGTTCTGCCAAGCGTGCATCACTAACGCCTACCACGATACGGTCGCGTATAAGCTCTTGCTCGAGAATCTCAACTTAGCATGAATTTTCAAGTCTACACAAGATTGTTATGAAATCACTAACGGGTTCGTTCGGTTTTTGCACTCTTTTATTAAACATTGCGCGTTTGTATATAATATTGCGGTTACCGCTAAAATATTTTTCAAGAACGCTTTTATAGTCTCCGCTTTCTGAATTTGTGAAGAGAAAACTATCGAGAACAGCTTCTGATTTAGGTCCTGTCTCACGAATCGTGAGTCACGATGGTGATTATTTGGTGTTCGACGTTGGCAGAAGTTCCCGTAGTTTCGGGTCGTGTCTCCATGTCGTGTGAAGCTACACATCCTCTTTCTCTTAACCTTTGGAAAGTCCGTTGCAATACCCCTCTTTGGGGTGCTCGCGGGTTAATGAATTTCCTTTGCTATTAAAGTACAGCCGCTCTCTCCTTTAATATCCGCGTATTCCTCAAATGTAAATTCTACCATTTTTTAATAATGTTTCCTTAAAAACACCTCTACTTATTGATTTGTTTTTCAACTATGCTAGGTATTCTTACTGACTGACCCTTTTTTATAGCAAAATTTCCATCAGGTACGAGCAACAGAACGCAAGAATGTGAATGAATGTAACAGAATACAAGAATGTGAATTCTGGCTACCACAAGCTAATAGCGGTAATAAAACAAAATTATACTAACATTTTTATAACGTTTTTGCAGCAATAATTAAAATTAATTACCTGTTAGCCCAAAACAAACATTTTCGACCTTTTATCTTAAAAATTTTGTTTCTTTAAAGAGGTTCCTACCTAAAGTGCAATAAAATAATTAGGTAGTCAGGGAGTTCTAAGGATGCGGTTTTTCTAATCCTGTGTCTACCTTGCCATGTTGCATCTTTTTGGAAAGGTAATAAGTTGAGTAATCCAATAAAAATAAAAGAGAGGTATACTAATTACATAAATTTCGGAGACAATTGGGGAAAATGCTGAATTTTATGTAATCGCAAACCATTTTTTTCACTTTTGGAAGTGACTGTACGTGCAATGGTAGGGGTTAGATCAGTATTGTTGACATTTTTGGGAAGATCATTACCATGTAACTCCCAAACGGTTGAGATTGCCCTCCCCCCTCCCCCCTTGTCATACAACTTTTTGTTTGTCTAGTTGAGATCTATCACCCCACTCATTTTGGCACCTCAGATCTGAAACACCCTGTATTATTGTATGTCTCTTTGTGGAAAATTTGGAAATAATGATATTTTTCCTTAAAAGAAAATGAACTGTTAGAATATATATGAAAAATTCCAAGAGAAAAATAATAAGTATCATTAGCCGGGGGTGCGTGGGAAAACTTTTTGATCACTTCATGTCAAAGAAAAACATGGCTTACCTTGATCTGAATCACCTTGTAAATAATTTTTTTTATAATTATTTTGTAAAATATTTCTCTCCGAGTTCACGTGATACTCGAAATTAAATCCAAATTTCCGGGAAAACCTTTAATTCTTTCGAAAAACATTCCATAATGAAACTGCTGTAAATTTGTTGTCAGCTGTAATAATATTATTAAAATTTTAAAATAGCTGTTGATGGGGATTCTCTGAAATTTTATTATTTCAAACATTTTATAATTTGGTAAGAGTTGTCAAGTTAAGTATTCTGTTCCCGCAGCTGATTGTTTTTTAATTAAATTCGAACAAAGGAACGTCCATCTCTTAATCAATTTTGAAATGCTAATTGGACTCCGGTAAAGTGATGAACAGTCCTGTTCGGCTCTATAATTATGCTTGGGCTTCTTTACATGAAAACCAATTTATTTTGGACATGAACGCAAAGAAGTTCGGCGGGCCTCTTAATGCCCAACGATCCAATAATTACGCTTGAGTTAATTCACTTAAATAAGGGAGTCAAGTGCGCTATTACAGCAAATGACCCTTGAAGTGC